>OY728164.1:775103126-775635199 GCA_963277665.1 Viscum album
CAAACCAAAAATCCATAAAAACCAGAAAATCCATAAAAATCCAATAAACTATTAAAAAATCATATAAACCAAAAAACAAATAAAACCCCCAAAAATCCTATAAAATAAAAAACACCAAAACCTTAAAAATCCCTAAAACCATAAAAAACATAAAAATCCTAAAAAGACAAAAAATTTATAAAAACATAAAAAAAACTAAAACCCTGAAAAATCTAAGAAAACATTAGAAACCCAAAAACAATTAAGCCCATAAAAATTTAAAAAACAATAAAAACATAAAAACCCTAAAATACCCTAAAAACCCTTATTGCCTATAAAATCCATATAAATCCCTAAAACCATAGAAACCTTGAAAACACATAAAAACCTTAAAACCCCTTAAAAAGACTACAAACACTTTAAACCTCTAAAAATGATAAAAAAATATTAAAACTCCTAAAATCCTAAAAATTCAAAAAACAAAAAAAAAACCCATAAAATCCATAAATACACTAAAAATCCTAAAAACTCTCAAAATCCCTAAAAACCCTAAAAAATATAAAAATTCAAAAAGCCCTAAATTCCTTTAAAAAGGAAAAACCCTAAAAACCATGAAAATCCCAAAGAAAACATTATAAACCTAAAGACACAAAAAACCCCTAAAAACTAAAAAGTGTTAAAAACCCTAAAACACACAAAAAACTGAAAAAACCCTTAGAATCCATAAAAACCATAAAAACCCATAAAAATCCAAAAAACCTCCTAAAATCCCTAAAATGTAAAAAAACCTCATAAAACCATAAAAACAAAAAAACACTTAAAACCATGAATAAGATTAAAATTCTAAAAACCCAAAAACCCTATAAAGTCTCTAAAACACTAAAAACCACTAAAAACCATAAAACCACTAAAAAAATTAAAAACCCATAAAACCAATAAAAACTCTAAAAAACATAAAAAACCCTAAAAGAACACTAAACCCCAAAAAAAATTAAATAACTGAAATCCACTAAAAACCCTTGAAAATAATCAAATTAACAATAAATTCTCCAAAAATCCCTAAAAAACTAAAAACCATAGAAACCCCAAACTCCTAGAAAATATCTAAAATCTTTAACAAATAAAAACAAAAAAATACCCAAAAAATACCTAAAAAAACCAAAATCCCTAAAAACTCTGAAAACTTCTAATAAACCCTTAAATACAAAAAACACTTAAAGCCGCTAAAACCCTTATAAATGTTAAAAACCCTAAAATCCTTAAAAATAAAAATACCCGCAAAATCACTTGAAACCCCAAAAGACTAGAAAAATCATAAAAATCGATAAAAATCCTAAAAATGTCTAAAAAGGCCCTAAAGATCCAAAAACAACAAAAAACCATAAAAAACCCCGTAAACCTTAAAAAACCATAATAACCCAAAAGACCCAAATAACCACTAAAAACTATAAAAACCCTTTAAAACCCCAAAAATGATAAACAAACTATAAACCATTAAAAACCTAAAAACCCTAAAACCCATAAAAATGTCTAAAAACCAAAAAAACACTAAAACCACCAAAAAATCCATAAAGCAATAAAGCCCCTAAAAACCCTAAAAATTTCCAAAAACTCAAAAAAAAATAATCATACCATAAAATCCCTAAAATTCCATAAAAAATAAAAAATTCTTAAAAACCATGAAAACCCCAAGGAAAAACCTAAAACCCTAAAACACTTAAAAAAAATTAAAAACAAAAAAATGCTAAAAAACATAAAAACAATAAAAAACACTAAAAACCATAATAACCATAAAAACCCCCAATAACCTTGAAAACCCCCCAAACCTATAAAAACACTAAAAACACTAAAAACTCTAAACCCCTTTAATCCCGAAAAAATGTTAAAAATACTAAAAACCTCAAAACCATCTAAAAAATTAAAAAAAACATATAAAAAATCAATAAAGAAAAAAACCCTTAAAACATTAAAAAATCATAAAAACACTCAAAATCCATAAAAATCCAAAAAAAAACATAAAAATCCAAAAATAATCCCTAAAAGTAAAAAAATGTAATAAATCCTAAATACCCTAAAAACCCTACAAAACTATAAAACTACAAAAAAACATAAGACCCCTAAAAACTAAAAATGTTAAAAACCTTACAAACACTAAAAACCCTCCAAATGTATAAAAACCCTAAAATCTATAAAAAACATTAAAAATCCTTAAAAACCCCTTAAAACATAAAAATCCCAAAAAACCCTAAAACACAATAAAATCTTCAAATCATAAAAACACATAAAAGCACTTAAAACTAAAAAACCCTAAAAACTTGAAAACCCCTAAAAAGACCCCAAAAATAACTAAAAATCCTTAAAACAATGAAAAACCCTAAAAAAATTCAAACCAATAAAAACCCAAAGGCCCTAGAGGGTCCCTGATTGAACTCTAAAACCTCTTAGGAGCCTCATTCTCACATTGAATTCAGTGTTGCAATTTGGTACTAGGTTCTCCTAGAGTTTCAAGTTGCTTCCTTCTTTGGATGCTTATTTTTTGTGGGGTTTCTTCAATGAATGATTTTTGGGTTTAATATTTGGGTTTGGATTGGCAGTTTTTGTGGTTAGTTGTGGACAATAGAATATTTTGTTGTTTGTTTTTATTACATCTTCCTTATTGTGGGTTTTCTACCTTTGATACCAAGGGTGATGATCACCGATTCTTACTTGAAGGAGTACATGATCATTAAATTTCTACAATGGAAGGATCGTTTGGTCGATGTTTATTCCAGTTCATTAGATTGTTGGCTAGGGTAAACTGATCACTAGAGATCATGGTTCATCGAGTTCCTACCTATATGGTTTTCATCACCGGATTGGTTAAAGACATGTTGTTTGGATGGTCTAGTTTTGGTTTTCCGACCGTAGTTACAAGTTTCTTAGTCAGAGTTGTCATGGTGGTGTGCATGGGATTGAGTGTATTTCTTATCAGGGGTAGGTGCATTTAATATTGTAGATGTTTTCTTTATCCTGATTTGTTGTTTTGTTTTGTGGTGGATGGTTCTATAGGTTAGAGGTGGATTTGTGGTTGATTAGTAACTTTTCAGCGTGGGATAGTTCATGAATGTTAGGGTCCAGTTGCAGTTTTATTTCATCGATGGCTTTGTTGGAGGGTGTTTCCATGCTTTCTGGCCCATTGGTTCATCGTCCTAAATAATTTATTCTAGTATGTTGGGTAGAGGGATGGTTATCTGGTCCACATGTTTTGAGGTATTCATGTGCTAGTTGATAGTGGTATGGATTGGCTGCCTTTTATATGAAAATCATGCATGGTAATCCATGGGATTCATGTTAGTGGAAGTTGGTTTTGATTTTGTCACTTATTTTATGATGCTTCGCTTGATGTTGCAAATTTGGTCTTACCTTTTGGAACTATGGCTTGTTGTTCCCAGTTTTATTTCTTAGAATCATGATATGGTTGGATGTTTATTTTTAAATGGGTATGATAGCATTCAACTTCGTTTGATTCTTCTTTGGAACACCTAGTTTCATTTTCCCATTAGATAGTGTCACACAAATATCATTATATTGTTGAAAGAATCTTCGTTGAATGATTATGCTTTCTATGTTCTTTTCTGAGGTTTGATTGTGGGTTTGTTCAGAGTTTGGTTTAGTTACCTTCACTAGTGATAGTGGGTTTTTCATCATTCTCTGGTTTTGGGATGGTGGAGTCCTCAACATCCCTTTTCTTTGTTGGATTTTCATTTTACTGTATATATTGGTTGTTGTTTCCTTTTAGTTGGATGGATTATAGGTTTCTGACCAACAATATATTTCTCAGTTCTCTTGGCTAGATTCGGGTTTGTGGTGTCCATGGTTTCTACCATAGCATCTCTATAATTGCGTTGCAATGTAGGGATGCTTCAATTTCTAGTGGACTAGTGCATCATTTCGATTATATTTCATTTCTCTCATTGAAGGGTCTAGTTTGTTCTGGGTTATATGGATTCTTGTTAGTTGGGGTCCATATAGTTTTTTGCTATGGAGGATGGTTATTGTTGTATTGGCTTGGTGTTGGCAGTGAGTTGTGGTTGAAGATGGTAGAGAGGTGGTTGGTGGGGCTTTTCCATGGTTCTACCATCTGAATAGAATCTCTTATCGGGAAATACGAATTTTAGGACTTGTTGGATGGCTTGGTGTTGGTATGGATGGATAAGTGGAAGGCTTGGTTGGATGGATGTATCTATAGATGAGATACTATTGGTATACTAGGGCTACATGGATGAAAGGTATGAGGTATGATGGTGAGGCGGGTGATCATAGCTGCTTGGGTTAGGGCTATTGGTGCTAAAATTGGTTCTTGGGGATACTATTTTTTCGTTGGTTTCGGGGCCAGTGTATTAAATGCTGGGAGTTGGATTGGTGTCGGGTGATGTGAGTTGTTTGATTTTGGATCTGGATTTGGGTTTTGGACATTGCGTGCTAGGTGGGGTGGGTATGGATGATTACGGTATTAGTTGTACTATTGTTTTCATCGAGAGCTAGGGATGAGATTGCTAGGAGTTGTGTTGGGAGATATTATAGTGTGTTGGACTTGTTGTAGCTTTTGGATGTTGTGTTTGGAATTAAAGAGGGGTACTAGAAGCAATTAAGGCTTCTTGGAAATGTTGGTTTTGGGAGATCTATTTAGGGTGTTGGGGTATCTTGTGGGTTGTTGGGTGTCTCTAGGAGATGTTTTTTTCTTGGGAAGGTGTTGAAGCTAGGTTCTATGTGATGGGTGTTTGGTTCATTAGGATTATTTAGGTTTCTTTGGGCCTTCTTTGGGAATTGGTTTGGTTGGGATTCTTGAGGTTTATCTGGATGTCTTCAAGGTGATGGTTTGTTGGGCTTTGTCAAGTTTCTTAGGCCCTTTTCAAGTACATATATTTTTGGGACTCACAAGGTTTCTTGGGTGCATTTTCCTAACACCAGTCTGGATGGGCTTATTACACTTTCTCATGCCCATTTTCTAGAGTTTGGTTGTTTGGGCTTCATGAGGGTTCTCAGGGAAATTTTATTTTTTCTATTGGTGCGGGACTTTTTTCCATTTGGTTCACCATTTTTTGATTTTTTTGTACTTCAATTCCTTTATTTATATATTTTGTTTTATTTCCATAGGAAAAAAACATATAAAACCACTAAAAACCACTAAAATAACTAAAACCCCTTTGAACACATAAAAATGTAAAAAACTAAAAAATAACCCTAATAAGATCAATAAAACCCTAAAACCTAAAAACCATAAAAACCGTACAAACTATAAATAACCAACCCCCCCCCCCCCCAAAAAAATCTATAAAACCCTAAAAACATAAAAATCTTTAAAAATCCAAATAAATATCAAAAAATGAAAAAAAAATATAATTTCAAAAAAACCCTATGACAAACTTTAAAACCTAAAAACTCTTCAAATACCTAAAAATTATAAAAATGATTAAAGCCCTGAAAACACTAAAACCCCTCAAAATCGCTAAAAACCCTGAAAACCCCCAAAATCCTAAAAACCCCCTAGAAATCACTAAAAACATAAAAAAATAAAAAAACCCGAAAACCCCTAAGAAAATATTAAAATCCAAACAAAACATAAAACCCCAAAAAACCTAAAGAACACTAAAATATCTAAAAAGACTTTATACCCCCCTTAAAACAATAAAACTTTCAAAACCAATTAAACACAAATAAAACAAATAAAACTTTAAAAAATAATTAAATACCATAAAACCCCTTAATAAACTAAAAAACAGTAAAAAGCTATAAAAAAGCATAAAACCCTTAAAACATAGAAAAAACCTAAAACCCTCAAAACCCCATAAAAATCCTAAATTCCCTAAAAACCATAAATCCCCCAAATCCTTTAAAACCCACAAATATCCTAAAAAATATAAAAAATTCCTAAAAATGTAGAAAACCATAAAAACCAAAAAAATTATTAATAAAACCTTAAAAATATAATAACACTTAAACCCCTAAAAATCATTAAAATGCAAAAAACACTACATACCCTAAAAACAATAAAAATCCCTAAAAACATTAAGAAACCCTGAAACCTATAAAAAATAATAAAAGCTTTTTAAAAACTATAAAATATTTTTAAACCCCTAATAATGTTGAAAAACTATAAAAACATTACAAACTCATAAAAAATAAAATAAATACTGAAAAAATACAAAAAAACCTAAAATATCTAAAAAAACCTTAAAAATAATCAAATTCTCTAAACCCCCAAAAAACATAAAAATCCGAATAAATTTACTAAATATGTAAAACCCCAAAAAACCTTAACAGTCCCTAGGAAAACCTTAAAAACAAAAAAATAAACTTAACACCCCTAAAGAACATAAAAAGGATAAATATCCTAAAACCCTTAAATACCAATAAAAACTCTAAAAACCTCCCCCCCAAACCCATAAAAACCCTAATAACCACTAAGAACTCTAAAAACCCTTAAAACCCATAAAACCATTAAAAATTTCTAAAAAAACCTAAAACCATGAAAATATAAAAAAACCCTAAGAACCGAAAAAAACTTTAAACCCTTAAAATCTATAAAAACCACAAAACCCCCAAAATCCATAAAAAAATAAAAAAGATAAAGAAGATCAAAATATACTTAAAAATGTCAAAACCCCTAAAAACCTTGAAAATCCTAAGAAAACCTCAAAAACAAAAAATCACTTTAAACTCCTAAAAACCTAAAATATGATAAATACCTTAAAAATGCTAAAAACTCCAAAACCCATTAAAACCCCCAAAAACATTAAAACATCAGAAAAACCCAAAAAACCATGAAACCCAATAAAAACTATAAAAATCATTAAAAACCTATTTTTTTTGAAAAAAAAATAATATAAAATAAAAATCCCAGTGAACAAAAGAACCCTAAAACCCTCCTAAAAACCAAAAAAAAATCCTGAAAACCCTAAAAATCCATTAAAACTCTAAAAATCCCAAAAAACCCTAAAACAATAAAAATTCACTAAAACCCCATAAAATTTTAAATTTCCCTAAAAACCCTAAAAACAATGAGAACATTTTAAAAACAAAAAAAAACATTAAACCCTTAAAAACCTAAAAAATGAAAAAGAACCCTGAAGAAACCCTAAAAACCCTCTAAACCCGTAAAAATCGAAAAAACTATAAAAATCTCTATTAACAAAAAACCCTAAACCCCTTGAAAACCCCTTATAAAATCATAAAATGTGAAACCACATAAACTCCTAAAAACCTAAGAAATCCTAAAAACACTAAAACCCCTTGAAAACCCTAAAAACCATAACAGCCACTAAAAACCATGAAAATCCTTAAAAACGAATAAAACCCTAAAAAACACATAAAACACTAAAAACTATTTAAACTCCTAAAATGTAAAAATTCCAAAGAACCTTAAAACCCATAAAAACTAAAAAAACCCTAAAACCCCCAAAAAACCATACTACCCTAAAACCCTAAACAACCTCAAAACCACTAAAATCTTAAAAAAATATAAAAATACAACAAAAATACATAAAAACCCTAAAATGTAAAAACCCCTAGAAACATAAAAAACTAGAAGAAATCCTTAAAAACCTAAAAAAAGATGAAACCCCTAAAATACCTATTGATGCTTAAAATCCTAAAATAACCCCAAAGACCCTATGAACCCCAAAATCCCATAAAACCTCAAGGACACCACAAAAATCCAAAAACCACTAAAAACTATAAAACCCCTTAAATCCTTAATAATGATAAAAACTATAAAATACCTTAAAAGAACTCAAAAAATCCCTATAAGCCAAATAACTCCATAAAAACTAAATAAACTATAAAAATCCATAAAATCCATAAAATCCATGAAAACCCTAAGAAAACCTTTAAATTCCTAAAAATATAAAATCCCAATAAACCAAAAAAATGATTAAATACCAAAAAAGTACATAAAAATCCTTGAAATCTCTAAAAAGACTAAAAGTCATAAAAATCCAAAAATATAAAAAAATATAGAAATATAAAAACCACTAAAAACCCAAAAAACCTTAAAAATTTATAAAAATATAATAACACTAGAACCCCTAAAAATCCAAAAATTGATAAAACCCCTGAAAGACAATAGAAACCCTAAAATTACCTAAAAACATTAAAAAACACTAAAATCTTTAAAAACCCTAAAACCCATAAACACACTAAAAACCACTAAAAACTCTTAAACACATTTAAACCCTCAAAAACATTAAAAAAAATCTAAAAACATTAAAATTCCTAAGAAACCCAATATAAAGCACTGAAAACCCTAAATAAACATATTACCCTAAAAATCCTAAAAATCCCAAAAAACCGTAAAAAACAAAAAAAAACCTAAAATGCCCTAAAAATCCATAAAAACATACAAAACCCTAAAAATTGAAAATCCCTAAGAAAATCGTAAAAAACAGAAAATAATTAAAAGCCCTTGAAAACAAAAAATAATTAAATACAATAAAAGGCCTAAAAACCCTAAAATACTCTAAAATACCTAAAAACATTTAAAACCATAAACATTCTAAAATATATATAAAATACCTAGAAACGTAAGAAATCCTAAAAAATCTGAAAACCCATAAGAAAATATTAAAATTCTAAAAACACTTTAAATGTCTAAAAAAAATAAAAAATTCATAAAACCCGAAAAGACCCTAAAAACTCCTAAACAATAAAAATCAATAAGAACCATAAAAAACATAAAAAATCATAAAACCATAGAATCCACTAAAATCTACAAAAATACCTTTAAACCCCTTAAATAATAAAAATTTATTAAAAACCATTAATCCCTAAAAAAGTCAAAAATAACCCAATACCCAAAAAATCCAAAACCCAAAAAACCAAGAAATACCCAAAGAACACTAAAAGCCCCATAAAATCCCCACAATCCCTAATGACCATTAAAAAAATAAGAATCCTATAAATAATTAAAAATCCATAAAATCCCTAAAAACATAAAAACCCTTAACAAGATCAAAGAAAACCATAAAAACCAAAAAACTACTAAAACATCAATAAAACTCAAAAACCTACAAATATCTAAAACCCTAAAAAACATAAAATTCTAAAAAATCCCTAAAAATCTCTAAAAACTCCAAAAAGTATAAATTCCTAAAAAACCCAAAAAACCCCTAAAACACAAAAACCCTAAAACCCATAAAAATCACTTTATAAAATGTAAAAACCTAAAAAAAATGATTCATACAAAACATAAAATGTCTAGAAACCCAAAAGAACTCTAAAAACCTTAAAACCCCTAAAAACCATAACCCCCCACCCAAAAAAAACATAACAACCCCAAAATCCCTAAAACACTAAAACCCACTAAAAACTAAAAAAACCATTTAAACCACTAAAAACATTTAAAAGCAATAAAAACCCTTTAAAACATTAAATTAATAAAAAAACCTAAAAATCCAAAATCCCAAAAAACCGTAAAACCCATAAAAACCTTTTAAACCCTCAATATACTTAAAAAAATTAAAAACCATAAAAACCATAAAAAATACCTAAAAATGTAAAAAAAACCACTAAAAATACTGAAAATCTCTTTAAAAACCTAAAAAAATATACAAACACTTAAACCCCCTAAATTATCTAAAAATCACTAAAAACCCTAAAAGACCCTATAAACCCTAAAGACCCACCAAATCCCTAAACACCCTAAAACCCATAGAGATCCTAAAAACACCATAAAATCCCTATAATCATGAAAAAATCTAAAACACTAAAAATACTTAAAACCCTAAAAATAAAAAACAATTAAAACCCTTAAAAATAAAAATGATAAAAACGCTAAAAAAACTATAAACCCCAAAATCCCCTAACACTATAAAAACCCCTAAAAACCTAAAAAACCCCTAAAACCAACCTAAAAACTAAAAAAACCGTTTACCCCCCTAAAAAACATTAAAAAATATTAAAACATTAAAACCCCAGTTTTTTTTAAAAAACTAAAACCCCACAAAACCATAAAACCCCTCAAACCCTAATAATCCCTAAAAACTCTCAAAATCCTTAATAACCCTAAAAACCATAAAACACCTTAGAAATCACATAAAATATCTAAATATGTAAAAAACCCCAATACCTTCAAAAAATATTAGGGAAAAATTAAAATCCTAAAAACACTTAACCACTAATATCCTAAAAACACAAAAACCCTAAAAACCCCAAAAGTCCCTAAAAATAATAAAAACCCAAAATAATACCTAAATCCCTAAAAACATAAAAAAATCCATAAGAATCCCTAAAAATCCATAAAAATTATAGAAACACTTAAAACCTCTAAAAACCTAAAAAACATTAAAATCCCTAAAAGAACATAAATCCCATAGAAACCATAAAAACCCCAAAACCATAAAAAACCCCGAAACCCTTACAAACTGTAAAAAATAAATGAAATCTCTTAAAATCCATTAAACCCTTAAGAAAACCATACAATCCATAAAAACCAATAAAAATCCAATAAAACCCTTAAAAACCCTAAAAACATTCAAACCCCTTAAAATCCCTAAAAACATAAAAACCTTAAAAACCAGAAAACACTATGAAACCCATAAAAACTAAAAAAACATTAAACCCCTACAAAACCAAAAAAACTCTAAAAACCATAAAAACCTTAAAATACCCTAAAACCCCAAAAAACCCTCAATGTCCCTAAAAACCATAATAGTATTATATAATCCTAAAAAGTACCTAAAAATGGAAAACCCATAAAAACTTGAAAAATCCTAAGAAATCCTTAAAAACCCAAAGACACATAAAACCCTCTAGAAACAAAAAAAACACTATATCATAAAAAACTCAATATACCATAAAACCTCTAAAAACCATAAAACCAAGTAAAAACATTAAAAACACTAAAACCCCATAAAATCCCTAAAAACAATTAAACACTCTAAAAACCCAAAAACAGCTAGAAATATTAAAAACATTAAAAACATTAAAAACCTTAAAACATTAAAAAAAACCGAAAAACCCAAAAAAATCCATAAAAGCCTTAAAAAACTCATAAGCAATAAAAATATATAAATACCTAACCACCTAATATCACATAAAAATCCTAATAAAGCTCGTAAAATCCTTAAAACCTAAAAAACCCTAAAAATTCTGAAAACCTCTATGAAAATATTAAAAACATAAAAACTCTTAAAACCCCTAAAACCCTAAAAATTCCAAGAAATACTAAAAGGAACTAAAACCCTAAAAAACCTCAGAATCTATAAAAACCCTAAAAACCATACAATCTAAAAGAACCCTAAAAATCCATAAAAGTATAAAAACCCAAAACCCTAAAAACCATTAAAAAACCTAAAAAACATAAAACACATAAAACCCATAAAAACCTAAAATTGATAAAAACCCTAAAATACCCTAAAAACCCTAAACACCCTTAAACACCATAAAAACCCCAAAACCCTAAAAACCTCCAAAAACAATAAAAACACAAAAAACACAAAAAATTATATAAAAGACTTTAATCCCCTAAAATGATAAAAAAATTATAAAACCTTTAAAACCCAAAAAACTCAAAAACCCCTTTAAAACACCCAAAACCCATAAAAACCCAAAAAATGGTAACAACCCGAAAACCCCTCAAAATCTAGAAAACCCCTAAAACCATACAAATCCTAAAAATCCAAAAAAATACATAAAAACATAAAATACCCTTAAAAAATTTAAAACCATAAGAAAACCTAAACTACCTAAAAATAAATAAACCCCTATAAAACCTAAAAAATTCTAAGAATCCTGAAAAACTTTAAAATACCCAAAACTCAAAAACACTAAAAATCCCTAAAAATACTAAAAACCGTATGAAATCCTATAAAATGCCTAAAATTCCCAAAAAATATAAAGACACAAAAAACCATGAAAAATACCAATGTTAAATTTAAAAACCTAGAAACACATAAAACCCCTAAAAATCTAAAAATGTTAAAACCCCTAAAAACCAAAGAAACCATAAAACCCATAACAACCCAAAACCCACTAAGAACTCTAAAAATACTTTATAATACAAGAAATGTTAAAAATATCTAAAAAATTAGAAACCATAAAAAACTCAAAAAACACTAATAACCCAAAAAAACCATAAAAATCGAAAAATCAGAAAAATCCCTAAAACCTTCAATATCCAAATATCCCAAAAAAAAACCATAAAATCCATAAAAAATCATATAAAATCCAAAAAAACAAAAAACTGTAAAAAACCTGAAAAACCATAAAAAACCTAAAAACATAATAATAGTTAAAACCCCTAAAAACCTAAAAACACAAAAAACACAAAAAACCTATCAAAAGACACGAAAAACCCTAAACCCCCCCCCCAAATCTCTAAAACCCCTAAAAATTTTAAAAATCCCACAACACCCTAAAAATCACTAAAAACATAAAATCCCTAAAAAACATAAAAAATCCAATTAAAGTGATAAAAAAATAAAAAACATGTAAAACCCTAAAATTATAAAACACGAAAAACCCTAAAAGACCCTAATACCCAAAAAGCACTGAAATTTATCAAAACCCATAAAACCATTACAACCCATAAAAATCCATAAGAACCTAGCAAACCACTAAAAATTATAAAAACCCTTCAAACCCTAAAAATGTTAAAAAAACTTAAAAACCTTAAATACCGTGAAGAACTAAAAAACGATAAAAGACATAAAACAAAGAAAACCAATAAACCCAATAAATCCAAATAATCCTAAAAATCCCTAAAAAAGCTAAAACTATAAAAATAAAAAAGAACACAAAAAATAACCAAAAAATTAAAAACCCTAAAAATCCTAATAATCCGTAAAAACCCCGATAATAATAAAAGTCATAAAAATTCCCTAAAAATCACTAAAAATGTAAAACAACCCTAAAAACCCAGAAATCCCAATGAACTACTTAAAAAAATTACACTTAAAACCATTAAAAACCTAAAAAATGATAAAACACATAAGTGACACAAAAGACACTAAAACCCCCTAAAAACCATAAAACTTCTAAAAACAACTGAATCCCAAAAAACACTAAAAACTATAAACTATTTAATCCTCTAAAATTGTTAAAAAAATCAAAATGACCTTAAAATTTTGAAAAAACTAACAAACCCTAGAACCCCAAAAAACAAAAAACCAAAAAAACACCCCAAAACATTAAACACCCTCAAAATCGATGAACACCTAAAAAACCATAAAAATCCTAGAAATTCCATAATTATTCCTCGAAACCTAAGAATCCCTAAAAACCTTGACAAACCCAAAAAAATATAAAATACCTAAAACCACTTAAAACCACTAAAAACATAAAAATTCTATAAACTATAAAAAACCCAAAAAGACCATAAAAACCCTATAAACCCTCAAAATCCAAGAAAAACCTAAAAAACCATAAGAAATCTCAAAATTCACTCAAAAATAAATAAAAATATAACAAAACATTAAAAATCCAAGAAAAACCTAAGAAAACCTTAAAAACCAAAAAACACCTAAAAACCATAAAAATGATAAAAACCTAAGAGAACATAAAACCCATAGAAAAATAATATCCAATAAGACATTAAAAAATTCCATAAAACACGTAAAACCCCTAATAAATCACTAAAAACTCTAAATACTCTATAAACCACCAAAACATTAAATAATTGTAAAATTCATTAAAATTCCCTAAAAGATTAAGAAAACCCTAAAAATACTAAAAACTCAAAAAACACAAAAATCCCAAAAAACCTAAAAAACTATAAAAATTTTTAAACACTATAAAAATCCTAAAAAACCCTAAAATCCCACAAAATGTAAAAACCATAAAAACATTGAAAAAACCATAAAATAACAGTAAAAACATAAAAAACATAAAACCCCTAAAAACCTAAATGAGATAAAAACCCTAACAACCCTAAATTACCCTAAAAATCTTAAACACCCTAAAAATTGCTAAACCCCAAAAAACCCATAAAAATCCTAACAAATCCTTAAAATCCCTATAAAAGTAAAAAACCCTAAAACCCTAAAACACCTTAATAAAACCTTTAAACCCAAAAAACAATTAAAACCCCCAAAAAACAAAAAAAAATGCTAAAAACATAAAGACCCTAAAAACCTTAAACCCCGTAAAACATGAAGAAGACTTAAAACACTAAAAAACCCATAAAACTATAAAAGCACTAAAATCTCTCAAAACCCTTCAAACCCATAAAAAAGTTAAAAAAATCTAAAAAATATAAAAACACTAAAAACTCAAAAAAACCAAAAAACTACAGAATAATGACAACCACAAGACCCTAAAAAACATAAACACCAAAAAAAATCCCTAAAGTTCCAAAAAAAATCCTTAATAATACCCAAGAATCAATAAAACTGTAAAAAACCCCTATAACCCCAAAAATACCCTAAGAAAACACAAAAACATAAAAATAATTAAATCCCCAAAAAACATAAAAAAAACTAAAAAACCAAAAAAAAACACTAAAAAGATCATTAAAACCCAAAAAACCTCAAAAACCCTCAAAACCGCAAAACCCATAAAAATTTGAAAAACCACAAAAAAAATCCCTAAAAATTAAAAAACCCCAAGAAACCTTGAAAAACACTAATAACAACCAAAAAACACTAAAAAAGTATAGAATCTTAAAAAATTCTAAAACCCCTTAAAAATCCTAAACCCCTTAAAAATAATAAAAAAACCATAAAACCCTAAAATCCCATCCAAAACAATAAAAATTCTTTAAATCCCTAAAAATGTTAAAAACTTCTAAAACCATAAAATCCCTAAATAACTCAAAAAAACCCCAAAACCCCCAAAAAAATAGAAAAACCCTAAAAAACCCTAAAACCCTTAAAATCACTTATTACTCAAAAATCCATAAATATCCAAAAAAATACCTAAAAGTACCTTAAAACACAAAAAACCATAAAAACCATGAAAACCCCTATGAAAACATTAAAAACCTAAAAAATATTATACCCCTAAATACCAAAAAAGATACTAAAACCCAAAAATCCCTAAAATACCACAAAAGCACAAAACCCTCAAAATCCATAAAACCCTAAAAACCAATAAAATTCTAAAAATTCAAAAAGTATCCAAAAACCTAAAAAAACCGAAAAAACATAAGAAAACCTTAAAACAATAAAAATTGTTAAAACCCCTAAAAACATTAACAGGCCTTAAAACTCGTAAAAACCCAAAAACCCCACTAAAAACTCTAAGAACTGTTTAAAACCCTAAAAATATTACAAAATCTAAAAAACCATTAAATCCGTAAAAAAATAGAGTAATAAAAATCCAAAAAATCCATAAATCCCTAAAATACTAAAAAACGACAAAAATAATCAAAATCCCTAAAAACCCTAAAAACCATAAAAATCCAACAAAAACCATAAAAATCCCTAAAAATATAAAACACCCCCAAAACCCTAAGAAATCCTTCAAAACCCAAAACCCCTAAAAAACAGAAAAACCATTTAAACCCTAACATATCATAAATTACCCTAAAACCCTAAAACCCTAAAACCCTAAAAATCCCAAAAAACAAAAAAACCATAAAAATCCAATAAATTCACTAAAAATAATTAAAATATAAAAAATTTTAAAAATCTTGAAAAACATTAAGGAACCCCAAAAAACTAAAAAAACATAATCCCCCTAAAAATATAAAAATGTTAAAAAACTAAATGAACCTAAAACTCCTAAAAACCCTAAACACAATAAAAATACCTAAGACCCCTAAAAACCCATAAAAACCCTAAATACCACAAAAAATCAAAAAACCCTCTAAGCCACTAAAAATGTCAAAAGAATATAAAAACCATAAAATCCCTAAAAAACTCTAAAAAATCCTAATACCCCCTCCCAAAAAACCCATTAAACCCCTAAAAACCTAAACACTGTATAAAAACCTAATAACCCGTAAAAATAACTAAAACCAATGAAAAATAAAAATATCTCGAAAAATCCCTAAAAATGAAAAAACCCTAAAAACCTGAAAGGACCTTTTAAAACCTTAAAAATATAAAAATAATTAAAATAAAAAAAAAACCTAAAAAATACAAAAATTCATAAAAACTGAAAAAGACCCTAAAAATCTTAAAAATATCAAAATCCCAAAAAAACAAAAAATCCCGTAAAAATCATAAAAATCATTAAAATAAAAAAAAATTGTAAAAATCCCTAAAATCCCTAAAAACCCTAAGAAAAAATTATTATCTGAAAATCACTTAAAACACCTAAAAACCTAATAAGTACTAAAAATCCTAAAAGACACAAAAATACCTAAAAACATATAAAACCCACAAAACCACTAATTTTTGTTTAAAAAACCCAAAATCTCCATAAAAACCACTAAAAACTCTAAAAACCCCTTAAAACCCTAAAAATGTTAAAACTCTAAAAAACCTTAAAACCCAAAAAAAGTAAAAAAACCAAAAAAATAACTATTAAAACCCTAAAAATCCTATAAAAACCCAAAAATCCCTCAAAATATCTAAAACCCTAAATACCCTAAAAACCATAAAATATCTGAAACCCTAAAAACTATAAAGTGTAAAACCCATAAAACCCTAAAAACACTAAGAAAGCCATAAAAACCTAAAAAAAATAAAAAACCATAAAATCCTATAAACATTAAAAACCCTAAAACCCTAAAATACCCAACGCCCCCAATCCCTCAAACCCTTAAAAACCATAACAATTATTAAAATACCTAAAAATACATAAAAAGGTAAAAAATCATAACAACCCTAAAACAATTTTAGAAAACATTAAAAACATAAAAAACTTACAACCCAAAAAAACCAAAAAAATGCTATGAACATGAAAACACCTAAAAACCCATGAAACCCCTAAAATCCTTTAAAAAGTTTCCTAAAAACCCATAAAAACCCTAAAAACCCCTCAATACTCTAAAAAACCTATAATCAGCTATTAATGATAAAAAAATTAAAAACCGCTAAAACCCAAGAAAACCATAAAAACCATAAAACCCTAAAAACCCTCAAAATCCCTAAAACACCAAAAAATCCAAATAATATCTAAAAGTATCAATAATATATAATAAACCCTAAAACCCTGAATACCCCAAAGAAAACATTAACAATGTTAAAATACTAAAATCCGTAAAACCTCCTAAGAAGTCCATAAAAACCCTAAAACCCATCAAAATGCATTTAAACCCTAAAAAATAGAAAAATATTAAAAAACCATAAAAATATCTACAAATGAAAAAAACCTTAAAAACCTGAAAAACATACATATAACCTAAAAAAACCTAAAATACCAAAACCCTAAAAGAACATAATAAAACAAAAAAACCCCATAAAAACATAAAACCCATAATAATATTTAAAAATAAAGAACTCATTAAAACCTTTAAATGACTAAATACTCTAAATATCATTACAAACCCTATAACGTTTAAATAACTCTAAAATCCCTTTAAACACCAGAAGAACTCAAAAAAAAGCCTCAAATCCCCAAAAACCCATAAATCCTCTAAAACCCCACAAAACACCTCAAAATCCCTAAAAACCCTAACAGACCCTATCAATACTTAAAAAGAGGAAAAATTCATATAAACAAAGAAAACACTAAAAACATTAAAAAACCACATGAAACCCCTAAAAACACTAAAAGAACCTAAAAACCTTAAAACTATCAAAATCCCAAAATCCCAAAATACCCTATAAACCCATAAAAATATTTTATAATCTCAAAAAATACCTAAAAACATAAAAAACTGAAAAGACCCGAAACACCCTAAGAAAACCTTGAAAAACAAAAAACACTTCAAACCTTAAAAAAACCTTAACATGCAAAAAACCCTAAAAGCCCCCAAAAACCTCCTATAATAATAAAACCCCCTATAACTTTAAAAATTCTGAAAACCCCATAAAATAAAAAACCAATTACATTATAAAACCACATTAAATCCTTAAATATATTAAAAACTCTAAAAAATTAAAAACCCTAAAAAAGTCAAAAATCCATAAAATCCCAAAAAATAATAAAAACCCATAAAAGCATTAAAAAGCATTAAAATCCATAAAAACCCTAAATCCCATAAAAATCCTAAAAACCCCCTAAAATCCCAAAAAAAAATAAAAAGCCTTTAAACTGAAAAAACAAGTTGAAAACCATAAAAATATAAAAAAACTTAGACCCCCTAAAAACCAAAAAAAGAAAAAAAAACCCTTTAAAATGACCTTAACCCACCTACAATCCTTATAAAACATAAAACCCATAAAAATCTCAATATCACTAAAAACTCAAAAAACAAATTAAATCCATATCAACTTTAAAAACTCTATGAAACCATAAAAATCGTAAAAATTGAAAAACCCAAAATAAACAGAAAATCATAAAAACCCCTAAAACCCCCAGAACCATAAACCTCATAAAATCCCTAAAACACCAAAAACCCATAAAAATAATAAAAAGGTCCTTAAAATTCAAAACACCCCAAAACCCCTTAAGAATACCCTAAAACCAAAAAACACATAAAAACCTATAAAACATTATAACACCAAAACCCCTAAAAACCTTAAAAAGACCATAAAAACCCTAAAACTCCATAAAATCCATAAAAACCTTTAAAACCATAAAAATCATAAAATGCAATCAAAATCCCTAAAAACATAAAAATTCCTAAAACCCAAGAAAACCCAAAGAAACAATAAGAACCTAAAAAAACAAAACAGAATAAATATTTAAAGAGGAAAAAGAACCCCTAAAACCCTAAAAACACATAAAAACCATAAAACCACAAAATACATTAAAACACCGAAAACCCCAAAAAACTACTAAAAACATTAAAAACCCTATAAACCCCTAAAACAATATGAAACAATAAAAACCATAAATTCCCTAAAACACTAAAAAGACATAAAATCCCAAAACCCCATAAAACCCTTATGAAAGCTTATCACCCCAAGTACCCTAAAATCACTAAACACCATAAAATGTCTAAAATATCATAAAAAGGCACTTAAAGTCTCTAAAAACATAAAGAACCCAAAATCCCCTTAAAACACCTAAGAATAAAAATTAAAAACCTAAATAAATTTAAAACCACTAAAATTCTAAAAAAATCCTTAAAAGTCATTAAAACCCTAATACCCTAAAAATCCATAAAAACACTAAAAACCATAAAAACATAAAATATCCCAAAAAAACTAAAATGTAAAAAAAGAGAATACCCTAAAAAGAAAAATGGAATCATTGAATACATAAAAACACTTAAAACTACAAAAGAACCAAAAAATACTAAAAACTCAAAAAGTCCCTAAAAACAATAAAGACCCTTGAAAACAAAAAAAATCCCTAAAAGCATAAAACACCAAAAAAATCTCATAAAAACCCAGAAAAAAACAACTAAAAACTATTAAAACCCGTTAAACACCTAAAAACATTAAAATTTATAAAAATATAGAAAACCACTAAAAAATTAAATTAACACCCTAATAACCCAGAAAATGTATAATAAACCTAAAATCCTAAAAAAATCTGAAAACCATAAAACCCATTAAATATAAAAAAACACTAAAATCAATTAAAAAATAAAAACCAAATAAACCATAAAAATCCTAAGAAAACCTTAATAACTAAAAAACACATAAAACCCCAAAAAACCAAAAAAATGCTAAAAAACACAAAAAAAACCCTAGAATGACCCTATTTTGCTAAAAACCATCAATATACCTAATATCCCTAAGAACCTTAAAAAATCATAAAAGGTCTAAAAAAATCCCTGAACATTTAGAAAACCCTTGGAATCTAGAAAAACTCTACGAAAACATTAAAAATATAATAACCCCTAAAAAGCCTAAAAACAAAAAAAACAATAAAAATACTAAAAACCCTAAAAGACCCTAAAAATCATAAAACCCCCTAAAACCCATTAAAACCCCTAAACCCAAAAAAACTAAAAACCAATAAAAACCTATAATTTTTTTTAATAAAACCTCTAATAACCATTGTAAAATATAATAAATTAAAAACTCTGAAAATCTACAAACCCTAAAAAACAATAAAAACCATAAAACCCTAAAACCATAAAAGGCAAAAAACCCATCAAAATCCCAAAATTCATAAAATCAAAAAAAAAACAAAAAATAATTAAAAAAAATGAGAACTGGAAAACTCCAATACTCTACTAAAACCTTAAAACCCCCAAAACACATAAAATGCATAAAAAATAAAAAAACACAAAAAATCCCAAAATCTTAAAAAGTCCTTAATACACCAAAACCCTAAAAATTCTTAAAATTTCTAAAATCCATAAAAACCTAAAAAATCCATAAAAATCAGTAAAAACATAAACAATCATGTTTAACCATATGAAAACCATAAAAAAATAAAAAATGATTAAATCCCTTAAAACCCCTAAAACATAAAAAACCCCAAAAACACTAATACCCAACAAACCCATAAAAATAATAAAAACAAAAAAGAATTAAAACCCATAAAAAAATAAAACTACTAAAAACTATAAACACTAATTAAACCCATGAAAATGTCAAAATACTCCAATAAAACCATAAATCCCTAAAAAACTCAAAAAAACCCCTAAAACCCTAAAAACCATAAAAACCCCCACAAAACAAAAACACCCCTCATAATCTATAAAATACAAAAAAACATAAAAAATCTAAAAAATATCTAAAAATCCATAAAAACATAAAAAACCATAAACAACCCTACAATAACCTTAGAAACCTAAACACACTTTGAACCCCTAAAAACCAAAAAATGTTAAAAATCCCTAAAACCCTTAAAAATTCCATTAACCCTTAAACCCAGCAACAACCTTTAAAAGACATAAAACCGATAAAACCACTAAAAATCACAATAATATCTAAAAACCCTTTAAACCCCTAAAAATGTTAAAAAACTATAAAATCCTGAAACCCCTAAAAAACTCAAAAAAATCCCTAAAATTACAAAAAAACCATAAAACCCCCAAAAACCATAGCAATCCCTACAACCCATAAAAATCCCTAAAAAATTAAAAATCTATAAAATCCTAAAAGGCCCTAAATTCCAAAAAATGTATAAAATCCAAAAAAAACTAGAAAATACAAAAGAAAAACTAAAAAACATAAAAACACATCAATCCCTTAAAAACCTAAAAAATATAAAAAACCCTAAAAACCCATAAAGGACACTAAAAACCCTTAAAAATCATATAAATTGAAAAAACATTAAAACCCCCTTAAAAAAATTAAATCCATGAAAATAAACATAAAAACTATAAAAACCCATTAAACCCCAAAAATATTTAAAAATCTTTAAAGCATTAAACCCAAAAAAAACTCAAAAAAAAACAATAAATATCCAAAAACAATAAAACCCCCCAAAAAACCTAAAAACCCTCAAAATACCTAAAAACACTAAAAAATTAATATACTAAAAATGACCAATGAATCCCTAAAAATGTAAAAAAAACCCTTGAAACCCTAAGAAAACCATAAAAAACCTAAAATCACTTAAAACCCTCAAACCCTTAAATATTCTAAAAACTCTAAAAACCCTAGAAAGACTCTAAAATCCCTAGAATACGTAAAAACCAAAAAAACCTCTAAAAACCTTAATGACCATAAAACACATAAAAACCTTGAAAATTAATAAAACTCTAAAAATCATTTAAACCCATAAAATTGTTATAAAACTAAAAAAACACTAAAAACCAGGAAAACTCAAAAACCCTAAAAAACCAAAAAATCATTAAAACATGAAACCCTATAAACCCTCAAAATCCCTACAATCCTTAAAAACCATAAAAATCCTTAAAAACCCCAAAAACCTAAAAAAACTAAAAACCATGAAATCTCCTAAGAAAGCCTTCAAAACCTAAAAACAAATAAAACCCCTAAAAACATAAAAAAAATCTAAAACCCCAAAAAAACCCTAAAACCCTAAAAAATCATATAAACTCTCAAAATCCCTAAAAATACAAAAAATCCCCAAAAACCATAAAAACCTAAAAAACCTAAAAAACCCTTAAAACAATAAAAACGTAAAAACCCCTGAAAACCCTTAATAAAATCATAATGACCAAAAATCACATAAAACCCCCGAAAACCTAAAACCCTAAAAAAATCTAAAATCCTAAAACATCTAGAAACCATAATCCCTAAAAAATCGTTAAAAACCCTAAAACTAATAAAAACCCTAAAAAAAAGCAAATAAATTATAAAAACTTTTTAAAAGCACAAAAATTTTAATAAACTATATAAATCATTAAAACCCCTGAAATCATAAAAAACTAAAACCGAAAGAAAACCATAAATCCCTAAAAAACCATAAGACCCCTCAAAATCTCTAAAACCCTCTAAAATCATTAAAATACATAAAAGACACTAAAAATCCTTAAATAATAAAAATTACTTAAAACCTGAAATAAAATCTAATAAAACCTTAAAAACCTAAAAAAATTAAAACCCGTAAAAACATAGAAATCACTACAAACCCAAAAAACACTATAACACCCTAAAACCCTAAAATCCATCAAAATCCCTAAATTCCATAAAAATTCATAAAATTAAAACACTATAAATCCCTTAAAATGTAAAAAACCTTAAAACCCTAAAAACCCCTATGAAAACATTAAAATCCTAAAAAAACTTTAGAACCCTACAAAGTAAAAAACGCTAAATACCATAAATAACCCAAAAACCCCAAAAAACCATAAAAACACTAAATAACCGTAAATAATCAAAAAAAATCTCTAAAAAACATAAAAACCACTAAAAACACTAAAAACCCTTTAAACCCTTCAAAAAAATTAAAAAAATTACATACACTAAAACCCTAAAATACTCAAAAAAACCCAATCGAAACCCCAAACCCATAAAAACCATGAAACCCCCAAACCCTGAAAACCCTAAAAATACCTAAAAACCCTATAAACCAAGAAAATATGAAAAAACCCAAAAAATATCTCAAATTGTAAAGCCCCTAAAACCCATTAAAACCCCTATGAAAACATTAAAAACCAAAAATCAATTTAAACTACAAAAATATTTAAAATGCTAAAAAAGATAAAAATAACATAAAACCCTAAATAATCCTAAACTCCATTAAAATCACAAAAAATAATAATAAAGCCATGAGAACCATAAAACTGGATGACAATGTATAAAAACCCTTTAAACCCAAAAAAATACAAAAAAACTCTAAAAAACCATAGAAACATAAAATAACTCAAAAAACCATAAAACCCAAAAAAACCATAAAACCCCAAAACTTTAAAAACCCTATAAAACTCAAAATCGTTGAAAACCATATAAAAACATAAAAAACTGAAAAAAGTCGTTTAAAATATTTAATAAAATACAAAAATCTAAAATCTATGAAACAAGCCTTGGAAAACCTTTAAAAACAAAAAACATTAACCCCCCAAACCTAAAAACATTAAAATCCCTAACAAATAATAAAAATCATAAAAACCATAAATACACTCAAAATCCATAAAACCATAAAAAATATAAATCATAAAAAATCCCTAAAAACAATAAAACCCAAAAAATCATGAAAAACCGTAAGAAACCCTTGAAAATGTGAAAAATCTTAACACATCTAAAAAATCTAAAAAATTATAAATAGTATAAATAAAATAAAAGACCCTAAAAACCATGAAAATCCTAAGACCCCTAAAACTATAAAAACCCCTAAAAACAATGATCCTAAAAAACCCATAGAAACACCAAAACCCCACTAAAAATTATTAAAACCCATAAAACCGCTAAAAACTAAAAAATATATAAAAAAACTAGAAAACCTAATAAAATCAAAAAAAATCCCCAAACCCAAAAAAATATAAATACCCTAAAAACCCAAAAAACTATCAAAATCCTTAAAATCAATAAAACCCATAAAAATCCAAAAAGTGTACAAATCCTTAAAAATGAAAAATTCCTAAAAACCATTAAAAACCCTAAGAAAACCTAAAAACCCTAAAAATATATAGAAAAAACTAAACAACCATAAAAAACCCTAAAAACCCAAAAATTCCTTAAAAATAATAGAAAAACATAAAAATACATAAAAGAACAAAAAATCCATATAAACATAAATAAACCTAAAACCTATGGAAACCCCAAATAAAACCTTAAAAACTAAAAATAATTAAAATCAAGAAAAAAGTTAAAACCCCTAAAATACCCTAAAATCCATAAAGCCCCTAAAAAATAAAAAACAATAAAAACCTTTAAAACCAATAAAAACTATAAATCCCCACTAAAAACTCTAAAGCCTTTTTAAACCACTAAAAATGATAAAAACTATAAAAAACCCTTAAAACCATAAAAACATTGAAAAATCATAAAAACCCAAAAATACAATAAGTCCCATCCAAACTGATAAAAACCCTAAAAACATTAAAAATCCTAAAATTCCGTAAAATTTCTAAAAACATAAAAAACCAAAAAAACCATGAAATACCCAAATAAACATTAAAAACATAAAAACATGTTAATCCCATTAAACCCTAAAAATGATGAAAACCCCAAAACCCCTAAAAACCCAACCCCCCCAAAAAAACTATAAAAATACCTAAAACCGTTAAAAATATAAAAACCCATAAAAAACATAAAAATCCACAAATAATTAAATAAACCCTTTAAACCCATAAATTTTTTAAAAACACTAAAAACCATTACAACGCTAAATCTCAAAAGAACCATAAAACCACAAGAAAGCCATAAAATACTAAAAACCCTAAAAACCCTCAAAATTTGTAAAATCCCATAAAAATAAAAAAAATCAGAAAAAATCTATAAAAACACTTAAAAACATTAAAAAACAAAAAAAACATAAAATGACCTAAAATTAACTTAAAGATATAAAATAACATAAAACCCCTAAAAACCAAACAAACAATAAAACCCATAAAAAATTTAAATACCCTAAAAATAATAAAGAACCTCAAAATCCAAAAAAAAACATAAAAAACCCGAAAAATATACAAAATACTTAAAAATACATAAAGACATAGAAAACCCTAAAACCCAGACAATCGCAAAGAAAACCTTAAAAATTGAAGAACACGTAAAACCTCTAGAAAACCTAAAAACCCTAAAGGATCATAAATGACCCTAAAAGACCTGAGAACCATAAAAACTCATTAAAACATAACTCCCCCCTAAATCAATTAATATCCTAGAAACCAAAAAATCCTCTAAAAACCCTTTAAACCCATAAAAATGTTTTAAAATTTTTTAATAAACCTTAAAAACCATAAAAACCACAAAAACCCAAAAAACAAAAAAAAAAACCCGAAAATCCCTATAAAACCCAACACACTCATATTCCCTAAAAACCCTAAAACCCTCTAAATGTCCAAAAAATCCCTAAAAATCTTGAAAATTGTAAATAACCCTAAAACCTTGAATTCCACTAATAAATATTAAAAAAATTACAATACTTAAACCTTATAAAAGGTAAAGAAACTGTAAAAACTCAAAAATCCATAAAAACCCTAAAACCTCTATTACCCTAAAAACCATCAAAATCCCTAAAAAGATTAAAAACTCCAAAAAATCTAAAAAATCCCTAAATCCCCTAAAATTGTTAAAATCACTAAAATCCATGAAAATCCCTTAGAAAACTCTAAAAACCATTAAACACTTAAAACTCTTAAAAACATAAGAAAATATAAAACCCCTAAACGACCTTAAAAACTCTAACAACCTCTAAAACCCTATAACACCTAAAAAACATAAAAACCTCAATCCACTAAAAACACTAAGAACCATTTAAATTCATAAAAATATTAAAAAACATTAAAGACATAAAAAATCAGATAAATCTCAAAAAACACTAAAAACCTAAAAGATCCATAAAAACCTGAAAACGCCTAAAAATCAATAAAAATCCTAAAAACAAAAAAACAATCATAAAATAGAACCAAATAACCCTAAAAAGACAAAAACACTAAAACCAAAAAACCCCTAAAAACATAAGAATTCTACAAAACATTAAAAACCCTAAAATGATCATAAACCCCTAAAACCCATTTAAATCCAAATGAAACCTTAAAAACCATAAAACCCCCAAAAAACAATCAAAACCCTAAAAAAAACAATCAAAACCCTTTAAACCCCTAAAAATGTTAAACACTCTAAAAAATATTAAAAATTATAAAAAAACTTAAAAATAACCCAAAAGACCCTAAAAACCCTAAATCCCAAAAAACCCAAAAAACCCTAAAACCTTTAAAAAACATAAAAATCGTAAAAATCCCTAAACTCATAAAAACCCTAAAACCCCCTATGAAAACCTTAAAAATCATAAATAAGTTAAACCCATAAAAAGTCTAAAAATTGCTAAAAACTCTAAAAACCCATAAATGACCCAAAAAACTATAAACCCCCTAAAAACCTTAAAAATTCCCAAAATATTAGAATACCCATAAAAACACTATAAATTTACTAGAAACAAAAAAAAACAATATAAACCTCTAAAAAACTTAAAAAAATATAAAAAACTGTAAAAACATTAAAAAATAAAAAAAATCCCTAAATAAAAAAAACCGCAAAACCCTAAAAAACTCTAAAAACCCTCAAAATCCCGAAAACCCCTAAAAGACAATAAAAATACTTTAAAAATCGCTAAATACCAAAAAAATGTAAAAACCACTAAAAACCCAAAATAACACAATGAAAACCCTAAAAACTAAAAACTCATTAAAACACTAAAAACCTAAAAATGCTAAAAACCCTAAAAACTCTAAAACCCTAAAAAACTTATAATCATCAAAATACTTAAAAACCCTTAAAATCATAAAAATCCTAAAAATACCTAAAAATACATAAAAATAATAAATAACACTAAAACAATAAAAAAATAAGAAATCCAACGAACTTAAAAAAATTCAAACCCCTAAAAATCCAAAGATATGCTAAATTCCCAAAAGGACACTAAAAAACATAAGTCCCCTAAAAACCTTAAAACCCCTAAAAACCCATAGAACATGAAAAAACCACTAAAATCCTTTAAAACTATAAAATGTAAAAAAATTTAAAAAATCATAAAAACCCTAAAAACCCAAAAAAACCTAAAAATAAAAAAACTGTAACATTCATAAGAAACCCTACACACCATCAAAATCACTAAAAACCCTAAAAAACTATAAAAACCCTAAGGTCCCTAAAAATTATTTAATACATAAAAAACCATAAAAAACCTTAAAAACTCTTGTATAACATTAAAAACTTAAAAAAATCCCCAAAAAACACAAATAAACCATAAAAGGCCCCAAAAACCCAAAAACCCCTAAAAAGCAAAAACAAATCCTATAAAATCCCTAAAAAAATTTTAAAACATAAAAAACTATAAAAACCGTAAAAAATATAAAGAAACCCTTAAATATATAAAAATATTAATAACCTCTGAAAAACCAAAAAATGATAAAAATCTTAAAAGATCCTAAAAATACTAAAAACCCCTACAAATCATAAAAACCCCCCAAAACCTTAAAAAACATTAAAAAACCAAAAAATAACCCATAGAACCCTAAATTTGTTAAATACACTAAAAATCCTTTAAACCCCGAAAAAACTAAAAAGAATCAAAAAAACATTAAACCCCATAAAAATTCAAAAAAAAAACCTAAAACCCCCAAAACAAAAAAACCCTAAAAAACCCTAAAACCCATTAAAATCACTAAAAACCCTAAAAACCCATACAAATCGAAAAAACCCCTAAAATCCTATAAAATATGAAAAAAATAAAAACCCAAAAAAAAGCTAAGAATAACTAAAAAACCAAAAAATAGTTTCCACCTCTAAAAACCCTAAAAAACACTTAAACCATTAAAACCCTAAAAGTCATAAAAAAACCCAAAAACCATTCAACACCCAAAAACCCAATAAATACTATAAAACCCCCCTAAATGGCACTAAATATTATAAATATCCATTAAACACCTAAAAATGTTAAATAACTCTAAAAAAACCCTTAATAATCAAAAAATTCCCTAAAACCCAAAAACCAAAGATCCCCTAAAAATCCTAAAAACCCCTAAAAACCAAAAAAATACCTAAAAATAAGGAAACCATAAAAATGGTAAAAAAATTAAAAACCTTAAAAACCCTTATAAAATCTAAAAACATTAAAAACCTAAAAATACTTTAAACCCCTAAAACACCTAAAAATGCTAAAAGCCCTTAAAACCTTAAAAATACCCAAAACCCCTAAAATCCCCTAAAAATAATAAAAACATCTATAAAATTAAAAAACCATAAAAAACCTTAAAGTCCTTAAGAAATCACAATAACCTATAAAACAACATTAAACACATAAAAAGTTGAAAAAAATATAAAAACCCTCAAAAGGTAAAAAAACCCTAGAAACCCAAAAAACCTGAAAACCCTAAAAACCCTAATACCCCAAAAAATCCATCAAAAACCTAAAAATGAAAAAAAAATACTTAAAACACCAAAAATTAAAAAACTATCCCAAAAATCATGAAAAACCCTTTTAAAATTTCAAAAACCTAAAAACACTTAAAACCAAAAGACCCTAAAAAACTTTAAAACCCTTAAAGACCCAAAGAAGATCACAAAATCCAAAAAAACAATGAAACCTGCCCAAACAATAAAAAACTAAAAATTTATAAAAACACTAAATACACACTATAAACACTAAAAAACCTTTAAAAAAACAAAAAACGATAAAAAAAATTAAAACCCATTAAATATCCTTAAAAATTCATTAAAACCCCTACAAACAAAATATTAATAATAAAAAAACTAAACACCTTAAAACCCCCTAGAAACCCTCAAAATCCCTAAAACCCATAAAACTCCAAAAAAACTATAAAAATCCTAAAGAATACCTAAAAACACCTAAAGACATAAAAAAACACTAAAACCCCTAAAACCACTATGAAATCCTTATAAACTTAAAAACACTTAAAACCCCTAGAAAAACTAAAAACACTAAAAACCCTAAAAACATTTGAATATGCTAAAAAACCCTAATAACACATAAAATCCTTAAAATCCCATAAAAAACCTAAAATCCCTAAAAATATCTAAAAATGTAAAACCCCCTAAAACCCTGAAATCCCTAAGAAATATTAAAACCTAAAAGACATAAAACCTTTGAAAAACCTAAAAAATTTAAAAACATATAAATACCATAAAAACCAAAAACACCCCTAAACCCATAAAAACACTAAAAATCAATAAAAACTCTAAATACCAACTAAAAATATAAAAACCCATTAAAAACTAAAAATGAAAAACAATCTAAAAACCCCAAAAAACCCAAGAAACTCAAAAAAACCTAAAATGCAAAAAACAATAAAACCCCTCCAAAAACCAAAGAAACACTTAAAACCAAAAGAAACTATCAAAATATATAAAAAAAATAAAAAACCATAAAAATCTCAAAAATCGATAAAAACACATAAAACACTAAAAACCTTGAACAACCCTATGAAAACCATAAAATACTAAAAACACATAAAAACCATCAAAACCTAGAAAAACCAAAAAAACCCTAAAAACACAAAAAAAGTCCCTCAAACCCAATACCTTATAAAAACAATTGGACACCTAAAAACTGTAAAAAATCCTAATACCACATTAAAAAACAAAGAAACCAAAAAAATATTAAAACCCATTAAACTCCAAAAAAAATTTAAAAAATTAAAAAACAATTGAGAACCCTAATTACCCAAAAAATCCCTAAAATGAAAAAAACCCTAAAAACTAAAAAAATACAAAAAACCCTAAAAACCATAAAAACCTAAAAATGACCTAAAAATCAATAAAAACATTATAAACCTAAAATCCAAAGAAAACATTAAAATCAAAAAACAATTAAAACCCATAAAAACTTAATAATGCTAAAACCCCTAAAAACCCTAAGAACCCTAACACCCTCTAAAACCCTTAAAACCCATAAAAACCCTCAAAATCCATAAAAACTCAAAAGGTATAAAAATCAAAAAACATTCCTCAAAATCACGATAAACATAAAATCATTAAAAACCCTAAAAACCATAAAAAATCTTTAAAACCCTAATGACACTTAAAAACCATAAAACATAAAAATACTAGAAACCATGAAAAAACCTAAATCCCCGAAAAACATAAAAATTCCAATAAACCCTTAAAACTGCTAAAAACCATGAAAATGATTAAACCCATTTTAACCCCCAAAAATGTCCAAAAACTCTAAAATCCCCCAAAATCCTAAAACCCGTAAAACCCCAAAAAACTAAAAAAACCCCTAAAAACACAACAAAACCATTAATCCAAAAAAACCTAAAAACCATCAAAACCATAAAAATCTCAAAATAAATTAACTAACCATAAAAATATAAAAAACGATCTAAAAATACATATAAACATCAAAACCCATAATAACCCTAAAACATTAAGTAAAACATAAAAAACATAAAAGAATTAAAACCCCTAAAAACCTAAAAAACAAAAATAACACTAAAAACATATTTAAATCCATAAAAACCCCTAAAAACCATAAAAACCCATAATAACATTAAAACCCCAAAAAACATAAAAACCCTAAAATCACACTAAAAACTCAAAAAAACCTTTAAATTGTAAAAAAACATTAATAAATCTAAAAAAATTAAAACCCTAAAAAATAAAAATAAAACAGAGGAACCCCCAAAAAGGACTAAAACCATAATTATCCAAAAAAAACCCTAAAACCCCTCAAAATCTCTAAAACTCTAAAAAATAAAAAACCTTTACAAACCCCCAAAATCCATAAAAATATAAAACCCCCTAAAACCCATAAAAACCCTGAAAACCACTAAGAAAACCTTAAAATTCAAAAAACACTTAAGAACCCTAAAAACCTAAAATATGTTATATACCCTAAAAGACCTAATCTCGATAAAAATTATCAAATTACAAAAAAAACCCAGAAAAATCATAAAAATCATAAAATCTCCCAAAAAGTTCCTAAAGAGGTAAAAATACATTATACCCTAAAAAGACCAAAGAAAACCTTAATTCACTATAAACACTTAAAACCACTAAAACCAAAAAACTCAAAAAACCCTAAAAACCTTAAATTACTCTAAAAACCTTAAAAACCACAAAAATCCATAAAAACTATAAAAACCCATAGAATCCCAAAAATTTTCAAAGAACCCCTAGAAACCCAAGACAACCATTAAAACCCTAAAACCCCTAGAAACGCTAAAAAAATCCTAAAAAATCTAAAAAATCTAAAATCCATAAAAACCCTAAAAATCCCTAAAAATATAAAAAACCATAAAAAACATGGAAAACCCCTAAGAAAACATTAAAAACATAAAAACACTTAAACCCCCCCCCCCAAACCCGTAAAAATTATAAATACCCTAAAAATCCTAAAAAGAACCTAAAACCCCTAAAACCAATAAAAAGCATAAAACCCCTAAAAAATTAACAACCCCTAAAAACCCATAAAACTGCTAAAAATACACTAAAAACTCTAAATTCCCTTTAAATGAAAAAAATGTTATAATAGTATAAAAAAACTTTAAACCCTTAAAAACTCAAAAAACCCCAAAAAAAACCCAAAACAAATCCAAACAAACCCTAAAATCCATAAATACTCTAAAACCCCAAAAAATCCCTAAAACTATAAAAACCCATAAAAATACTTAACAAATTCTTAAAATACCCTAAAAAGTTAAAAAACTATAAAACCCCAAATAAAACCATAAAACCTAAAAACACTTAAAAACCCTAAAAACCTATTAACGCTAAAAGCCCAAAACCCCTAAAACCCTAAACCCTCAAAATCCCTAAAAATTACTAAAATAACATAATAATAAAATAACTAAAAATCCCTAAAACATAAAAAATAGTAAACAATATGAAAACCCATATGAAAACTCTAAAAAACACTTAATCCCCTTAAAAACCTAAATAATACAAATAACCCTAAAAGACCCTAAAACCCCATTAAAACCTTAATAAACCTAAAAAACCATAAAAACCATAAAAACCCACTAAAAACTCTAAAACCCCGTTATACCCCTAAAACTGTTATAAAAATATAAAAATAATAGAAAAAACTAAAAGACCCCCCAAAACCCAAAAACCATAAAAACCATAAAAATCATAAAAATTATAAAAAATACTAAAAACCCCTTAAAAATCACTAAACACATAAAATATATTAATTACCTTGAAAACCCCTAAGAAAATTTTAAAAACCTAAGAACACATAAAACCCCTAAAAACCTAAAAAACTATAAAACCCATAAAACCTTAAAAACCCTAAAAATCCCTAAATATCCTAAGAAACCATAAAAATAATAACGAATAATTAAATATCCCTATAAAATTGAAAACCATAGAAACTCTGAAAACCCCCAAGAAAACACTAAAAACCTAAAAAAACACCAAATACCTAAAAAACCAAAAATATGATAAAAACATTAAAAACCCTAAAAGACCCTGAAAACCATATACACCCCTAAAATCCATAAAACCCCTAAAAAATATAAAAACCATAAAACCCAATTAAAATTATAAAAATAACTAAAAACTCTAAAAACCCTCCAAACTAATAAAAATTATAACATCTCTATAAATACATAGAAAACCTAAAAAACTCAAAAAACAATAAAGACAAAAAACCAAAAAACTATAAAATTCCTAAAAAAACTCAAAATACCTAAAATCCCTAAAAACTTAAAAATCCTAAAAATCCTAAAAAAACCTTAAAATCCTTAAAAATATAAAAAACCTTAAAATCCTTAAAAACCACTAAAAACCATAAAAACATAAAACCCCTAAAAACCAAAAAAAATAGTAATCAACAATAAAACCATTAAAAATAAAAAAACCCTAGTAGCGTTCATAATTCCTAAAAACCTAAAAAATACAAAAATATCTAAAAATTCATAAAAACATAAAAAAACTAATTACCCTGAAAACACTAAGAAAACCTTAAAATCTTAAAAAAAAAATTAAATAAAAAACCTAGAAAACCCTAAAAACTGAAAACACCCCAAAAACTCCCTAAAAACCCTAAAATAACCTAAAACTGTAAAACCCCACTAAAAACTCTAAAACGCATTTAAACCCCTACAAAGAGAAAAAATCCCAAAAAAACCTAAAAAACAAAAACTTCTAAAACCCCTAATAACTCAAAGAACCATAAAACCACTAAAAACACAAAAAATCCTCAAAATCCATTTAAACCCTAAAAACCATAAAAACCTAAAAAAAGTCCAAAAATCTCTTAAAATAAAAAAACACTAAACCCCCCTAAAGAACCCTAAAAAAACCTTAAAATCCTAATACTACTTAAAATTCCTAAAAACATAAGAAATTATAAATATCATAAAAACCTTAAAATACCCCAACACCAACTAAAAACCATAAAGCCCCTACAAACCCTAAAATGATAATTTTTTTAAAAAACCCCCCAAAAACCCATAAAAATTCTACAAAATCCCTGAAAACCCTAAAAACATAAAAACCCTAAAAACCCTAAAAACACAAAGAAAATATAAATAACCTAAAAAAATTAAAACCCCTAAAAACCTAAAAACAAAAAAAAACCCTGAAAAAACCTAGAGCCCCTCGAAACCCCAAAAAACGACAAAACAATTAAAATCCTATAAACCCCTAAAAATCCTTAAAAACATAAAAAAGACCTAAAACGCCTGAAAACACCTAGGAAAAAAATAAAAACGTAAAAAAACATAAAAACACAAAAACCCATAATAACACTAAGAAATCGCTAAAATCTATAAAAAATATTCAACCCCAAAACACATTAAAAACTCTAAAAAATATAAAAATCATAGAAAAACTCAAAACATCCGTAAAAACCCATGAAAATAATAAAAAATGTAGAAAAACTAAACAATCACAAAATCACTAAAACCGTAAAAACAATAAAAATACTAAAAGAGCTATAAAATACCAAGAAATTTAAAAAAAAAATTAAAAACTCAGAAAAACGCCTAAGAGAACATCAACAAAAGAAAAAACATTTAAAATCCCCCAAAATATAATAATGCAAAAAAACCTGAAACCATAAAAGCCCCAGAACAAAAAAACCCTTTAAAACCCTCAAAATCCCAAAATACTCTAAAAACCATAAAAATCCTAAAAAATCCCAAAAATTCCCTAATAACCTAAAAACCACAGAAACACCTAAAAACCCTAAGAAAGAATAAAAATCCTAAATAAACATAAAACCCATAAAAACCTAATAAATGCAAAAAAACCTAAAAGACCATAAAAATCCCTAAAACCCATAAAACTCCTAAAACCCTTAAAAACCCTAAAATCTATAAAACCCTAAAAAACACTAAAAACCATGTAAATCTCTAAAAACATTAAAAAATTATATAAAAACATAAAAACTATAAAAAACTAAAAAACTCTACCCCCCCCCAAATCTTATAAAACCCTTAAATCCATAAAACCCCTCAAAAATACTAAATTACCCTAAATACCATAAAAATCTTAAAATTATCTAAAAATATCTAAAGACAAAAAAAAACAATTAAAACCTAAAATTCTATAAGAAAACAAGAAAAAACATAACAGCCTGAAAACCTAAATATTCTTAAAATAGATAAAAACCCTACCCCCCCCCCCAAATTACATAAAACCCATAAATATCCTAAAACAATCCCTAAAAACACATTAAAAAATTGAAACCCATAAAAACCCTGAAACCCCCTAGAAACTATAATAAACTAAAAACACTTAAAACCCTTGAAAAACAGAAAAATTATTAAAACCTCTAAAAACACTAAATGATCCTAAAATTCATAAAACCCCTAAAAACAATAAAAAAACTGAAAATATTAAAAGACACTAAAAACCCATAAACCCCTAAAACCACTATAAATTCTAGAAACAATTTAAACACTAAAAAACAAAAAATAATAATAAAAATCCTTAAAACCACTAAAAAATAAAAAACCCAAAAATATCCAAAAACCCCTAAAATACCTATATAATTCAAAAATCCCACAAGAACCCTAAAAACCCAAGAAAGTCATAAAAATACTAAAAAATTGCCTAAATTCATGAAAACTTTAAAAAAAACATAAAAAATTAAAACCCCTAAATGAAATCAAAACCAAAAAACACTTAAATCCCTAAAAAACATAAAAACTAAAAAACCCCTAAAAATCCCCAAAACCCTAAAAACCCACAAATAGCCATGAAACCCAGAAAACCTATAAAAATAATAAAAATCCCAAAAATCCCTAAAAACATAATAACACTTAATGTCCTGAAACACCATAAGAAAACTCTAAAAACCAAAAATACATAAAACCACTAAAAAACCTACAAATTATAAAAAACCTTAAAGAAACTAAACCTCAAATCCTCCCTAAAACCCATAAAACACGTAAAATGTTATAAACCCCTAAAAACCCATAAAAACCCTTAAAACCATCTAAAATCGTTAAAATTCCATTAAACCACTAAAAATATTAAAAAATAACTAAAAAACATTAAAAGATTAAAAAATAAGAAAAACTAACCCCCCCCCCCCAAAAAAAAACTATAATGCCTTTAAAATAAAAAAAACCAGTAAAAACACTAAAAATCCATAAATCTCTAAAAAGCAATAAAAATAATTAAAAACTGTAAAAACCCTAAAAAACTAAATCTCGTAAAAAACCAAAAAAACACTAATAAAACATCGAAAACATAAAAACACGTCTAACTTCTTGAAACGCTAAAAAATCTAAAATACCTAGAAACCATAAAAAACCCTACCCCCTCCCCCCTCAAAAACCCTTGGACCCAATAAAATCATCAAAAAAATTCCCTTAAAGTCTATAATAATGTAATAAATCATAAAAACCTATAAAAAACCCAGAAAACTGACAAAACGATAAAAAATTTAAAACCCATAAATTGATAAAAAATTAAAAACCCAAAAAACAAATAAAAACCCATTAAAACCACAAAAACTATCAAAACAATTTAAACCTCTAAATATGTTAAAAAACCCAAAAAAACCTTAAAAACCTTAAAAATCAAAAATTAAAACGCCAAAAAATGATAAAACCCTAATAACCCTCAAAACCCCTAAAAAACATCAAAATTCGTAAAAAATTAAAAATCTAAAAACACTATAAAAACCCAAAATACATAAAAATCATAAAAACCATGAAAAACCTTAAGAAAAACCAAAAACCATTATACAAATAAAAATCCTAAAAACCTAAAAAAAATAAAAACCTAAAAAAACCCAAAACCATAAAAATATCTAAAAACCTTGTAAACGAATAAAAATTCAATGAATTTAAAAAATATCACTGAGAATGTAAAAAACCCTAAAAACTCTGAAAACCCCTAAGAAAACCATAAAAACCCTAAAAGTAATTACACCCCTTAAAAACCTAAAAACCCTAAAAACCTTTTAAAACCCCCCAAAGACCCTAAAACTCATGAAAAATAGAAACTATAACCCCCTAAAAACAATAAGAAACCTAAAACCTCTTAATAACCCTAAAAACAAGAAAAAAATTAAACTAGTAAAAACATTAAGAAATTCAAAATACAGTAAAACACAAAAAATTGAAAAAAACCGTAAAAACTGAAAGAAATCCATAAAGCCCTAAAAACCCTAAAAACCCTACAAACTCTCATAATCTATGAAAATCCTAAAAACCCCATAAAAATTATAATATCCCAAAATATTCACTAAAAATATTAGAAACACTGAAATCCCTAAAAACCCATAATAAAACCATAAAAACCTTATAGCAATGAAAAAAACTAAAAACCATAAAATGTAAAAAACATTAAAACCCCTAAAAACCCTAAAAACACTAAATCCATAAATATCCCTAAAAACCCTAAAAATAAAAAACACTCCAAAAAATCCCTAAAGATAAAGAAAATTCTAAAAACCCTTAAAAACCCTAAAAACCATAAAAATAAAAAAAACTTAAAAAAAATTCTTAAGACATAAAAATCCTAAAACCCCAAAAGAACCTAAAAACATGAAAACCCAAACCCCAATAAAAATACTGAAAACCATAAAAATCCAAAAAAACCATTAAATACTCTAAAAAACCTTTAAAATGATAAAAATATAAAATAATCTAAAAAACCATAAAACCCTAAATGGCTAAAAACCTAAAATCTAAAAACCCCAAAAACCACCAAAAACCATCATAACACTAAAAGAATAAAAACCTTTAAATATCATAAAATGTCCTTAAAAATCCCTATAAACATAAAAAATCATATAAACCCTACAAACCCCGATGAAAAAATTAAAAACATAAAAACATAAATCCCAAAAAACATAAAACGCTAAAAATAATAAAATTCATAAGAAACCCTAAAAATCCATAAAAATGAAACAAAACCCTCAAAATCCCTTATAAAACCCTTAAATCATAAAAAAACATAAAAAGAATTTAAAACCTAAAAAAATTCAAAACACCCTAAAAACCCAAAAAGGACGTAAAAACCATAAAACCCACTAAAATCTATTAAACCCCTTAAAAACAATAAAAACCCTAAAAACAAATAAAAATCCCAAAAAATTACAATGGACAAAAAAACTGTAAACATCCAAAAGTGTTATAAACACTAAGAGATTTTTCAAACCCAAAAAAAAACTCAGAAATGCCCTAAAAATCCAAAAAAACATAAAAACCCTAAAAACTGAAAAACAGCTTAAAACCCACCAAATCCAAAAAAAAACATTAAAATACATAAAAATCATAAAAAATCCCTAAAATCCCTAAAAAACCTTAAAACTGCTAAAAACCACTAATAAAACATTTAAAACATAAAAACTCTTAAACCCCTAAAAAATTAAAGAAAGAAAAAAACGCTATAAACGTTCAAAATCCCTAAAAAATTTAAACTATAAAAAACCGTAAAAAACTAAAGAAACCTAAAAATATAAATAAACCTAAAAACTTTGAAGACCCCTAAAAGAAACTTAAAACTATAAAAACCCCTAAAATCCATAAAACTGATTAAAACCTTATAAAACCCTAAAACCCATAAAAACTGTAAACCCACTTAAAGCTCTAAAATCTCTTTAATCTCCAAACACATTTAAAAAACACTAAAAAATATAAAAAACCTAAAATCTAAAAAAACATGAATCCCAAGAAACTATAAATCCCTAAAAATCCTAAAAGATGATAAAAACAATAAAAATACTTAAAATCCATAAAAACCCGAAAAACACTAAAAATCAGTAAAAACAAAAAAGACCCTAAAACCATTAAAATACCCAAAAGCCTCTAAAATACCAAAAAAATAAAAAAAATCCCCTAAAAATCATAAAAATCGCCAAGAAAACATTAAAAATCTAAAACACTTAAAGCCCAAAAAACCTAAAAAATTCTAAAAACCCTAAAAATCATGAAAAGAACCTAAACACCCTAAAAACCCTAAAAATCATAAATATAAATAATTTTTTTTAAATTCTAAAATACTAAAAAAACATAAAAACAAATAAGAACTCAAAAAACCCTTTAAATATATATAAACAATCAAAACTCCAAAAAAACCGTAAAAAATCCTAAAAATCTAAAAAACCCTAAAAACCATAAAAACCATAAAAACCCTAAAACCCTAAAAACCATAAAAATCCATAAAACCATAAAAACAATAAAAAATACAAAAAATCACAAAATACCTAAAATCCCAAAATCACCAAGAAGACCGTAAAAATAAAAAATCAATTAAAACCCAAATAATCCCTAAAATATAAAAAAACCGCAAAAAGCCGTAAAACCCCTAAAAACCCCAAAAACATTCAAAATACCCAAAAAAAACCATAAAAGTCCAAAAATCCATAAAAATCCAAAAAGTGTAAAAATCCCTAAAAACCCAAAGAAACCATATCAAAATATTAAAAAATAAAAAAAATTAAATCCCATATAAAACAAAAAATTGTTAAAAACCCAAAAAAAGATATAAACCACAAAACCCAATAAAAACTTTAAACATCTAAGAACCCATTAAAACCCTAAAACAAATGAAACACTAAAAACAATTTAAACCCCTAAAAATGTTAAAAAAACAATAAAATAATAAAAACCCTAAAAAACTATAAAAACCCAAATAACCCTAAAACCAACAAAAAATTTAAGACCATCAAATCCATAAAACCCCAAAAACCTATAAAATGATAAAAAATCCTCAATAATCAATAATGATGTAAAAAAATCTTTAAATAAATAAAATACTTAAGAAAACCTTAAAAATATAAATAGACTTAAACCCTTAAAAATCGAATAAATGCTAAAAGCCCTAGAAAACAAACACACCCTCAAAATCCTTAAATTCACAAAAAACCATAAAAATCTTAAAAATCCCTAAAATAAATAAAAATGTAAAAAACCCTAAAACCCTTAAGAAAACATTAAAACCCAAAAAAATGTTAATATCAGTAAAAACCTAAAAATTAAAAAACTCAAAAAACCTGAAAAACTATAAAAACCCCTCAAAATCCCTAAAAACCCTAAAACCCATAAAATTCATAGAAATCCACAAAAAACCCTAAAAAAACTAAAATATATGAAAGAACATAAGAAAACTTTAAAACCAAAAAAATTAAAACCCCAAAAAAAATAAAATTTCTAAAACCCATAAAATAACCGAAAAATCCCTAAGAGCCCCTAAAAACCATAAAACCCAAAAAACATTCAAAACACCCTAAAATCCTATAAAAACCATAAAAACCAATAAAATATAAAAATAATTTAAACCTTTAATAATGTTAACAAACTATAAAAACCCTTAAAATCCCTAAAAATAAAAAAAAACACCTAAAATCCCCAAAAACCATAAAAATCATAAAAACCTAAAGGCATGTAAAAACCCTCAAAATCATTAAAAATCCATTAAAATCCTAAAAATACATAAAAATACCTAAAAACATAAAACCCCTAAAAACCATGAAAAACCCAAAGGGAACCTTAAGAAACTAAAAAAACGCTAAACCCCCTTAGAGCATAAAAAATACTAAAACCCCTAAAACCATAAACCCCTTAAAATAACTAAAAATATTATAAAATCATAAAAATATGAAAAATTCCCAAAAATCCCAAAAACTTTCAAATACCCTAAAAACCATGAAGACACTATGAAAACGTAAAAAATCTAAAAACACATAAAAACATGATAAAAATCCAAAAGACAGGAAAATATGTAAAAGTAACTCTCAACCCTAAAACTCCCTAAAAACTATAAAACCCCTAAAGAATAAAAGAAAATATTAGAAGAGAGGATGCCAAAGCTCTCGCCTGGAACCTCTCACCTCTCGTGATGATGGATTCTCCTCTTTGGAATTTTCTCCTTGCTCACACATAAGGATGCATATGTGGCCTCCGTCGCTTCGATCTCAAGGTGGATCTAGAAGATTCTTGGTCGTGGTGATACATGGTGGTGCGGTGCGCTTCTAGATGGTTTTAGTTTGGCGGCGTGGATATTTTCAGGGATGTGTTGTATTGGATCATCACTTGTAGTGGTTTGGATTGGGCTTGGTAGATCTGGAAACATTGTTCGGTTTTCTTTTATGGTTGCGTGCTTGGGAGAGTTCTGGCGGGGCTGGCCAAACATCAGAGGCTTTTGGCGTGGCATGGTTTTTCCGGCGGTCTGGCTCAGTTACGGTGGATCTTATTGTTGCATTTCCAGATCCGAGCTCTGCTATGAAGATGCAAAAATCTGGTTTCCTCGGGCGTCGGCTTTGGATAATGGCTTTTTCCTCTGTCAAACATCTCAGATCTGGTACCCTCGTCGTGCAGCGGTTCAGACCCATGGAGGTGTGGGCTAGATCTGGTACCTTCTTGGTGTGGCATTCCACTGTCATGGTGGAGCCTCTCATTAGGAGTGGCTCTTGGTGGTTATCAGTTTCTTTAATGGATTATTCTTCCAAGCAGTGGCGTGGAGAGGTAAGGCCTCCGTGCTTCTGGATGTCGTGCAGTGGGACTTTGCCGATCCTTGAAGCTGTGTGGGGAACAGCTACTTTGGTTTGGATCGGGATGTCTGGCGATGGTGCTGATTTCTCACTGTGGACCTTAGCGTGGAGTCATCTTCGTTTCGGGGCCTCTTTTTTGTGTTATGATCTTGTTGCTAGTTTGGATAAGTGTTGCGTTCTGGGATTTTTGTCGGGCAACAATGCCTATTTCACGGATTGTGGTCTGATTGGTTTGGTGCTGGTTCTTTGTTATGTTTGAGGTATTGGATGTTTTCTACTCTTGGTGTGTGAGTTATGTGGTGCTTGAGATAGACCTTCTTGGTTGGATGGTGTTGGGTTCTGGTTTTTGTGAAAAATGATGATGGTTTCTGTATGGATGTGAGCTTTGGTGACTGGTGGTTGTGTGCTTTTGGTGATCATGGTTATGTATTGTTGGTGGTAGTTTATCTTGGTATGAAGGTGCTGGGTTCTGGTTTTTGTGAGATTGGCAGCTGGTCACTGATTGGTGGTGAGCTGCTGAATGCTGGTGATGGTTGTGATTTTGATGTTGGTGGTTCTGTGACTTTGGATGTTGGTGGTTCTGTGATGCTGATTGCTTGTGATTCTGGATGCTGGTTTCTTCTTGGGTGGGAGGTGCTTAAGGTGTTGTGGTTGCTTCATTGCTGGTTGCTGCTTGTCTGGGAGATGTTGTCGGAGATGCTTTGGGTTTTCTTCTTTTTGAGTACTTTTTATTTTTCTTCTTTTCGGTCCTTGGGTGTGTGTTGTAAAGGGTTTTTGGGTTTGGGTCATTTTACCCCTCTCGTCCCTCGTCTGCTGTGTCTCTGTTTTTCTTTCTAATAAATTTGGCGGGCCAGGAATAGCCCGACCCTCGAATCTTCCTTGCCCTAAAAACATAAAAACCCTAAATTCCATAAAACCCTAATAAACCACTAAAAATCTACAAACTCTTTAAAACCCTGAAAATGTTACAAAACTCTAAAAACATAAAAAACCTTAAAAAACTTAAAATAAACCTAAAAACCCAATAAACAAAAAACCCCCAAAACCCTTTATGTCCCTAAAATCCTTAACAACCGTAATTTACTAAAAAATCCCAAAAGATACATAAAATCATAAAAGACCATGAAAACCATGAAAAACCAAATAAAACTTTAAAATCAAAAATAAATAAAACCCCCAAAAAACCTAAAAACTCTAAAAATCCAAAAAACCTCAAAATATCTATAAATCCTAAACAAACCCTAAAAACTGTAAAAAAAAATTAAAACCCATAAAAACCATGAAAACTCATAAGAAAACCATAAAACCGTAAAAAAACCTAAAACCCTGAGAAAACCTAATAACACTAAAATCCTAAAAGACCATAAAAATCCTGAAGAACCCTAAAAACAATAAAAACCCCTAAAAACATTAAAAACCCTAATAATCCAAAAATATGTAAAAACCGCACATAAAAAACTAAAACCCATTTAAACCCTTAAAATGTTAAAAAACCATAAAAATCATAAACCCCAAAAGAACTCAAAATAACCCTAAATTTTAAAAACCATAAAAATCCTATAACACTCAAAACACCTTAAAACCCTAAAACCATAAGAATACTAAAAAAATTCCTAAAACCCTAAAATCACTAAAAATACCAAAAAAACCATCAAAATCCATAAAACCCCCAAAACAATAAAAATCATAAAAAATATATAAAAATACCTAAATCATAAAAACCCCTAAAAACCCTAAGAAAATATTAAAAACCAAAAAATTACTTAAAACCCATGAAAACTCTAAAATCGCTTAAAACCTTAAAAGTGCTAAAACCCATAGAAACTCCAAAGAACCATATAACCACTAAAAACCGTACAAAACCATAAAACCAAAAAAACACCTAAAAAAGTAAAAACAATTTGGACCACTAAAAATGTTAAAAATATCTAAAAAACAATAAATAGTTTAAAAAAACCCTAAATCCCTTAAAAACTATAAAAACCATAAAACCCTAAAAACCCCTATAACCCCTCCAAATTCTTAAAAACCATATAAATATTAAAAAAATCCCTAATAATGGTAAAATTGTAATAAACCTTGAAAACCCTATGAAAATCTAAAAACCAAAATATAATTAAAAAACATAAAAAAAATAAAAAACATAAAAAAATTAATAGTGATAAAAACCCTAAAACCCTAAAACCATCGAAATCGCTAAAAATAATAAAAACAATAAAAATCCTAAAAAATCCATAAAATTCCCTAAAAACATAAAAAACAATAAAACCATGAAAAACACCAAAGAAAACCTTAAAAATCTAAAAACACATAAACTCCCTAAAACATAACAAATCCAAGAAAATACTAAATATCCTAAAACCCCTAAAAATATTAAAACCAATCGTAATCCCTAAAAACCATAAAAATATTAATCAAATCCATAAAAATCCAAAAAATATGTAAAATCCCAAAAGAACCTGAAATACCCTAAAAAACCAATGAAAAACCTAATAACACATTAAACTAATAAAAACCTAAAAAGACTAAAAACCCAAAAACTCCTAAACAACCCTAGAAACCCCTAAAAACTATAATAAATATAAAATCCTTTAAAACCCCCTAGAACCCATAAAAACCAAAAAACTAATAAAAAAATCTTTAAAAATTTCAACACCACAAAATGTTAAAAAAATCCCTAAAAAATAAAAAATAACCCAAAAACACCAAAAAAACCGTAAAACCCTAAAAAATCCTAAAACACGAAAAAGAACCCCTAAAACCTAAAGAATCCAAAAAATCATAAAAACCATAAAAATTATAAAAATTCATTAAAAATACCTCAAAACATAAAATCCTATAAAAATCATAGAAATTATTAAAATCCAAAAAATGTAAAAATCCTGAAAAACCCTAAAACCCCTATGAAAAATTTAATATCCGAAAATCACTTAAAACCCCTAAAAACCTAAAAAGTGATAAAAACCCTAAAAGGCACTAAAATACCTAAAAACAGATAAAACCCATAAAAGTACTAAATTATTTAAAATACCCTAATCCCCTGTAAAAACCACTAAGAACTCTAAAGACCCCTTAAAACCCATAAAATGTTAAAACTATAAAAACAGTTAAACCTTAAAAAACTAAAAAAACCCTAAAAACCAAATAAATTAAGCATTAAAACCCAAAAAATCCTATAAAAACCCAAAAATACCTCAAAATCTCTGAAAACCTTAAATACCCTAAAAACCATAAAATTTATAAAACCTTAAAAACCATAAAATGTAAAGCTCCTAAAACCCTAAAAACACAAAGAAAGCCTTAAAAATCTAAAAAAAATAAAATAACATAAAATCCTATGAACATTAAAAAACCTAAAACCCTAAAATACCCAACACCCCCCCCCCCCAAATCGCAAAAACCCCTAAAAACCATAACAATTCAAAAAATACCTAAAAATACATAAAATTGTAAAAAAAACTAACAACCATAAAAAAATATTAGAAAACATTAAAAACATAAAACAAATTTGCAACCCAAAAAAACCAAAAAAATACTATGAACTTGAAAACTCCTAAAAACCATAAAATACCTAAAAGCATTTAAAAAATCCTAAAAACCCATAAACACCCTAAAAACCACCTAAAACTCTTAAAACCGTTTAAACAACAATTAATGATAAAAACTAAAAAACCCCTAAAACCCAAGAATACCATAAAACCATAAAACTATAAAAACCCTCAAAATCCCTAAATCCCTAAAAACCAAAAAAAATCCAAAAAATCTCTTAAAGTATCTAAAATACAAAAAAAACAACAAAACCATGAGAACCCCAAAGAAAACATTAAAAATATTAAAATTCTAAAATTTTTAAAACCCCCTATGAAGTCTGTAAAAACTCTAAAACCCCTCCAAATTATTTTAAACCCTAAAAAATAAAAAAATATTAAAAAACCATAAAAATATCTAATAATGTAAAAATCCGTAAAAACTATAAAAACATAAATATAACCTAAAAAACCTAAAACCCCTAAAAACCCAAAACCCTAAAAGTCCATAATAAACCAAAAAAACCCATATAACCATAAAACCCATAACAATATTTAAAAACAAAGAACCGAAATAAAACCTTTAAATGATAAAATACTCTAAATACCATTATAAACCATATAATGGTTAAATAACTCTAAAAAACCCTTTAAACAAAAGAAGAACTCAAAAAACCTTAAATCCCAAAAAAACATAAATCCTATGAAACCCCACAAAACACCTCCAAATCCCTTAAAACCCTAAAAGACCCTAGAAATACTAAAAAATGGAAAAAATGCATATAAATAAAGAAAACACTAAAAACATTAAAGAACCATGAGAAAACCCTAAAAACACAAAATACCCTAAAAACCATAAAAACTATCAAACTCCCTAAAAACCAGAAAAAACCCATAAAAATATTTAAGAATATCAAAAAATACCTAAAAACATAAAAACCTGAAAGGACCCGAAACACCCTAAGAAAACCTTGAAAATCAAAAAACAATTAAAATCTTAAAACAACCTTAAAATAATAAAAACTCTAAAACTCGCTAAAAACCTCTTATAACCATAAAACCCCATAAAAACCTTAAAAACTCTGAAAACCCCATAAAATAAAATATCCAATAACACTCTAAAACAACATTAAACCTCTAAAAATTATAAAAACTCTAAAAAAATTAAAAACACTAAAAACTAAAAAAACAATAAAATCCCAAAAAATTAAAAAAACCCTCAAAACTCTTAAAAAGAATTAAAATCCCTAAAAACCCTAAAACTTATACAAATCCTAAAAACCCCCTAAAACCCCCCAAAAAATAAAAATCCTTTAAACTGAAAAAAAAAGTTGAAAACCATAAAAACTTAAAAACACTTAGACCCCCTAAAAAACCAAAAAATGAAAAAAAAACCCTAAAATGACCTTAACCCACCTACAAACCTTAAAAAACATAAAACCCATAAAACCCTTAATACCACTAAAAACTGTAAAAATCCATTAAATCCAGATGAAATTTAAAAACAATAAGAAACAATAAAAAACCCTAAAAACTGAAAAAAAAACCAAAACACTGAGAAAATCCTAAAAACCCTAAAACCCCCAAAACCGTAAACCTAATTAAAATCCCTAAAAGCCCAAAACCCATAAAAATCCTAAAAAAGACATGACAATTAAAAAAACCATAAAAACCCTTAATAAAACCTTAAAAAACAAAAAACCCTTCAAAAACTAAAAAACATAATAACATTAAAATACCTAAAAACCTTAAAAAGACCATAAAAACCCTAAAACTCCTAAAAATCCCTAAAAACCATAAAAACCATAAAATCATAAAAAACAATCAAAATCCATAAAAACATAAAAATCCTTAAAACGACAGAAAACCCATAAGAAAACATTAAAACACTCAAAACACGAATCCGACTAAATAATTAAAAAAGGGAAAAACACCCCTAAAACCCTCAAAACACATAAAAACCATAAAACCCTTAAATACCTTAAAAACCCTAAAAAGCCAAAAAACTAATAAAAATATTAAAAACCCTATACACTCCTAAAAATTTAAAAAACACTAAAAACTATAAGGCCCCTTAAGAACTAAAAAACATAAAATCCCAAAAGCCCCATAAAACCGTTATGAAAGCTAATTACCCCTAAATACCCTAAAATCACTAAAAACATTAAAATGTCAAAAAAATCATAACAAGGCCCTTAAAATCCCTAAAAAACTAAAAAACCCAAAATCCCCTTGAATCCCATAAGAAAACATTAAAAAACTAGAGAAAATTTTAATCCACTAAAATTCCAAAAACAACTTTAAAAGTCCCTATGACCCTAAAACCCTCAAAATCCCTAAAAATCATAAAACCCCTAAAAACCTAAATAATCCCACAAACCCCTAAAAATGTAAAATATAAAAAAACCCTGAAAAGAAAAAAGGAATCATTAAATACATAAAAACACTAAAAACTCCAACAGAACAAAAAAATACTAAAAACCCTAAAGACACTAAAAACCATAAAGACCCCCGAAAACCAAAAAATCCCTAAAAACTTAAAACACCAAAAGAACTCATAAAAACGAAAAAAACCCACTAAAACCTATAAAACCGCATTAGACACCTAAAAACATTAAAAATTATAAAAATTCACAAAACCACTAAATATTTAAAAAAAACCCTACTAACCCAAGAAACGTATAAAAACCTAAAATCCTAAAATATTCATAAAACCCTAAAACCCCTTTAATATAAAAAACACTAAAATACATTAAAAAATAAAAACAATAAAAACCATAAAAAACCCTAAGAAAATTTTAATAACCTAAAAACACTTAATCCCCCTAAAAGAAAAAATGTAAAAAACACACAAAAACCCTAGAAATTCCCTAAAATGCTAAAATCCATCAATATCCCTAATATCCTTAAAAACCATAAAACATCATAAAAGTTCTAAAAATCCCTAAAAATTTAGAAAACCCCTGGATCCTAGAAAAACTCTAAGAAAACCTTAAAAAGATAACAACACCTAAAACTCCTAAAAAAAAAAAAATTACCATAAAGATGCTAAAAACCCTAAAAAACCTTGAAATACATAAAACCCCCAAAAACGCATAAAAACTCATAAATACTATAAAAAACTAAAAACCAATAAAAACTAATTTTTTTTTCTAAAACCTTTAATAACCATTGGAAAATATAAAAAGTTTAGAACTCTAAAAATCTAAAAATCATAAAAACACTAAAAACCATAAAAGCCTTAAAACCATAAAAGCCCCAAAACCCCTCAAAATCCCAAAACTAATAAAAATCCTAAAAAATCCCTACAAATAACTAAAATAATTGAGAACCCAAAAACCCCAAAACTCTACTAAAAGCTTAAAACCCCAAAAAACCCATAAAATGCATAAAAACAAAAAATCCCAAAAATCCCAAAATCCCAAGAGGACCCTAAAACACTAAAAACCCTAAAAATTCATAAAAACACTAAAAACCATAAAATCTTAAAAACTCCCTAAAACTCACTAAAAACATAAAAAATCATGTTAAACACTAGGAAATCCTTAAGAAATAAGAAAACGATGAAATCTCTTAAAATCCCTAAAAACACTAAATACCCCAAAAACACTAAAACCCCAAAAACACATAAAAATAATAAAAACCAATAAAAATTAAAACCCATAAAAACCATAAAACTAAAAAAACTATAAACACCAATTAAACCCATGAAAATGTTAAAATAATCTAATAAAACCATAAATCCCTAAAGAACTCAAAAAATCCCAAAAACCCTATAAAGCCATAAAAACCCCAAAAAAACAAAAAACATCCTCATAATCCATAAAATCCTAAAAAAATAAAAATCCTAAAAAATACATAAATATGCATAAAAACATAAAAAACCATGAACAACCCTACAAAAACCTTAGAAACCTAAAAACACGTTAAACCCCTAAAACACATAAGAACCAAAAAATGATAATAAATCACTAAAACCCCAACAAATTCCATAACCCCAAAAAACCCTAACAACCTTTAAAAAACCTAAAAAACCATAAAACCCCTAAAAATAACAACAAAATCTAAAAACCCTTTAAACCCCTGAAAATGTTAAAAAACAATAAATACCTCAAACCCCTAAAAAAATAAACAAACCCCTAAAATCACTAAAAAACCATAAAACACCTAAAAACCATATAAATCCCTAAAACCCATCAAAATCCCTAAAACCCTTAAAAACCCATAAAATCCTAAAAGCCCATAAATTCCCAAAAATGTATAAAATCCTAAAAAACTAGAAAATATATTATATAAACATAAAAATATAAAAACACATCAAACCCTTAAAAACCTAAAAAAACTAGAAACCCTAAAAAACCATAAAAGACCCTAAAAACCCATAAAAATCCTAAAAACTGCAAAAACCATAAAACCACCTTAAGAAAAATAAAAACCCTGAAAGTAAACATAAAAACTATAAAAACCCATTAAACCCCAAAAAACATTTAAAATGCTTGAATGAAATAACCCCAAAAAATCTCAAAAAAAATACCTAAAAGCCATAAAACCCCAAAAATACCAGAAAACCCTCAAAATCCATAAAAAACCTAATAAATTTTTTACTAAAAAGACTAATGAATACCTAAAAATGTAAAAAACCCTTAAAACCCTATGAAAACCATAAAAACCTAAAATCACTTAAAACCATAAAAACCCTAAATATTCTAAAAACTCTAAAAACCCTAGAAAGACTCTAAAATCCCTAAAATTGATTAAAACCTTAAAAAACGTAAAAACCATGAAAATCAGTAAAAACTAAAAACAATTTATACCTATAATAGTGTTAAAAACAAAAAAATACTAAAAACCCAAAAAACTCAAAAACCTCTAAAAACCAAAAAAATAATTAAAACATAAAACCCTATAAACCCTCATAATCCCTAAAATCATTAAAAACCATAAAAATCTGTAGAAATCTTTAAAAACCTGAAAAAACCTGAGAACCATGAAAACCCTTAAGAAAACATTCAAAACCTAAAAAAAATAAAAGCCCTAAAAACATAAAAAATTTCTAAAACCCTTAAAAACCCTAAAACCCATAAATATTCATATATACCCTCAAAATCTCTAAAATCCCTAAAAACATAAAAAACATAAAAACCCTAAAAAACCTAAAAAACCTAAAAAACCATTAAAATAGAAAAAACGTAAATACACCTGAAAAACCTTAAAAAAATTACAAAGACCAAAAAACACATAAAACACCAGAAAAACTAAAACCCCTAAAAACCCTAAATAAATATAAACTCCTAAATACATCTAGAAACCATAAACCCCTAAAAATTGTTAAAAAACCTAAAACAAATAAAAACCCTAAAAACCCACTAATAAATTATAAAAACTCTTTAAAACCCCAAAAATGTTAGAAATACATAGAAATTATTAAAACCCCTAAAATCATAAAAAAATAAAACCCAAAAAAACAATAAATCCCTAAAAAACCATAAGACCCTCAAAATCTCTAAAACCCTATAAAATCATTAAAATTCATAAAAAAATACTTAACATCCCTAAAATAATAAAAACCATTGAACACCTGAAATAAAATCTTATAAAACCTTAAAACCTAAAACAATTAAAACCTGTAAAAACCAAGAAAATGCTACAAACCCTAAAAACACTATAACACCCTAAAACCCTTAAATCCCTCAAAATCCATAAATTCCCTAAAAATACTTAAAATTAAAAGAAGCTATAAAATCCCTAAAAATGTAAAACCCCTAAAACCTTAAAAACCTCTACAAAAATGTTATAATCCTAAAAAACTTTTTGGACCCCTATAATGTGAAAAAACGCTAAAACCCATAAATGGCCCTAAAAACCCTAAAACCATAAAAACCCAAAAGAACCTTAAATAATCTAAAAAATCCATAAAAAACTAAAAAACCAATAAAAACACTAAAAACAATTTAAACCACTAAAAAATTAAAACAAAAATTAAAAACATTAAAGCACTAAAAAACTCAAAAAACCCAATAGAAATCCAAAACCCTTAAAAACCCTAAAACCCCCCAAAACATAAAAACCCTCAAAATACCTAGAAACCCTATGATCCAAGAAAATATGAAAAATACCAAATAAATATCTCAAAATATAAATCCCATAAAACCCTTTAAAACCCCAATGAAAACATTAAAAACTAAAAAACAACTAAAACCACAAAAATATAAAAATGCTAAAATTCCTAAAAAGAACAAAAAAACACTAAAAAATCAAAAAACCCATAAAAATAAAAAAAATTATAAAACCATAAAACCTATAAGAATCCTAAAATTGCACTAAAATTTATAAAAACCCTTTAAACCCAAAAAACACAACAAACTATAAAAAAACCATAAAACCATAAAAAACTCAAAAAAATAATAAAACCCAAAAAAAATATAAACAACCAAAACTCTAAAAACCCTGTAAACCTCAAAATCCTTGAAAACCTTATAAAAACAAAAAAAATAAAACAAATCCTTTTAAAATATTTAATAAAATAAAAGAACCCTAAAATTGATGAAAAACCCCTTGGTAAACCTTTAAAAACAAGAAAACTTTAAAACCCCCCAAAACCTAAAATCATTAAAATCTCTAAAAAATAATAAAAAACCTAAATATCATAAGAACACTCAAAATTCATAAAACCCTAAACAAATATCAATCCTAAAAAATCCCTAAAACCAAGAAAAACAAAAAAATCATGAAAAACCGTAAGAAACCCTTGAAATTGTGAAAAATCATAAAACCTTTAAAAAATTTAATAAATTCTGAAGACTGTAAAAATATAAGACCCTAAAAACCTTGAAAACCATAAAACCCCTAAAACTATGAAACCCCCTAAAAACACTGATCCTTTAAATCCCATAGAAACACTACAACCCCACTAAAAATTATAAAAACACATAAAACCCTTAAAATTAAAAAAATGATAAAAAACTAAAAACCAAAAAAAAATAAAAAAATCCCAATATCATAGAAAAATATAAATACCCTAAAACCCTAAAAACAATCAAAATCCATAATATCCCTAAAACACATAAAAATCCTAAAAAAGTGTAGAAATCCATAAAAATGAAAAGTTTCTAAAAACCATGAAAAAGCCTAAGAAAATCTAAAAAACCTAAAAATATATATATAACACTAAACAACCCTAAAACCTCTAAAATCCTTAAAAATAATTGAAAACCATAAAAATACTTAAAAATAACTAAAGATCCCTAAAAACATAAATAACCTTAAAAACCATGGAAACCCAAAATGAAACCTTAAAAACCTAAAAATAATTAAAATCCCAAAAAAAGGTTGAAACCCCTAAAAGACCATAAAAAACCTAAATCCCCGAAAAAATAAAAAACCATTAAAAATCATAAAAACTCTAATGCGCCACAAAAAAAATCTAAAGCCACTTTAAACCACTAAAAATGTTAAAAACTACAAAAAATTATAAAAACCATAAAAAACTCAGAAAAACACTAAAAACCAAAAAATAAAATAAGCCCTATCCAAACTGGTAAAAACCATAAAAAACATTAAAAATCTTAAAATTCCCTAAAATTACTAAAAACATAAGAAACCCTAAAAACGATGAAATACCCAAAGAAAACTATAAAAACATAAAAACGCATAAAACACCTTAATCCCTAAAAATGATAAAAACCCTAAAAACCTTGAAAAACCAAATCCCCCTAAAAACTATAAAAATACCTAAACCATTAAAAAATATAAAAACCAATAAAAACCAATAAAAAATTAAAAACACACAAAAAAATAAATAAACCCATTATAATGCTAATTTTTTTTTAAAAACACAAAAAACCATTACAACCCTAAAAAATCAAAAGAACCTTAAAACCCAAAGAAAATCAAAAAACTCTAAAAACCATAAAAAGCGCAAAAATATGTAAAAAATCCCTAAAAATCAAAAACAAATATGAAAAAAAATCCATAAAACACCTAAATATATTAAAACACCAAAAAACCCTAAAAAACCCTAAGAAAACCTTGACGAGATAAAAACACATAAAACCCCTAAAAACCTAAAAAATAAAAAAAACCCCATAAAAAAGATAAATACCCTAAAAATAATAAAAACCCTCAAAACCCCAAAATAACCTAAAAACCCTAAAAATAAAAAAATACCAAAAAATCCCTAAAGACATATAAAACTCTAAAACCCCGAAAATCGCATAGAAAACCTTAAAAATTGAAGAACACATAAAACCCCTAAAAACCTAAAAACCCTAATGGATCATGAAAGACCCTAAAACTCTTGAGAACCATAAAAAATTCATTAAAACATAACCCCCCCCCAAATCAATTAATACCCTAGAAACCACAAAAGCCTCAATGAACCCTTTAAACCCTTAAAAATGTTTTTAAAAAAATCATATAAACCTTCAAAACCATAAAAACCGTAACCCCCCCCCCCCAAAAACCCCTTAAATCCCTATAAAACCATACACACTCATATTCCGAAAAAACCCTAAAACTCTCTAAATTTCCTTAAAATCCCTAAAAATCCCAAAAAATGTAAATAACCCTAAAACATTGAAATCCACTAATAAAACATTAAAAATTTAAAAATACTTAAACCTTAGAAAATTTAAAAAAATAGTAAAAACTCTAAAATCCATAAAAACCATAAAAAACTAGAATACCATAAAAACCATAAAAATTCCAAAATATCTTAAAAAATACATAAAACCCCTAAAATAGTTCAAATCCCTAAAAACCGTGGAAATCACTTAGAAAAATTTAAAAACCATTAAAAACTCAATACTTTTAAAAAAATAAAAAAATATAAAACACCTTAACGACCTAAAAACACTAAAAAACGCTAAAAACACTAAAACACCTAAAAACATAAAAACTATAAACCACTAAAAACACTATGAACCCTTTAAATGCTTAAAAATATTAAAAAAAATTAAAAAAATTAAAAACCAGATAAATCTCAAAAAATCGTACAAACCTAAAAGATCCATAAAAACCTTAAAATGCCTAAAAATAAATAAAAATCCTAAAAACAGAAAAACAATCCTAAAATAGGACAAAAAATACCTAAACTCATAAAAAATACAAAAACCATAAAAACCCCCTAAGAAAAAATTAAATACCTAAAAACACATAAAACCCCTATAAAATTAAAATAATAAAAATCTTTAAAACCCCTAAAATGACCCTAAACCCCTAAAACCCATTAAAATCCATAAAAAACCATAAAAACCATAAAACCACAAAATCCAATAAAAACCCTAAAACAAAAAAAAAATTATCAAAACACTTTAAACCCCTAAAAATGTTAAAAACTCTAAAAAACATTGAAAAACCTAAAAAAACACAAAAATAACCCAAAAGACCATAAAAACCATAAAACCCTAAAACCCAAAACACCCTAAAAACCCCAAAAACCCCTAAAAAACATAAAAATCTTAAAAATCATAAAAATCGCTAAACTCATGAAAACCCAGAAAACCCTATGAAATCCATAAAAACTTTAAAAAAGATAAACCCATAAAAAATCTAAATATTACTAAAAACTCTAAAAAACTATAAATGACCCCAAAAACTATAATCCCCCAAAAAACAATAAAAATACAAAAAAGATTAGAAAACCCATAAAACCCTAATAATTTACTAAAAACTAAAAAAACCATATAAACCTCTAAAAACATTAAAAACACTAAAAAACTTTAAAAACTCTAAAAAATTAAAAAAAATACATAAAACAAAAACACCGTAAAACCCTAAAAACTATAAAACCCCTCAAAATCCCAAAAAACCCTAAAAGACAATAAAAATCAGTTAAAAAATTACTAAATTACAAAAAATATAAAAACCCCTAAAAACCATGAATAACACAAAGAAAACCCTAAGAACTAAAAACTCATCAAAAGACTAAAAAGCCTAAAAATGCAAAAAACATTAAAAACTATAAAGCCCTAAAAACCTTATAATAGTCAAAATACATAAAAACCCTTCAAATCATAAAAATCCTAAAAATTCCTAAAAACCATAAAAAAATAAATAACTCTAAAACTCTAAAAAACTAAGATAACCAATGAAAATTAAAAAATTTCAAACCCATAAAAATCTTAATGAATTTTAAATACCCTAAGGGACTATAAAAATCATAAGACCCCTAAAAACCATAAAACCCCTAAAAACCATAAAAACATGGAAAACCCACTATAATCATTCAAAACTGTAAAATGTTAAAAATAAAATAAAAATTCATAAAAACCATAAAAACCCAAAAGAAAACCCAAAAGTTTGAAAAACCTTAACATTCATAAGAAACCCTACACACTATCAAAATCAATAAAAACCCTAAAAACAATAAAAACCCTAAAAACTCTAAAAATTCCTAAAAACATAAAAAACCATAAAATCTTGAAAAAAACTTGGATAACCTTAAAAACATAAAAACAAAATCCCCCCAAAAACCATAATAAATAAAAAAAGGCCCCAAAAACCCTAAGAACACCAAAAACCCCTATAAACCACAAAAAATCTATAAAATACCTAAAAATTATTTAAAACATAAAAAACTATAAAAGCCTAAAAAATATTAAGATACCCTTAAAAACTAAAAATAATAACAACCCCTAAAAAACATAAAATGATAAAAACTCTAAACGATCCTAAAAATACTAAAAACCCCAAAAAATCATAAAACCCCCAGAAATTCTTAAAAAACCATAAAAACCAAAAAAACAACCCATATAACCCTAAATATGTTAAAAAACTAAAAATCCATTAAAACCCTAAAAACTAAAAAGAATCAAAGATGCATTAAAACCCATAAAATTACAAAAAACCAAAATCCCCAAAAACCATAAAACCCTAAAAATCCCTAACCCATCAAAATCACTAAAAACCCAAAAAACCCATAAAAATCCAAAAAACCCCTAAATTTCTAAAAGACATGGAAAAACTAAAAACCCACAAAAAATATAAGAAAACTTAAAAAAAAAATTGCACCACTAAAAAACATAAAAAACACTAAAATCCTTAAAAACCTAAAACGTCCCAAATAAACCCAAATAAACCCATTAAACACCCAAAAACCCTATAAATACTATAAACCCCCTAGAACCCACTAAATATTTTAAAAATACATTAAACACCTAAAAATTTTAAATAACTCAGAAAAACCCTTAGTACTAAAAAACACCCTAAAACCCAAAAAACAAAAAATACTCTAAAAATCCTAAAAACCCCTAAAAACCCAAAAAATCCCTAAAAACCCAAAAAATACCTAAAAACGTGGAAAACAATAAAAATGGAAAAAAAATCTAAAAAACCTTAAAACTATAATAAACTATAAAATCATTCAGAACCTAATAACAATTTAAACCCTTAAAATATGTAAAAATGCTAAAAACCCTTAAAACATTAAAAATACCCAAAAACACTAAAATCCCCTAAAAATCATAAAAACTTGTATACAATTAAAAAACTATAAAAACCCTAAAATTCATTAAGAAATACCTACAAACTCTTAAACACCATTAAACACATAAAAAGTTGAATAAGTCTAAAAACCCTTAAAAGGTAAAAAAACACTAAATCCCCAAAAAAATACCAAAAAACGAGAAAAACCCTAAAAAACCGTAATACCCCAAAAAATCCATAAATAACCTAAAAATGAAAAAAAAAACTTTAAACCCCTAAAATTACAAAAAACCCTAAAAATCATGAAAAAACCCTATCAAAATTTTAAAAACCTCAAAACACTTAAATCAAAAAAACCCTAAAAAACAGTAAAATCCAAAAAAAACCTAAAAAGATCACAAAACCCCTAAAAAAATGAAACCCCCCAAAACCATAAAAAACTAAAAATCCATAAAAACACTAAATATCAACAAAAACACAAAAAACACTTTAAAAAAGTAAAAATGAAAATAAAATTAAAATGCAGTAAAAAACCTTATAAATTCACTAAAACTCTTATAAAAAAAATAATAATAAACCTAAACAACATAAAAACCTCTAGAAACCCTCATAATCCCTAAAAACCCAAAAACACCAAAAAAATTTAAAAATCCTAAAGAAGCGCTAAAAACACCTAAAGACATAATATACACTAAACCCCTTAAAAACACTAAGAAATCCTTATAAACCTAAAAACCCTTAAAACCCCTAGAAAATGTAAAAGCACTAAAAACCCTAAAAACCCCTGAAAATGCTAAAAACCCATAAAATCCATAAAAACCCTAAAATTCCATAAAAATCCTAAAATCCCTAAAAATATCTATGAATGTAAAAACCCCTAAAACTATAAAAACAATAACAAATATTAAAACCTAAAAATACATAAAACCTATGAAAAACCTAAAAAATGTAATAACCTATAAATACCATAAAAATAGAAAACCCTAAAACAATTAAAAACACTAAAAATCAATTAAAACACCATATACCAACTAAAAATATAAAAACCCATTAAAACCCTAAAAATGTCAAACACTCTAAAAACCCCAAAAAAACATAAATAACCCAAAAAAACCTCCAAAATCCATAGAAACCCAAAGAAACCCAAAAAACCCAAATAATCCCTCAAAATATAAAAAATACTAAAAAAACCATAAAAATCCTATAAATAAATAAAAACATAGAAATCACTAAAAACCCTGAACAACCCTATGAAAACCATAAAATACTAAAAACACTTAAAAACCATTAAAAACCTAGAAAAACCAAAAAAACCCATAAAACAGTAAAAAGTCCCCAAAACCCAATGCATTATAAAAACCATTGAACACCTAAAATGGTAAAAACCCTTAATACACATTAAAAAACAAAAAACCAAAAAAAAATCTAAAAACCCATTAAACCCTAGAAAAAATAAAAAAACACTAAAAATAGTTGAGAACCCTAATTACCCAAAAGAACCCCCCCAAAACACCAAAAACCCTAGAAACCCTAAAAACCCTAAAAACCCTAAAAACCCTAAAAACCTAAAAAATCCAAAAAAAACCTTAAAAACCATAAAAACCAAAAAAATGACCTTAAAATCAATAAAAACATAAACAAACCTACAAAACTAAGAAAATATTAAAATTAAAAAACACATAAAACCCATAAAAAACCTAATAATGACAAGACCTTTAAAAACCCTAAAAACCCTAACACCCCCTAAAACCCTTAAAACATATAAAAACCCTCAGAGTCCTTAAAAAACTCAAAAACCATAACAATCCTAAAAATCCCTCAAAATCACAATAAACATAAAAACTTTAAAAACACTGGAAAACATTAAAATATACACAAAACCCTAAGGAAACTTAAAACCCATAATACATAAAAATACTAGAAACCATGACAAAACCTAAAACCCCTAAAAAATAAAAATTCTTATAAACCCATAAAACTTCTAAAAACAATGAAAATGACAAAAACCCTTTTAAACCCCAAAAAATGTCCAAAAACTATAAAATTCATCAAAATCCTAAAACCCATAAAACCCCCAAAAAACCCAAAAAACCCCTAAAAACATAGCAAAAACATAAATATACAAAAAAACCTAAAAACCATCAAAATCCCAAAAAGAAATTAACTAACCATTAAAATATAAAAAAACACTAAATATACATAAAAAGATAAAAACCCATAAAAACCCTAAAAACCATTAAGAAAACCTTAAAAAACAGAAAATAATTAAAACCCCTAAAAACCTAAAAAACATATAAAACACTAAAAACATATAAAAATCCATAAAAACCACTAAGAACCATAAAAACCCATAAAACCTTAATACCCATAAAAACTTAAAAAACTCGAAAATCACACTAAAAACACAAAAAACATTTAAACCATAAAAAACATTAAAAAATCTAAAAAAATTAAAAACCTAAAAAAATCAAAAAACCATAAAAACCCCAAAAAATGCCTAATACCATAATAATCCTAAAAACCCTAAAACCCGTCAATATCCATAAAACTCTAAAAACTAAAAAACCTAAACAAACCACAAAAATACCTAAAATTTTAAAATCCCTAAAAACCATAAAAACCCTAAGAAAAAATTAAAATTTCAAAAACACTTAAAGCCTCAAAAAACCTAACATATTTTATATAACGTAAAAACATTAAACTCTATAAAAATTATCAAATTACATAAAAATACAGGAAAATCTTAAAAATATTATAATCTCCCTAAAAGTTACAAAAAATGTAACAATACCTAATACCCTAAAAAGACCCAAGAAAACCTTAATACCCTAAAAAAACTTGATACCCTTAAAAACCAAAAAAACTCAAACAAATCTAAAAAACGCTAAAATACTATAAAAAACCTAAAAACCACTTAAATCCATAAAAATCTATAAAAACCCTAAAAACCAAAAAGAACATAAAAACGTTAATATCACACTATATAATCTAAATCAACTAAAACACTAAAAACATTAAAAAATATAAAACCCTTAAAATCCTAAAAAATCTCAAAGAACCCCTAGAAACCCAAAAAAACATTAAAACCCTAAAACCCCTAAAAGCTGTCAAAAATATTGAATACTCTAAAAACTATAAAAATCTATAAAATCCTTAAAATTACTTAAAATTATAAAAACCATATAAAACATGAAAAACCCAAAGAAAAACTTAAAAACATAAAAACACTTCCCCCCAAACCCTAAAAACTCTAAATACCCTAAAAACCCTAAAAGAACCTAAAACCCCTAGAACCACTAAAAACCATAAAACCCCTAAAAATAAACAACCCCTAAGAACCCATAAAACCTCTAAAATTCCACTAAAAACTCTAAATTCCCTTTAAATGAAAAAAATGTTATAATATTCTAAACACACTTTAAACTATAAAAAACTAAAAAAACCCTAAAACCCAAAAGAAATCCAAAAAAACCCTAAAATCCATAAATATCCTAAAACCCCACTAAATCCCTAAAACTCTAAAAACCCATAAAAATCCTTAACAAATCCATAAAATTCCCTAATAAGTTAAAAACCCATAAAACCCCAAATAAATCTATAAACCCTAAAAACACTTTAAACCCCTAAAAACATAATAATGTTAAAACCCCTAAAACACCTAAAAACCCTCAAAATCCCTAAAAGATTCTAAAATAACATAATAAACAAAATACAAAACAAATCCCTAAAAACATAAAATATAGTAAAAAAATATAAAAACCCCTAATAAAACTCTAAAAAACATTTAAACCCCCTAAAAACCTAAAGAATACATATAACCCTAAAAGCCCCTAAAACCCCTATTAACTATAAAACCCCTAAAAACCTTAATAAACCTAAAAACCCATAAAAACTAAAAAAACCGACTGAAAACTCTAAAACCCCATTAAACCCCTAAAACTGTTATAAAAATCAAAAAATATTAGAAAAAACTAAAATACCCCCCAAAACCTTAAAAACCATAAAAAATATAAAATTACTAAAAAATGCCTAAAAATTTCTCAAAACACAAAATATCTTAATTACATTCAAAACCCCTAGGAAAATATTAAAAACCTGAAAACTCATAAAACCCCTAAAAATATAAAAAACGTTAAAACCCCTAAAACATTTAAAACCCTCAAAATTCTTAAATACCCTAAGAAACCATAAAAATAATAACGAATCATTAAATATCCCTAAAAATTAAAAACCATAGAAACTCTAAAAACCCCCAAGAAAATACTAATAAACTAATAAACAAAAAATTCCTAAAAAACAAAAAAAATGATAAAAACATTGAAAAATCTAAAAGACCCTCAAAAAATTATACACCTCTAAAATCCGAAAAACCCCTAAAAACTTATAAAAACCATAAAAACCAATTAAAATTCAACAAGTAACAAAATACTCTAAAAACCCTACAAAATAATAAATATTATAATGTCTCTAAAAATAATTAGAAAACCTAAAAAACTATAAAAAACTATAAAGAAAAAAAACCATAAAAACCCAAAAATACTTAAAAATACTCAAAAACCCTAAAATCCTTAAAAACCTAAAAATCATAAAAACCATAAAAAATCCATATAATTTTTAAAAATGTAAAAAACCCTAAAACACCTAAAACCCCTAAAAATCATAAGAAACTAAAAAACATAAAACCCATAAAAACCTAAAATTAGTAAAAACAATAAAACCCCTAAAGACACAAAAAAACCCTAACATTCCTCATATATTTTTTTTAAAATCCTACAAAAAATCCTAAAAATGTCTAAAAATTCATAAATAAATAAATAAACCTAAATACCCTAAAAAGACTAAGAAATCATAAAATCTTAAAAAAATTAAAAAAAAAACCAGAAAAACCCTAGAAAACCCTAAAGACTGTAAACACCCCAAAAACCCCATAAAAACCCTAAAATAACCAAAAACCCCACTAAAATCTCTAAAACCCATTTAAACCCCTAAAAAATATAACAAACACAAAAAAACATAAAAACCCAGAAAAATCTAAAACCCCTAATAACCCAAAGAATCATAAAAACCCGAAAAAACCCAATAAACATTCAAAATCCCTTAAAACCCTAAAAACCAATAAAATCCTTAAAAAGTACAAAAAATCCCTGAAAATAACAAAAACACCAAAACCCCCTTAAAACCCATAAGATGTCCTTAAAATCCTAATACTACATTAAATACCTAAAAAACATAAGAAATTATGAATACCATAAAAACCTTAAAAGACCCTAATAATAACTAAAAACCATAAATCCCCTAAAAAAATTAAAATCCCTACAACCTAAAAAATCTATAAAAAAAATTCTATATACCCATTAATCTACTAAAAAAATTAAAAAAACTCTAAAACCCCGTAAAACCCTAAAATACTCATAAAAACACTGAGAACCCAAAAAAACATAAAAACCCTAGAACCCTAAAAACCCTAAAACCATAATTTTTTTAAAAAACCCTAAAAAAACCCATAAAAATCCTAAAAAATCCCTAAAAACCCTCAAAATATAAACAACCCAAAAAACACTTAAAACCCCAAAGAAATTATAAATAACCTAAGAAAATTCAAACCCTTATAAACATGAAAACAAAAAACCCCTGAAAACCCTGAAAACCCCTAAAGCCCCTCAAAATCCCAAAAACAATAAAAACAATAAAAACCCTAAAAACCCCTAAAAATCCCTAAAAACATAAAAATCCCTAAAAATCCTGATAACACTTAAGAAAACAATAAAAACATAAAAAAACATAAAAAACCTAAAAACCTAAAAAATACTATAAATACTAACACACACTAAAACCCCCAAAAGACATAAAACCCCTAACAAACATAAAACCCTAAAACCCATAAAAACCCTAAGTAATCACTAAAATCTATAAAAAAACATCGAACCCCTAAAAAAATTAAAAATTCTAAAAAACATAAAAACCATTGAAAAACTCAAAACATCCATAAAACCGCATGAAAATCATAAAAACCATAAAAAAACTAAATACCCTTAAAATCACTAAAACCATAAAAACTATAAAAATACTAAAAGATCCATAAAATTAACATGAAATGTAAAAAATATTAAAAACTCAGAAAAACACCTAAGATAACATTAACAAACTAAAAATCATTTAAAACCCCCCAAAAAATAAAAATGCTAAAAACCTTGAAACCATAAAAACTTTTAAAATCCTCAAAATCAATAAATACACTAAAAACCATAAAATTCCAAAAAAATCCACAAAATTTCCTAAAAACATAAAACCCATAGAAACACCTACAACCCCTAAGAAAAAAATTTAAATCCTAAATACAAATAAAACCCCTAAAATCCTCCTAAATGCAAGAAAAATCCTAAAAGGCCTTAAAAATCCCAAAAAAACCATAAAACTCATAAAACCCTTAAAAACCCAAAAGACTATAAAACCCTAAAAACCATTAAAAACACTAAAAACTATGTAAATCCATAAAAATAATAAAAAATTCTAAAAAAACATAAAAACCATAAAAAAATAAAAATATAACCCCCCCCCCAAAACCAATAAAATCCTTAAAACCATAAAACCCCTCAAAACCGCTAAAATACCTTAAAACCCATAAAAACCTCAAAATTACCTAAAAATCACTAAAGATATAAAAAACCCCTTAAAACCTAAAATTATATAAGAAAACATTAAAAACCTGAAAAACATAACAGCACTAAAAACCAAAATATTATTAAAACCAATAAATACCCTACCCCCCCCCCTAAATTACACGAAAACCATAAAAATCCTAAAACAATCCCTAAAAACACATTAAAACATTAAAACCACTAAGAACCCTAAAACCCCCTAAAACAATAAAAACCTAAAAATAATTAAAACTCTTGAAAAACCTAAAAATTCTAAAAACCTTCAAAAACACTAAACAATCCTAAAATTCATAAAACCCCTATAACCAATAAAAAACCTAAAATTTTTAAAAAACCCTAAAAACCCATAAAACCCTAAAAAGAACTATAAATTCTTAAAATAATTTAAACCCCCAAAAAATTAAATATATTAAAATTCCTTAAACCACTAAAAAATAAAAACCCTAAAAAAATACAAAAACCCTTAAAAACCATAAAAATACTGTATAATACAAAAATCCCTCAATAACCCTAAAAACCCAAAAAAAGTCATAAAAATCTTAAAAAATACCAAAATTTCTAAAAAAAATTTAAAAACAACAAAAAAACTTGAAGATCCCTACAAATCATCAAAACCTAAAAGCACTTAAAACCCTAAAAACATAAAAACTAAAAATCCCTAAAAATTACTGAAACACTAAAAACCCATAAAGACACATCAAACCCAGAAAAGCTATAAAATTCCTAAAATTCCCTAAAATTCCTAAAAACATAATAACACATAATGTCCTGAAACACCATAAGAAAACCATAAAACCTAAAAATACCTAAAACCACTAAAAAACCTAAAAATTCTGAAAATCCTAAAAGAACTTAAACCCAAACCCCCTTAAAACCCATAAAACAGCTAAAAATGTTATAAACCCCTAAAACACGTAAAAACCCTTAAAACCCTCTTAAAACTCTAAAAATCTATTAAACCCCTAAAAAAATTTAAAAATCACTAAAAACCTTAAAAACATTAAAAAAATAAAAAAACTAAAAACCCCCAAAAAACTATAATTCCGTAAAAATTAAAAAACCACTAAAACCTCTCAAAATCCATAAATCTCTAAAAAACAATAAAAATACTAAAAACCCTAAAACACAAAATCTCATAAAAAACAAAAAAAAAACACTAAGAAAACATCAAATTCATAAAAACTTGTATAACCTCTAAAATACCTAAAAAATCCAAAATACCAAAAACCGTAAGAACCTCTAACCCTTCCCCCACTCCCATAAAAACCCTAAATCCCAATAAAATCATTAAAAAATACCTAAAAATCAATAAAATTGTAATAAATCATAAAAACCTATAAAAACATAGAGAACCGTCAAAATGATAAAAAATTTAAAACTCATAAATTACCCAAAAAAGATAAAACCTAAAAAACACATAAAAACCCATAAAAACCACAGAAACTATAAAATTCATTTAAAACTCTAAAAATGTTAAAAAACCAAATAAAACATTAAAACCCTTAAAAATAAAAAAATAAAACCCCTAAAAATCTAGAAAACCCTAATAACACTAAAAACCCCTAAAAACCATCAATATCCTTATAAAATTGTAGAAAAGAAGAAGCTGGTGGCACACTCTCCTATTGTTCTCTCTCCCAGGTCAAGGATTGTTGGGTTTCCTATAGTGTCCCTTAGAGACGGCAGTTTTAGATCTTTGTTCCATCCCTTTTGGCCTTCTGGGGGTTGTTCGTGGTGGTGGCGCTCTGATGTAGAGTTCTTTGATACCGCAGTTTCTCTTCAGCAGCGTAACGTTTTCCAAGCGATGGAGTGGTTCCTGGTTCTGGAACCTTTCGCAGCCCTTCACTTTCATACTTATGGGGGGAGATCTCGGTGATGGTGGACCTCAGCAACATTCTCCGGAACAATGGCAGCAGGTGTTCTTAGGTGGTTTTCTCTTTTTTGAGTGGTCAGTTTGCTCAAGTTTCCAGCGACTCGGGAAGGTGTGCAGAATTTTTTAGCGTCGGTTCAACTTGGATTATCGGGCAATGGTGGTTCTCCCTCGGTTCAATTCCTAGAATCTTGATCTTGTGAGGTAGACAGTTTTGTACGGTGATCTGGTTTATTATTTTATTCATTTCAAAATGAAGATGCAAGTGTGTGTTCTACTTTTTCCCCTAGCTTCATCTCCACTTCACGCTATTTGATGCTAGATTTGGTTGGATTTATTGGAATTCCATGATCTTCTATTTAGTGGTTTTGGTTGTGGTTCTGAGTCACTGCGGCTACTGTTTTTTGGTTGTTCTGAGACTTGTTAGGAAATTTTTGGGGAATTTGTGCAAGTTTGTTCTATCCAATGGGTGTTGGGAGCAGTGGTTTGGTACTGGCTATGATTGTTGTTGGTATGTCATTGGCTATGCTACAAGGTGTGGAATTTTGAATATGGTTTGCTCTGAAGGCGTGGACTATTGGATGTCGAGTTATGATCTCTTAGAGGATGATGGGTTAGGATGTGCTGGATGCTGGTTTTTGACCTGCATTTTGATAGGAGCTGGTTGGTTTGCATTGAAGATGTAGGTTCATATTTTTGGTTTCTCTCTTTTGAAATTGTTTCATGCTGTTGATGATGGGCTCGTTAAGCTGTGTTGCATTTTTGGCTTCTATGTTAGACTGTGGTTTTCTGTGTTGTGGTTGGACTAGTTGTGAATTGCTTTGGGTGCTAGACTTTGGTTATGTTGAGTGGGGATGGATGATGACCATATTTTGGATGTCACAGATGGGTTCGATTCAGGGGTGCTGGTTTCCTTGTGTTATTGGAGGTGATACTTTCTATGAAATTCATGGAGTTGACAGGATAATAGTTGACAAGATAGGAGGTGATGGTTTCTGGATTCTAGGTTGCTGCTGATGGAAGCTAGCTTTTGGTGGTAGTGCAGATGTTCGGTGTTTGGATGATCTGTTGGGTGACCGATTGAATTGGATTCTGGTGGGTGCTACTGATTTCATGCTGATGACTGCTGATGAAGTTTCTACTGGTGGTTATGGTGCTTCTAGATGTTGGTTGTTGATTGGTTGGGAGGTGATGATGGGGATGGTTCTGATTTGCTTCTTTGTTTTTCATTTTGTGTTCTTTTTGGTTTTTTGAGGTCTTATGGGATTTGGGTTTTAAGGACCTTTGGGTTTGGATCATTTAACCCCTCCCCTCCCTTGTTTGTTGCGTCTTATTTACTAATAAATTGGGGGGAGGGTAAGGAATATCCTGACCCCTGCATCTTCCTTTCCTAAAAAATTAAAAAACCTAAAAAACACTTTTAAAACCCCAAATACGTAAAAAATCAAAAAAAACAATTAAAACCCCTAAGAAAACCTTAAAACCATTATACACATAAACACCCAAAACTCTAAAAAATAATAAAAACCACAAAAAAAAATCTTTAAAATCCCAAAAAAAACTTATAAACCAATAAAAATTCAATGAAATTACAAAATATCACTGGGAATGTAAAAAACCCTAAAAACTCTGAAAACAGCTAAGAAAACCGTAAAAACCCTAAAAACAATTACACCCCTTAAAAACCTAAAAACCCTAAAAACCTTTTAAAAACCCCAAAAGACCCAAAAACCCATAAAAAATAAATACCATAAACCCCCAAAAACCATAAAAACACAAAAATCCCTTAATAACCCAAAAAACATGAAAAACATTAAACAAGTAAAAACATTAAAAACTCCAAAATACCGTAAAACCTAAAAAATTAAAAAAACCATAAAAACTGAAAAAAAATCATAAAACCCTAAAAACCCTAAAAACTCTCGAAATCAATGAAAACCCTAAAAATCCCATAAAAATTTTAAATATCCTAAAAAATCAATAAAAACCTAACAAACACTAAAAACCCATAAAATTGATAATAAAACTTAAAAACCTTATAGAAAAGAAAAAAACTAAAAACCATAAAATGTAAAAAATAGTAAAACCCTTAAAAACATTAAAAACTCTAAAGCCCTCAATATCCCTAAAAACCATAAAAGACTAAAAAATTCCTAAAATCCTGAAAAATATAAAAAATCCTAAAAACCCGTTAAAAAACCTAAAAAACCATGAAAACTGAAAAACTTAAAAAATTCTAAAAACATAAAAATCCTAAAAAACCTAAAAAAACATAAAAACCTGAAAATTCAAACCCCCCTAAAAATCGTGAAAACCTTAAAAATCCATAAAAACCATAAAACCCATTAAATACTATAAAAACCATTTAAAACAATAAAAAATATAAAATAATCTAAAAAACCCAAAAACCTTAAATGGATAAAAAACCTAAAATCCAAAAAACCCAAAAAACCCAAAAACCACATAAAACCATAAAATCCTTAATAAGTATAAATATCCCTATATATCCTAAAATGTCACTAAAAGTCCCTATAAACATTAAAATTTATATAAACCCTATAAACACCAATGATAAAATTGAAAACAAAAAAAAATTAAATCCCCAAAAAACATAAAAACACTAAAATAATAAAATTCTTAAAAAGCCATAAAAATCCATAAAAAATCTACAAAAAACCCTCAATACCCCTTAGAAACCCCTAAAAACTAAAAAAACATAAAAATACTTTGAAACCTAAAAAATTATAAATACCCAACAAAACCCAAAAAGGCCGTAAAAACCATAAAACCCCTTAAAACCAAAAAAAGCCATTAAATACAATAAAAACCCTAAAAACACATAAAAATTTAAAAAATCACAATGAACACCAAAAAATGTAAACAACTAAAAATGTTAAAAACACTAAGATATATTTAAAACCCAAAAAAACTCAGAAATACCCTAAAAAACAAAAAAAAAACATAAAACCCTAAAATCCAGAAAACCACTAAAAACCCACCAAATCCAAAAAACCTAGAACACCATAAAAATCATAAAAAATACCTAAAATCCCTAAAAAATTTAAAACTCCTGAAAACCACTAAGAAAACATTTAAAACATAAAAACTCTTAAACCCCTAAAAATGAAAAAAAACTAAAAACGCTAAAAACACTCAAAATCCATAAAAAATAAAATTATAAAAAAATATAAAAAATTAAGAAACCTAAAAACATAAAAAATCGTAAAAACTCTGAAGACCCCTAAGAAAAACATAAAAAAAATTAACTTAAAACCCCTAAAAACCATAAAAAACTAAAAATACCCTAATAACATCAAAACCCCTAAAATCCATAAAACCCCTAAAAACCTTATAAAAACATAAAACCCATAAAACTGTAAACCCCCTTAAAGCTAAAAAATCTCTTTAAACTCCAAAACATTAAAAAACTCTAAATAATATAAATAACCTAATATCTAAAAACCCCATGAAACCCAAGAAACCATAAAATCCCTAAAAATCCTAAAAGATGATAAAAACTGTCAAAATACTAAAAAACCCAAAAAAAACACTGAAAACACTAAAAATACAAAAAAAACAAAAAGACCCTATAACTGTAAAATACCATATGAAAACTTTAATAACATAAAAACTATAAAAACCCTTAAAAAATAAAAATGAAAAAAACACTAGAACACCCTAAAAACCAAAAAAATATCTAAAACCATAAAAATCCTCCAAGGCCTCTAAAATACCAAAAAAATTTAAAAATCCCCTAAAAACCCTAAAAACCCACCATGAAAACCTTAAAAACCTATATCACTTAAAGCCCAAAAAAACTAAAAAATGTTAAAACACAAAAAATCTGGAAAAGGAACCTAAAGACCCTTAAAACCCTAAAAACCAAAAATCTAACAATTTTTTTAAATCCAAAATACTAAAAAAACATAAAAACCAATAAGAACTCAAAAAACTCTTTAAATATCGAAAAACAATAAAAACTCTAAAAATCGTTAAAATATCCTAAAAGCCTAAAAACCCTAAAAACCAAAAAAACCATAAAATCTTAAAACCCTAAAAAACCATAAAACATTAAAAACATGAAAAAATAAAAAAAAGCACAAAAATCCCTAAAAGTCATGAAATCACCAAGAAGACATTAAAATCCTAAAATCAACTAAAACCCAAAACCCATAAAAAACCCAAAAAACATCAAAATCTCCCAAAACCCAGAGAAGTCCAAAAAATCCATAAACGTGTAAACATCCATAAAAATCGTGAGAAAATCTACGAAAATTTTAAAAACCTAAAAATAATTAAAAACCCTAAAAAACTAAAAAATGTTAAAAACCAAAAATAGTTAAAACCATAAAACACAATAAGAACTTTAAACACCTAAAAACCCATTAAAACCCTAAAACAAATAAAACCACTAAAAACTATTTAATCCCCTAAGAATGATTAAAACAACTATAAAAATAATAAATACACTAAAACCCCAAAAAAATCTAAACCCTACAAAAACTATAAGACTATCAAATCCCTAAAACCTCAAAAACCTATAGAAATTTAAAAAAATCCTTAATAATATTTAAAAATGTAAAAAAATCTTAAAAGAAATAAAATACCTATGAAAAAGTTAAAAATATAAAAATACTTAAACCCCTAAAAACCAAATAAATGCTAAAAACCCTAGAAAACATTAAACACCTTCAAAAACCATAAATTCACAAGAAAACCATAAAAATCGTAAAAATCCCTAAAAATAAATAAAAATGTAAAACCCCCTAAAACCCTTAAGAAAACTATAAAAACCATAAAATTCATTATATCAGTAAAAACCTAGAAAATAAAAAAACCCTAAAACCCTGAAAAACTGTAAAAACCCCTCAAAATCCCTAAAAACCCTAAAACCCATAAAATTCATAAAAATCCAAAAAAAACTTAAAACACCAAAATATTTGAAAAACATAAGAAAACCATAAAACCTAAAAACACTTAAATCCCCTAAGAAACATAATATATTATAAAACCCATAAAATATCCAAAAAATCCAAAAGAACTCCTAAAAACCATAAACCCTAAAAAACATTGAAAACACCCTAAAATCCGATAAAAACCCTATAAAACAATAAAATATAAAAATATTTTAAACATTTAAAAATGTTAACGAACTATTAAAACCCTTAAAACCCCTAAAAAATAAAAAAACCGTAAAATCTTAAAATCCCATAAAAATCCAAAAAACGAGAAGACCTATAAAACCCCTCAAAATAATTAAAAAGATCCACTAAAATCCTAAAAATACATAAAAATTCCTAAAAACATAAAAACCCTAAAAACCATGAAAAAGAAAAAGAGAACCTTAAGAAACTCAAAAATGATAAAACCCCTAAAAGCATTAAAATACCAAAACCCCAAAACCCCCAAAACCCCTTAAAATACCTTTAAAAATTAAAAAGTCATAAAAATCCTAAAAATTCCCTAAAATCCACATAAATTTAAAATACCCTAAAAATCGTGAAGACCCTAAGAAACCTTAAAAACCTAAAAACACATAAAAAATGAAAAAAAATCCATAAAACATGAAAACTCGTAAAAGACACTATCAACCCTAAAACCCATAAAAACTATAAAACCCCTAAAAAAATAAAAAACCCGAAATTCCATAAAACCCTAATAAACCACAAAAAACTCTAAAAACTTTTTAAACCCCTAAAAATGTTACAAAAATCTAAAAACCTAAAAAACCTAAGAAAACTAAAAAATCCCTATAAACACAATAAAGAATAAAACCCCCCAAAACCCTTTCAGTCCCTAAAAACCATAAAAACAATAATTTACTAATAAATCCCAAAAGGTACATAAAACCATAAAAAACCAAAAAAACATGAAAAACCAAATAAAACCTTAAAATAAAAAAATTAAAACCCCTAAAATTCATAAAAATGCTAAAAATCCAAAAAACGTAAAAACCTCAAAATATCTAAAAATCATAAAAAACAAAAAAAACCCTACAAAAATTAAAAACCATCTAAACCTTGAAAACTCAAAAAAACCTTAAAACCCTTAAAAAACTCTTAAAAACCTTATAACACTAAAACCCTAAAAGACCCAAAAAATCTTGAAGACCCCTAAAAAATTAAAAACCATTAAAAACCCTAAAAATCAAAAAACCATAAAAACCCCACCAAAAACTCTAAAAGCCTTTTAAACCCTTAAAATGCAAAAAACCCTTAGAAACCTTAAACCCCAAATGAACTCAAAAAACCCTAAAAATAAATATACCATAAAAATCCTAAAAACACTCAAATCCCTAAAAAACCTAAAAACCATAATAAACCTAAAAAAATATCTATGCATCCTTAAAACGGTAAAAACCCATAAAAACCATGAAACCGCCTAAAACCCTAAATGTATAAATTTTCCTAAAACCCCTAGAAACAAAAAAAACTATAAAAACCCTAAAATCACTAAACCCCCCCCCCAAAAACCATCAAAATCCATAAAACCCAAAAACCATAAAAATCGTAAAAAATTTATAAAAATACATAAATCATAAAAACCCCTAAAAACACTGAGAAAATACTAAAAACTGAAAAAAATACTTAAAATCCATGAAAACTCTAAAATCACTTAAAACCTTCAAAGTGCTAAAAACCATACAAACCCTTATGACCATAAAACCTCTCAAAACCTTTGAAAACTATAGAAACCCATGAAACACCTAAAAACAAAAAAAATAACAAAAACCATTTGGACCCTTAAAAATGTTGAGAATATCTAAAAAACCATAAAAATTTAAAAAACCCCTAAATCCCCCAAAAACTATAAAAACCAAAAAAACCTAAAAAAACCCAAATTACCCCTCAAAATTCCTAAAAACCCTAAAAACCATAAAAATAAAAACAAAATACCTAAAATGGTAAAATTGTAATAAAACTTGAAAACCCTACGAAAATCTAAAAAACAAAATATAATTAAAAAACATGAAAAAATAAAAAAAAAAGATAAAAACCCTAAAACCCTAAAACCCTTGAAATCACCAAAAATGCTAAAAACCATAAAAATCCTAAAAAATCACTAAAAATCCCTAAAAACATAAAAAACCATAAAACCATGAAAAAACTTAAGAAAACCATAAAAATATAAAAACACATACACTTTCTAAAAACTTAACAGACCTAAAAAAACACTAAATATCCTAAAACCCCTAAAAAAATTAAAACCCATCGTAATCCCTAGAAACCATAAAAATATTTAACAACTCCATAAAAATCCCAAAAAAAATGTAACATTCAAAAAGAACATGAATTACCCTAAGAAAACCAATGAAAACCCTAAAAGCACATTAAACTAATAAAAACCTAAAAAGACTAAAAACCCAAAAACTCCTAAAATACGCTATAAACCCCAAAAAACTATACAAAAATTTAAATCCATTAATCCCCCCTAAAACCCATGAAAACATAAAAACTAATAAAAAAACTTAAACAAATTACAGTACCAAAAAATTTAAAAAAAATTAAAATCCCTAAAAATTCAAAATACCCCAAAAACCCCAAAAACCCCAAAAACCCCAAAAAACCCCTAAAACAGGAAAAAGAACCCCTAAAACTGAAAAAATACAAAAAAATCCTAAAAACCATAAAAATTATAACAGATAATTAAAAATCCTTAAAAACATAAAACCTTTAAATACCCTAAAACCCCAAGAAAACCAATAAAAACTAAAAATAATTAAAACCCCTAAAAAACTTAAAAAAATTTAAAAACCCCAAAACCCCAAAACCCATTAAAGAACTAAAAACCCTTAAAATCCCTAAAAATCAAAAAAATCTAAAAAACTAAAGTAATCACTAAATACCCCTAAAAATATAAATAACTCTAAAAACATAAAAAACCATAAAAAAAACCTATAATCCATTTGAAAAACCATAAAACCTAAAAAATATAGATCTTATAAAAAACATAAATTTGATAAAACACCTAAATATTTTTAAAAACTAGAAAACACATAAAAACCGTAAAAACCACAAAAACTCTAAACACCCCATGAAACTAAAAATATCATTAAAATATTGAAAAATACATTAAAACCCTGAAAAAACAAAAAAAATTCTAAAACTGTAAAAATATTTAAAAATACCTAAAAATACCTAAAAACCTAAATACCCCAAATAAGACCTTCAAAACCTAAAAACACTTAAAACCCTGAAAAAACAAAACAAAAATCTAAAAACCCTTAAAGCCTCAAAATCCCTAAATACCCAAAAAAGAACCAAAATCCTAAAAATCACTAAAAATCTATAAAATTGTAAATATCCCTAAAAACTCTAAAAACCACTAATAATACCTCAAAAACCTAAAATCAATTAAAACATATAAAACATAAAAAACACTAAAAACCCTAAAAGAACTATAAAATCCTAGAAAATACTAAAAACCATAAAACCCCTAAAAACCTAAAAACCCAATTAACCCCATAAAACCCTAAAAATCACAAAAACTCTAAAAAAACATTGAACCCGAAAAATTTCAAAAAAACTCACAAAACCCATAAATACCCAAAAAATATAAATAATCCTAAAATAAAAAAAAATCATAGAAACCCTAAAAACCATAAAACCCCTAAAAATATCTAAAATCCCTAAATCTCTAAAAACATAAAAATCCTTAAAGTCAATTAAATTACTAAAAACCTAAAATCTAATATTAAACATAAAAATTCATAAGAGACCCTTAAAACTAAAAAATAGTTAAAACCCATTAAAACATTAATAATCCAAAAATCAAAAAAACCCTAAAAATCATATATACCATAAATTCCCAAAAAAGCATAAAAACCGTAAACACAAATAAACTCACAAAAACCCCTCTAAAAATACTAAAATCCCTTTAAAGCACTATAAATATTGAAAAATTCATAAAAACCATAAAAACCATAAAGACTTATAAAACTCAAAAGAACCTAAATCGCTAAAAAACCCAAAAAACCCCAAAAAACCATCAAAATACCAAAATATCCTAAAAACAAAAACCATATAAAATGACTAAAAATAGTAAAAAAAATCCTAAAAACATGATAATTCCTTAGAGAACCTCAAAAACCTCAAAACATGTAAAAACCATAAAAACCAAAAAATGCTAAAAACCCTATGAACCCCTAAAAACCATGAAAACCATAAAAAACATAAGAACTGCTAAAAACTCAAAAATAATAAAAATACTATAAATACTATAAATCCATTAAAACATTTAAAACATTTAAAATATATAAAAAAAATAAAAAACAAAAAATCTTAGAAACCCATAAAAACCCAAAAACCCTAAAAGCCCCTAAAATCCCTCATGACCCCTAAAAACACTAAAAACTAAAAAAACTTAAAAATACAAAAAAACCCCTATAAACATAGAATACCATAAAAACCTTTAATTCCACTAAGAAAACATTATAAAAATAAAACACAAACAACCATATAAAACCTAAAAAATAATAAAACCACTAAAATCCCTAAAACACCTTAGAAACCATAAAACCCATAAAAACCATAAAACCCCTTGAAAAATTTAAAACCCCAAAAATCTATAAAAACCCAAAAAGCCACTAAAACCACTAAAACCACATTAAACCCCTAAAAATAATTTTAAACTCTAAAAAAATAAAACCCATAAAATTATAAAAAAACTCTGAATTATAAAAAACATAATAACCCTAAAAACCCAGAAAACCCTAAATACCTCAAAATTTCTAAAAAAACTAAAAACCATAAAAATACTAAAAAATATCTAACAATCTCTACAAACTAAAAAACCCTAAAATCTAGAAACCCATAAAAAAGATAAAAACACATAAAACCCCTAAAAACCAATGATATGCAAAAAATCCTAAAAATCCTAAAAATCCTAAAAACCATAAAACCCATAAAAACTATAAAAACCATAATAACCTATAAAAATTGTAAAACCCATTAAATATCTAAAACCCTTAAATTATTCTAAACTCTAAAATAATTAAAACTTATATAAAATAAATAAACCTCTAAAAACCAAAAAAAACTTAAATACATAAAAACCAAAATATCCTAAAAAACCCAAAAATCCCTAAAAATCCCATGAAACTATAACAAATCATAAAAATCATAAAAATCCAAAAACAAATATGAAAAAAACCATAAAAACCTTAAAAACCTAAAAAATCCTATAAAAAGGTTTAAAACCTATAAAAACATAAAGGCCCTAAAAAATCTAAAAAATGGTAAAACCCTAAACCTTAAAAAACCCTAAAAAGTTAAAAAGTCCTAAAAACAATAAAATCCTTAAACAGCCAAAAAACCCAAAAAACCACTAAGAACTCTAAAACCCTTTAAACCCCTAAAAATGTTGAGAAACTCCAAGATACCAATAAACCCAAAAAAACACAAAAAAAACCCCTAAAACCCCCCAAAATATATATAAACATTAAATACCCTAGAAAACCTAAAAATACAACAAAAAACCCTAAAATCATAAAAAATCGAAAAAATACATAAAAATCTATAAAAACAAAAAAAACTCTAAAACCCAAAAATTCCAAATAAGACCATAAAAACCTAATAACAATTAAAACCCTTTAAAACATAAAAAACACCAGAAAAATAAAAACCCTAAAAATCTAAATTTCCCCAAAATCCCAAAACCCCCAAAAAAATCATAAAAACCATTAAAAGTCCTAAAATTCCATCAAAACAAAAAAAATCCTAAAACCCATAAAATAACATTAAAAATAATAAGAACACTTAAAACTCATCAAAACATAAAAAATGTTAAAATCCCTAAAGACCCTAAAACTGATAAAAACACTTAAGGACCATAAATACAATTAAAAACTGTAAAAGTCCCATAAAAAACTTCAAAACCCAAAAAATTCTTAAAACACTTTAAACCCCTAAAAACATTAAAACACTATAAACTTAAATCCACAAAAAAAATCATAAAAACCACTATAACCCCAATAAACAATAAAAACACTAAAAATCCTAAAAACCCTCAAAATCCATAAAACCCCTTAAAACCATAAAAATCATAAAAAATAACGAAAAATCGCTAAAAAAATTTAAAAACACTAAAAAACCTAAAAACCCCTTAAAAACCAAAACAATATTAAAAACTAAAAATTCCTAAACACATAAAAAACATAAAAAAATGCTAAAATCCCTAAGAAACCCTAAAACCCTAAAACCCCCTCAAAGTCCCTAAAACCCTACAAACCCATAAAATTTCAAAAAAGGCACAAAAAATATCCAAAAATGTAAACTCCCAAAAAACCATAAAAACCCTAAGAAAACCATAAAAATATAAAAATACTTAAAATCCCTGGAAAACCAAAAAACGCTAAAACCCCAAAAAAAACCCCATAAAAACCATAAAAACAATAAAAAATATTAATTCTATTTAAAAATCCTAAAACCCCATAAAGATACTTAAACCCACTAAAAACTCTAAAAACCCATTTAAACCCAAAAAAATTTAAAATATCTAATAAACCTTAAAAACACTAAAAACTCAAAAAAAAACCCTAAAACCCAAAAAATCATGAAAACCCACAAATTCCCTAAAAATCCAAAAAACATCAAAATTAAAAAAATCCTTAAAAATTTAAAACCCCTTGAAACCCTAAAAAACCCTAATAGAAAATAAAAAAAATAAAAAAACTTAAAACTCATATAAATGCAAAAAAATCTAAAAACCTAAAAGAGATAAAAAACCCCAAAAACCATAAAAACCCTTCAAACCACTAAAAATCCTGAAATCCCATAAAAACATTGAAAACCACTAAAAACTTTAAAAACCATTTTTACCCCTAAAAATGGTAAACAACTCTAAAAATCCTTAAAAATCTCAAAAAACAAATAAAACCCGCTAAAACTTCTAAAACCCCATAAAACCTATAAAACCCGTAAAAATCCCTAAGTACACTAAAAACATAAAAACATAAAAGAGATATAAATATCCCTTAAATTATAAAAGCATTAGAAACACTAAAAACCATAAGAAAACCTAAAAACCCAAAAACAGTTAAAACCCCTAAAGACCATAAAAAATGATAAAATCCATAATACCCTAAAACCCTAAATACCCTAGAAACCATAAAACCCCTAAAAACAATAAAAAGCTTAAAAACCCATTAAAACCTAAAAACCCACTAAAAATAAAAAAAACATTTATCCTTTAAAAACATTAAAATCAGTAAAAACCCTAAAAAACTAAAAAAACCCTAAAAACCAAAAAACCAAGAATACCCCTAAAAAACATAAAACCCCTCAAAATCCATAAAATCATTTAAAACCATAAAAAACCTTAGTAATCCCAAAAATCATAAAAAAACCTAAAATCCATGAAAAAACCATAGGAAACCTTAAAAACAAAAAACACTTAAAACCAATAAAATCCTAAAGTGATTGAAACCCAAATACCCCAAAAGACATCAAAAAATAAAAATAAAAACTCCTAAAAATAATATAAAACCATAAACCCCTAAAATCCCACTAATTACTCCCAAATCCTTGTAAAACCCTAAAAAATTTATAAACTCTAAAAACCATTAAAGCCCTATAAAACTAGAAAAACATAAAACCCCCAAGAAACCATGAAATACCTAAAAACCCTAAGATCCCTAAAACCCCTCAAAATCCATATAAACACAAAAAACCAGTAAAATCCGAAAAAGGCCTTAAAAATTATTAAAAAAAATAAGAAACAAAAAATTTAAAAAGTGTAAGAAAACCACTAAAATATAAAAGCACATAATCTCTAAAAACCTAGAAATGATAAAAACCCGAGAAAACCCAAAACCCCCTAAAAACTCCCAAAACCATTAAGCCCCTAAAAACCTTAAAAACCCAAAAATCCATAAAAATCATCAAAACCCACTAAAAAATCTAAAATAACATTAAACACCTAAAAAATTAAATAAATCTAAAAAACGTTGAAAACCATAAAAAACATAAAGATACCATAAAAAACCAAAAAACCCTTAAAAACCTAAAAACCCTAAAAACCTTAAAAACACTAAAAAACCATAAAAATCCTAAAAAATCACTAAAAACCAAAAAATGTAAAAACCCATAAAAACCCACAATCCCAATAAGAAAACCATAAATACCTAAAAACACTTAAAACCCCTAAAACATAAAAAATTCTAATAACCCTAAAAAACACAACCCCCACCCCGACCTAAAAACCCACAAAATACTTAAAAACATGAAAACTAAAGAAATCCCCAAAAATCTGTAAAATTCCATCAAAACATGAAAACCCCTAAGCACCATAAAAAATAATAAGGAAAACATAAAAAACAAAAAAAACTTAAAACCCCAAAACACCAAAAAATGATAATTCCAATAAAAGACCATACAGACCCCAAAAACCAAAAACCCCAAAAAAACCCTAAAAACCTTGAAAATCAATAAAAACACACAAAATCTCTAAAAACAATAAAAACTCTAAAAACCATTTAAACCCATAAAAATGAAAAAACACAAAAAAAGCCTTAAGAAGCCTAAAAACTCAAAAAAAAACCAAGAAACCCAAAATAACCATATAACCATAAAAAATATAAAAACCCTTAATGTCCCTAAAAACCCTAAAAATCATTAAAAACCTCCAAAGGCCCTAAAAATGCTATAAAAGATAAAAAGGCCATAAAAACCGTGATAAAACCCAATAATACCTTAAAAACCAATAACATTTAAATCTCCTAAAACTGAAAAATTCGACAAAACATTAAATAAACCCCAAAACCCATAAAATCCATAAAACCCCTCAAAATCCCTAAAACCCTTAAAAAACTATAAATATACATAAAGGCATAAAAATCTCTAAAAACATCCAAACCCTAAATACTCCTAATAGAAGATTAAAAATATAAGAACACTTAGAACCACTAAAAACATAAAAATACTAAAAACCCTTAAAAACACTTAAATCCCAAAATGCAATATTATTCCCTAAAAACCGAAAAAATAACAAAAAAATCCATAAAACCCTAAAAAACCACTCAAAATTTAAAACCGCATTTTAATCACTAAAAATGATAAAATCTCTAAAATAAACATAAAGCCCTAAAAAACTAACATAACCTAAAGAATCTAAAAACAATTAAAAAACTAAAACCATAAAATCTTCAAAATCCCTAAAAAACCTAAAAACACATAAAATTTATAAAAAATCTCCAAAACCATAAAATATAAAAAACCTATAAACCTTAAAACCCCTAAGAAAACCATAAAAACCGAAGAACAATTATAACCCATAAAATGTAAAAATACTGAATACCCTAAAAACCATAAAACCTCTAAAAACCCAAAAACCACTCAAAATCCCTAAAAACCCTAAAACCCATAAAAATCCCTAATATTCCCAAAAAATACAAAAAAAATGTAAAAAAACCCCAAAAACCAAGAAAAACATAATGAAAACCATAGAAACCAAAAATCCCAAAAAAACCTCTAAGACACTAAAAACTCTAAAAGTCACTAAAAACCATAAAACCCCTTAAAAACATAAAAACACCGAAAAAACATTAATAACCCCTAACAACCCAAAAAAACTCAAAAAACCCTTTAAAAACATAGAAAATTATAAAGCTCTAAAAACCATGAAAAGCCAAAAAAACTCAAAAAAACCCAAAAAACCCTTAAAAACTGTTAAAAACCTCTAATATCCCAAAAACCCAAAAATCATAAGAATATAAAAAATCCCTAAAAATCACTAAAAATGTAAAAAACCCTAAAACCATAAAAACCAATAATAAAACCTCAGAAACTTAAAAACAATTAAGACCCCTAAAAACATGAAAAATGGAAAAAAAACCTAAAATCTATAAAACCAAAAAACCCATATAAAACATATAAAACCCTAAAAAAGGCTAAAACCCCACTATAAACTCTAAAAATATTCAAACTCGTAAAAATGTTAAAAATCAATAAAACAATAAAAATCCTAAGAAAACATAAAAATGCACAAAATCATAAAAACTAAAACCCATAAAAAACTATAAAAACTCTCAAAGTCAATGAAAACACGAAGAACCCAAAAAATCCCAAAGAATCCCTAAAAATCCCAAAAAAATTTAAAAGCTCTAAATACCCAAAAAAAAACTCTTAAAACGTAAGAACACAAAAAAACCTAATAACATAAAAAACACTAAAAACCTTAAAATAACCTAAAAATCATAAAACCTCTAAAAACATAAAAACCCATAAAAACCCATAAAAACCCCTAAAAATCCTAAAAACCACCAAACAATCAAAAATTGTTTGAATGGCTGAAATGTTAAAAAACTCTATAAAAAAATGAAAACCCAAAATTCATAGAGAAACCATAAAACCCAAAAAAACAATTAAAACCATAATAACCCAAAAATCCCAAAAATCCCTAAAAACCATAAAACCTTGAAAATTCCTAAAAACCCTAAAAATCACAAAAAATATAAAAAACCTTAAAACCAATAAGAAACCCTTAAAATATGAAAACACTTCAAATCCCAAAAAACCTTAAAAATGATAAAAAAAAATAAAATCCATAAAACAATAAAACACCTATAAACATTATAACACCTTAAAAATAATAAAACCCCACCAAAACTCTAAAAATGCTTTAAACCACTAAAAATGTAAAAAAAAAATATAAAGAAACTTAAAAAACCTAAAATACTAAAAAAAATAAAACCCCAACATATGTTAGAAACCCTAAAAACCCTAAAAAATAATAAAAACTCTCAAAATACTTAAAACATAAAGAGATCATTGAATTCCAAAAAAATCCCTAATAAATCCCCAAATATGTAAAAAACCTTAAAAACCCAAAAAATGATAAGAGAACCTTAAAAACTAAAAACATTTAAAACCCCTAAAAGACCTAAAAATTACTAATAAGCCTGAAAACCATGAAAACCCTAAAAACACTAAAACCCTGAAAATTCCAAAAAACCCTAAAAACCATACAAATTTAAAAAAAGAAATAAAAATCACTAAAAACATAAAAAACCCCAAAAAAACACTAAAATACCATAAGAAAGCCATACAAAAATAAAAATACATAAAAACTCTAAAATCTATAAAACTCTGAAAACCAAAAAAAAACAAAAAAAACCCTATAATCCTTAAAAAGAATAAAATCCTCTAGAAACCATAAAAATATAATAAAACCCCATAATGCCCCTAGAAAAGAACTAATAACACTAAAAACCCTTTAAACCAATAAAAACATTAAAAACACTAAAAGACCTTAAAACCCCTAAAAACTCAGAAAAACCCTAAAACCAAAAGGAACCATAAAAACACTAAAACTTCTAAAAAACCGTCAAACCACTCAAAATCCCTACGAACCCTAAAATTCATAAAAATCCAAAATAAATCCCTAGAAATCCCTAAAAACATAAAAACTCTAAAACCCTAAAAACCCCTATAAAACATTAAAAACAATTAAAATACCTTAAAACCATGAATACTCTATAACCTATAAAAACCCATAAAACCCCTAAAAACCATAAAACCCCAAAAAACTATAAAAACATTTAAAACCATAAAACCTATAAAAACTAAAAAATCCACTAAAAATTCAAAAACTCTGTATATGCCTAAAAAAATTAAGAAACTCTAAAAGGCCTAAAATATATAAAAGCTCAGAAACCCCTAACTTCCAAAAAACATTAAAAACCATAAAACCTTAAAAATCATTAAACCCTCAAAATACATTCAAATCCAAATCCCTAAATCATTTAAAACCCTATAAACGCAATAAAAACCATAAAAATCTAAAAACACTTAAATCCCATAAAAATATGAAAAAGCTGAAAACCCTAAAAACCCCTAAAAAGACCCCAAACCCCTAAAAGTATTAAAAATCATTAATCCTGTAAAAAAACATAAAAACCATAAAAACGATAAAAACCATAAAACAACTAAAAACTATAAAAATCATAAAATCCTTAAAAATATTAAAAATAACTCTAGAATACAATAAAAATAAAAAACCTGAAAACCCTTGAAAACCAAAAAAACACTAAAACCTATATAAAACCGTAAAATCCCACAAAATACTTAAATCCCTAAGAGCTATATAAATCTAAAAAATCTCTAAAAATCCCTAAAAACGTAACAAAAATAAAAATAAATAAAAACCCTAAAAAACCATAAAAACTTAAAAACACATAATACAACTTAAAACCATAAAATTGATGAAAACCTTAAAAACTATAAAAACCCTAAAACCCCTCAAAATCCCTAAAACCCTAAAAACAATGAAAATGGTCAAAATATCCATAAAACCAGTAAAAATGTAAAAAAACATAAAACCCTAATAAATATTTAAAATCCTTAAAACATTTAAAACCCCTAAAAAATAAAAAACTCTCAAACCATAAAATCAATAAAAATAACAAAAAATCCAAATAAAATCATTAAAACATAAAAAAAAACCTACAAAGTCTAAAACTCTACTTAAACCCTTTAAATACTTATAAATTTTAAAAACTATAAAAACTTAAAAACCACTAAAAAACACAAAAAAAACCCTAATAACCACAAAAATCCATAAAAAACCCATAGAACCCCCCAAAATCTCTAAATACCATAAAAACATTAAAAATAAAAAAATACCTAAAAATACCTAAAAACCTTAAAACCCTAAATCCTACAAAAAACCTAAGGTAACTTCAAAAATCTTCAAAATAATTAAAAATACAACAAAACCATAAAAATACTAAAAAACACTAAAAATTGCGAAAAACATAAAAAACCATAAAACCCCAAAAAAACCAAAGAAAACCATAGATACCAAAAACCCATAAAAACCCTAAAAACCTAAATAATAATAATAACACTAAATACATTTAAGAGACCATAAAAACATTTAAACCCCCTAAAACCATTAAACCCCAAAAATCCTTAAAAACCCTAAAATACCATAAAACACTAAAATCCCACACAAAACTATAAAAACATATTAAACTCCTAAAACATTAAAAAATCAAAAAACCCAAAAAACACATAAAAATTAAACACACACCCTAAAAATCCAAAAAAACATAAAAAACCAAGAAACCCAAAAAACCTTAGATACCTCTAAAAGTCCCTAAAAAATCTAAAAACCATAAAATTTCTATAAATTTCTAGAAAACCATAAATATGTAAAAACCTATAAAAATATGAATAACCCTAAAAAAACCATAAATATCCCAAATAACATAAAACATAAAAAACGACAAAAATGCTAAAAACTAAAAAAACATTAAACCCCTAAAACCCCTCCAAATCCTTTAAAACCATAAAACCCATTAAATGATAAAAGCCTTACGAATACCAAGAAATGTAAAATAATCTTATAAGAAAATAAAATACCTTAAAAAACCATAAAAACCTAAAAACACTTATAACCCCTAAAACTATAAAATATTGAAAACAATAAAAGACCCTAAAACCGTATAGTACCTAAAACCATAAAAACCCCTAAAACCATAAAAACCCTTAAACCCATAAAAAAACAACTAAAAACTATAAAACCTATTCAAACCACTAAAATAATTACTAAACTCAAAAAACCTACCATAAAAACCCTAAAACAATTAAAAAACCTCTAAATCCCTAAATCCCCCAATAAACTATAGAAACCATTAAAATCCCTAAAACCCCCTATAAAGGTAAAAACCCTTGATGACATTGATAAAAGCTAATAAAATATTAAAAATCAAAAAAAACTTTAATCCACTAAAAACCCTAATAATTATAACACCACTAAAAACTCTAAAAAGACCTTAAAACCCTTACAATCCAAAATACCATAAAACCCCTAAAAATACTAAAATATCTAAAAGCCAATTAAAACCCCAAAAACCTATTAAAAAATATAAAACCCATTTAAACCCATAATTACCCTAAAATAAATAGAAGCTCTAAAACCCATTAAACCCATAACACATCACAAAACTCTAAAACCTTAAAATATCCAAAAAATAAAAAAAATACCTAAAACCTAAAAAAATTAAAATAAAAAAGTCTATATAAACCATAAAAACCCAAAAAATCCTAACAAAACCTTAAAAATCTATAAATAATAAAGACCCCTAAAGACTAAAAAATGATAAAAACCCAAATATACCCTAAAACCCATAAAACCTCATAAAACCCCAAAAAACCACTAAAATTGTAAAAACCAAAAAACAACAAAAAACTCATTAATCTCTAAAAACCAAAAACCCCATAAAACCTTGAAAACCCATGAAATCCATATAAACACTCAAAATCCCTAAAATAAATAAAGGATTCCACCGATCTCGCCAGGTTATCTCCCATTTTTTCATTTTTCTAGTTTCCATCTCGGTGGTATTGCTGCTTCCTTCAAGATCTTGAGTTGTGATGCGGTTACAGTGCTTGGCGATGTGGCTTTATGCTGGCGTGGTTCAACGTTTGCAACTTTCTTCATGTGGTTCGATGATCGCGCAAAACTACTTTCAAAGATCCGCCTTGACCTCTATAGGAGAGCAGTGTTCGTGTGGCTAGAGATGAAGCTCTGGGCATCGGAGCCTCTCCTCAATATATCTGGGCCCTGGTGGTTTTTCTCGATTCTGGTCGGTTTCGCCTTATACGTGCAGCGGTGTAGTGTGGGCGCGATAGATCTGGTCGTTTATAGGGTTTAAAGACTCGCGGATCCGGCAGTGGTGGTACTCGATCTGGGAGAAAGGCTCGGATCTGGTTCCCCCGATGCGTGGCGATTCAGATCCATAGAGTTATGGGCCAGATCCGGTCCCTTCTCGGTGTGGCGTTGCACTTCCATGGTGATGCCTTTCTTTGCGACAAGCTCCTAGTGGTTCCCGGCTTCCTCGAAGGCTTCCAAGCGGTGGCATGGAGAGGTCAGGCCTTGGTTGATGCTGTGTGGTGGGACATTGTCGATCCTTGAAGCTGTGTGGGGAGCAGCGGTTTTGGTTTGGCTCAGGCAGTCAGGCGATGGTGCTGGGTTCCCACTTCAGACCTCAGCGCGAAGGCAGGTTCATTTCTAGGTTTCCTTTCTGTGTTATGATCCTGTTGTTGGTCTGGATAAGTGTTGTGTTCTGGGATCTCTATCGGGCTATGATGGCTGCTTCATGGATTGTGGTGGGATTGGTTTGGTGCTGGTTCTTTTTCCTAGTTTGAGGTATGGGCTGCCGCCTGCTCTTTGTGAGTTATGTGGTGCTTGCGATGTACCTCTATAGCCGAGAGGTGCTGGGTTCTAGCTTTTGTGAAAGAAGATGATGGCTGCTGTATGGATGTGAGATTTGGTGATTGGTGGTTGTGTGATTATGGTGATGATGGTTATGTGTTGTTGGTGGGTGCTTGTGTTGGTGAGAAGGTGCTGGATTCTGGTTTTTGTGAGGTTGTCTACTGGTCGTTGATTCATGGTGAGCTACTGAATGCTGGTAACAGTTGTGATGTTGATGCTGGTGGTTCTGTGACTTTGGTTTCTGGCGGTTATGTGATGTCGAATGCTGGTGATTCTGGATGCTGGTTGCTGCCTAGATGGGAGGTACTGAAGTTGCGGTTTATGTTCGCGATGCTACTGGATATTGTTTTCTGTTTGAATTTGGATGCTGATTGTTGGTTGGCTGTGAGCTGTTGGATGCTGATTGATGCTGGATGATGATGGTGGCGGCTTTGCTTTGTGTGTTTTCTTTTTTTCTTTCTTGAATTTTCTTTTTTTGGGGTCTTTTGTCTTGGGTCGTTAAGGGTTTTTGGGTGTGGGTCATTTGATCCCTCCCCTCCCTTGTCTACTATGTCTCTTTTTTCCTTTTAATAAATTTGGGGGGGGGGGGGGTCGGGAATAGCCCGACCATTGCATCTTCCTCTTCCAATAAAACCATAAAAATCATTAAAACCCATAAAAATCCCTAAAAACTTAAAAAACACTAAAAACCCTGAAAACCAACAAGAAAACCATATAAAACAAAAAACACTTAAATCCCTTCAAAAAACATAAAAATGGTAAAAACCCAAAAAACCCTCAAATCCAAAAAATACCTTAAACCCTTAAGAACATAAAAATCCTAAACAATCCCAAAATATTACTAAAAATGTAAAACCCCCTGAAAAACTATAAGAAAAACATAAAAACCATAAAAACCTAAAAAACACCAAAATCCCTAAAATCCCAAAACCCCCAAAAAACACAAAATAATCAAAATCACTAAAACCTAAAACCCTTAAAAACATAAAAATCCCTAAAAATCCTTAAAAGTGTAAAAACACCTAAAAACCATGAAAACCCATAAGAAAGCATTAAAAACATAAATAAACATAAAACCCCTATAAACCTAAAAACATTAAAAACCATAAAACTCCATAAAATTCATAAAACACCTAAAAACTATAAAAATCCTAAAACATTAAAAAAAACACTAAAATCACATAAAACTGCAAAAAACTCTAAACTCCCTTTAAACCCCTAATAACATTAAAAACACTAAAAACACTTAAAATTGAAAAAAAATAAACAAAACATAATACCCAAAACCCTCAAACAACTATAAACCATAAAAATATTAAATATTCATTAAAAACTCTAAAACCCTAAAAAACTAAAAAAAACCAAAACCACCATAAAAACTCTAAAACTCATAAAATCCTAAATGTCCTAAAAATCAATAAAAAAAATAAAAACCATAAATCCTTGAAAACTCTTAATAAAACATTAAAAACCAAAAAAAAAACATAAACCCCCAAAAAACCTAAAAGTGATAAAAACCATAAAAACTCTAAAAACCCCTAAAACATTAAAAACACCTAAAAATATTTAAAAAGTATTTAAAAACCTATAAAATTCCTAAAACCCACTAAAAACATAAAAAAATTCTTCAAACCACTAACAACATTAAAAAATACATAAAAAAAATAAGAATCATAAAAATTGAAACAGACCGTCAAAACAAAAAAAACTCCAAAAAACCTAACCCCCCCCCCAAATCCCTAAAACCTTAAAAACATAAAAATAATAAAAAATACCTGAAATTCCCTAAAAACATAAAAACCCTTAGAAAACTATAAAACCCCAAATAAACCCATAAAAAACTAAAACCACATAAAACCCTTTAAACCCAAAAAAAACACTAAAAATCCTAAAAAGCCCTCAAAACCCAAAAAAATAAAAAAACCCTTCAAGATCTCTAAAAATTTCAAAAACATTAAAAATAAAAAAAAGGAACAAAAAATTCATAACAATTTAAAAACCCCTAAAACCCCTAAAAATCCCTCAGAAAACATTAAAAAAGATAAAAAAATTAAAAACTGTTAAAAACCTATTAAACGCCCAAAACCCTAAAAGTTCCAAAAAAACCTAAGAACCCTTAAAACCTAAAAAACCAAGAAATCTTAAAACACCCTAAATCCCTAAAAACCCACTAGTAACTCTAAATAAACCTTAAACTACTAAAAACCATTAAAAAACTATAAAAAACCTTAAAAATATAAAAAACTCCAAATACCCCTAAAACCATAAAAACCCATAAAAACCTAAAAAACCTAAAAACCATCAAAATCCTTAAAAACCCTAAAATCCAATAAAAATTATAAAAATTCTTAAAAACCCATAAAAACGTAAAAATCACAAAAAAATCTCTGAAAACCACTATAAAATTCTTAAAAATAAAAAAACATAATCCCTAAAAGAACATAAAAAAGACTAAAAACCTTTAAAACCCTTTAAAACCCTCAAAATCAATGAAAACCCTAAAAGACCATAAATATAATAAAAATACCTAAGAATCCCTAAAATGGTAATGACCCTTAGAAACCCTAAAAACCTCTATGAAAACCATAAAAACCAAAAAGCACTAAAAACCGCTAAAAACAAAAAAATGATAAAACCCTAAAAACTATAAAAACCTCAAAATCCTAAAAAACCCTAAAAATTTTAAAAAACCCTAAAAGTTCCTATGAATACATAACTTAGAAAAAACACTAAAAACCATGAAATCCCTAATAAAACATAAAAAACTAAAAGCACTTAACACCCATAAAAAACCTAAAAATTCTAAAACCCCGAAAAACACTATGAAAACCTTAATAACCTATAAACACATAAGACACTTAAAAACCTAACAATACTAAAAACCCTATAAAATCCTGAAAACCTTAAAAACCCTCTAAATCCCTAAAAACCATAGAACCCCTAAAAACCTATAAAACCCTTAAAATTCACTACAAATCCCTAAAAATCTCAATAACCCTAAACCCACGAAAACCCCATTGGAAACTATAAAAACCTAATAGAACAAAAACCCCTAAAAACCTAAAAAAATGAAGACATTAAAAAACTTAAAAACACATAAAAACCTTTAAAAACCTATAAACCATTAAAACCCTTAAAACCAATAATACTTTACAAACCACAAAAAAATATAAAAACCCCTTTAAACCGATGAAAATGTTAAAAAACTCTAAAATCCCTTAAAACACCTAAATACATAAAATCCCCTAAAAACCCAAAGGTAATCGTAAAAATCCTAAAACCCAAAAAACCTAAAAACCCTCCAAATACCTAAAACTCCCCAAAAAATAAAAAATATCCTAAAAAATCCATAAAATCAATAAAAACATAAAAAATGGTAAAAATCAATAAAAACACTAAGGAAACCATAAAACCCATTTAAACACTTAAATACTATTAAAACCCTAAAAAACAATAAAACCCCCTGAAACACATGAACCCATCAAAATCACTAGAAACTATAAAAAAATATAAAAAATATAAAATTTTCAAAAAAATTACACATGTAAAACCCCAAATAATTCTATGAAAACATTCTAAACATTAGTACACTAAAACCACCTAAAAATTTAAACATAAAAAAACACCTTAAAGACCCTAAAACCCAAAACCCATTAATACCAATAAAACCCTTAAACACCTTAAAAACAATAAAAACTAATAAAACCCATAAAACCCCAATAAACCACTAAAAACACTTTGAACCCCTAAAAACATTATAAAATCTAAAAACCATAAAACCTCTAAAAGCTCAAACCCCCTAAAAACCTAGAAAATCCATAAAACCCTAAAAAACCCCAAAATCCTCAGAATACCTAAATATTCAAAAATTCTGTAAAATCATAAAAATCCCATAAAATCCCTAAAAACATAAAAACCCATAAAAACCTAAAAACCACTTAAAATACCAAAAAACCCCAAAAACAAACAAAATGTTAAAATATCCCAAAAAAATCCTAGAAACATAAAAAATCATAAGAAAACATAAAAAAATAAAAACACTTAAAACAATTAAAAACATATAAAACGCTAAAACCCCTAAAACTCAATAAAAAATCCTAATCACCATAAAACCACCTAAAAACCTTTAAAACCCCTAAATCTCTAAAAACAACCTCAAACCACTAAAAAATATAATAATCCTTCACACTCTGAAAAACATTACAAAACTCTAAAAACCGATAAAAACACGCAAAAACTCAAAACATACCTCTAAATACACAAAAAGACTATAAACCCCCTAAAATCCCTCAAAATGCCTAAAAACTATAAAAACCCATAAAATGGTAAATTCCCTAACAATCCCCAAGAACGTAAAAAACACTCAAAACCCTCAAAAACCCTATGAAAACTTTAAAAACATAAAAACACTAAAATCACCTAAAAACCCTATAAAATGATAAAAGCACTAAAAACATTAAAAATTCCCTAAAAACCCTTAAAACCCCTACACACCAAAAAATACCTTAATCCATAAAAACCCTAAAACCCATAAAAACTATAAAACCACTAAAAACTCTAAAAACCCTTTAAACACCAAAAAACATTAAAAATATAAAAAATATTTAAATCCTAAAAAACACAAAAAAACTGTAAATCACAAAAAAACCCCTAAATACAATAAAAATACTAAAATCTCTTAAAACCTTCATTATCTAATAAAGCCCTAAAAACTAGAAAAAAATTAAAAATTCCCAAAATATCCCTAAAAATATAAAAACACAAAAAAACCCTGAAAACCCCTAAGAGAACTTTAAAAACTAAAAAAACTATAAAACCCTAAAATGCCAAAAACCCTAAAAATCCTCAAAAACCCTAAAACCCATAAAAACCATAAAACCACAAAACTCGATAAAATACCCAAAATACCCATAGAAATCCTAAAAAAAATTAAAACTCTAAATCCCATTAAACCACTAAAAATTTAAAAAACACTAAATAAATTCAAAAACCTAAAACCCCACAAAACCATAAAAAACCTAAAATCCCTAATAAAATCTAAAACCCCACAAAATCCTTATAACCCCTAAAAACTGTAAATAAATTAAAAAATAAATAAATCCATGATGACATAAAAACCTATAAAAACTTTAAAAACCAAAATAAAAGGTTAATAGCCTAAAAACAATTAAAACCCATAAAACCTAAATAATGATAAAAACCCCTAAGAAAAACTAAACTCCATAAAAACCCTTAAAACCCATAAGAACATTAAAAAAATCCCATAAATCCCCTAAAACCCACTAAAAACTTAAAAAACACTTTAAACCCATAAAAACGTTAAAAAAATCCAAAAAACATAAAAAGTAGAAAAACCTCAAAAAAACCCTAAAACCACAAAAAATCTATAAAAATTCTAAAAAACCACCAAACCCCTCAAAATACATAAAACCCTAAGAAAACCAAAAAAAATATTAAAAAAACCATAAAAACCATAAAAATGTAAAAATCCCTAAAAATCCTAAAAACCCGAAGAAAAGTTAAAAAGATAAGATCATTAAGACACCAAAAAATGAACAAAAAACTCTGAAAACACTAAAAACCTAAAACCCTAAAAACCGCCAAATCACTAAAAAATATCAAATCCATAAAAATTATAAAAAAAACCCAAAAAAATGTAGAAAACCATAAATATCATAAGAAAACCTTAATGGTATAAAAAGAATTAAAAATTCTGAAATACCTAAAAAAACCTAAAAACCCTAAAGTCCCTAAAAACCATAAAAGCCCCTAAAAACTATAAAACCCCTCAAAACCTTAAAAACTAAAAACCAATAAAAACACTAAGAACCACTAAAAAATATAGAGACCCTTTAAACCCTTAAAAAATTAAAAAAATATAAAACCACTAAACACAAAAAAATTCCCAAAAACTCAAAAACCCTAAATAACCATATAAATACTAAAAAAACATAAAACCCCTCAAAATCATATAAATCCCTAAAAACCATTTCATTTCCAAAAAACTCCCTAAAATATTCTTCAAATTGAAAAAACTCATAAATATTCATAAATAACCAATGAAAACCATAAACCCCTAAAAACACATAAAACCCATAAAAACCTAAAAACTATAAATCTCATAAAAACCCTGAAAACCGTAACACCTATAAAAAATTAAAAATCTGAAAACTATAATAACCATAAAACTCTAAAAACCCCTAAAAACTGTTAAAACCAATTAAACCCCAAAAATCAATAAAACCACTAAAACCCATTAAAATCGAAGAAAAACTAAAAAAACTCGTATAACCACAAAAACCATAAATACCCTAAAATCCCTTAAAACCCCTAAAACCCAAAAAACCCAAAAAAACTATAAAAATCCTAAAAAAGCCTTAAAAATCCATAAAAACGATGAAAACTAAGTACCATTAAAAACCAAATGAAACTCATAAAATCCTAAAAACACTTTAAACCCCTAAAAACCTAAAAAACCCCAAAAAACCTTAAACACCCATAAAAACCATAAAAAAATAACAACCCTAAAAACCATAAAAATTATAAAACCCAAAAATCCCCTAAAAACCTCTAAAAACTCAAAAAAAAAAATTGTAAAAAAAATAAAAAAAAACAAAAAAAAACAATTGAACCCCTAAAATCATAAAAAACCCTAAAACCATAAAAACCATAAAAACATAAAAATCATAAAACCCTAAAAATCCAAAAAAATCCTAAAAACTAAACAAATAATAAACCCAAAAAATATCTAAAATTGTAAAACCCATAAAACCCCTAATAAACCTTAAAAATATAAAAACACATAAAACCCATAAAAACATAAAAATGTAAAAAATGCTAATGTTTATAAAAACCACAATTACCCTAAAAACCATAAATCCCCTTAAACGTTATAAAAAGGAAAAAACCCCATAAAACCCTAAAACCCACTAAAAATTATAAAACCCCCTCAAACCCCTAAGAAATGTTAAAAACAATAAAAACCCATATAAACCGTAAAAAGGTAAAAAAACACTAAAAACAAAAAGAACTTAAAACTTAAAAATCCTAAAAACCATAAAACCATAAAAATATTATACAACCTTTAAAATTCAAAAAATATATAAACCCTAAAACCATGAAAATATCTATGAAATTCCAAAAACCAAATAAAAACTAAAACCTCTAAAAACATAAAAAATTCAAAAACCCCTAAATACCACTAAAAACATCAACAGTACCCAAATTCCTAAAAAACCCTTAAAAGTCTATAAAAATACTAAAAAAGAAGGAAAAATCCATAAATATTTATAAAAACCCTAAAAACCCTCAGAAAACCATAATAAGCTGAAAACATTTAAAAATCTAAAAACAGTTAAAAACCTTAATTAACCTAAAAAATACTAAATTTTATAATAAACCATAAAAACTATAAAACCTATAAAAACCTATAAAACAATGAAACACCAATAAAAAAATTTAAAACCCCTAAAACCCCTAAAACATTAAAAACCACTATAAACCCATAAGACCCCTAAAAACTCAGGAAAAAAACTAAAAACCCCAAAAAATCCATAAAACCCTAAACATCCTTAAAGACCTTATAAACCATAAAATAAAAAAAAAACAATTAAAAATCCCTAAAAATATAAAAACCAATAAAAACCTTGAAAACCCCAAAGAAAACATTAAAAACAAAAAAACACTTAAAACCCCTAAAAACCTAAAAAAGGGTAAAACCCTCAAAGACCCTAAAACTATAAGAACCCCTAAAGCCATGAAATCCACTAATACCATAAAAACCGTGAAAATCCATAAAACCATGAAAACCCCTAAGAAAACCTAAACAACCTAAAAACACTCAAAACAACTAAAAAACTAAAAACCCTTAAAACTCAAAAACCCAGAAAACCATTTAACCCCTAAAATCCTTAAAAAGAGATAAAAACCATAAATACCACTAAAAACTATTTAAACTCTTAAAATGTTAAAAAACTCAAAAAAAAACCTTAAAACCCATATAAGATCCCACAAAACCCCTATCCCAATAAAACATTAAATATTCAAATAACACTCAAAATCTCTAAAACCCCTAAAAATCAATAAAATTCCTAAAGACCCTAAAACCATAAAATCATAAAAAGCTCTAAAAAATCCTAAAATAACCATAAAAACCAAAAACCACATAAAAAACCTAACAAAATTAAAATACTCTAAAAACATTAAAAGTCCCTAAAAATTATAAAAACCTTTAAAACCCCTAAAATTATTTAAAAATCATAATACCCATAAAAACCATAAATACCCATTGAAAACTCTAAAACCATTTAAACCCCTAAAATGTTTAAAAATTCTAAAAAACATTAAATTTAAAAAAATTAAAAAAATAACCTCAAAAACAAAAAATACATAGAAATCCTAAAAACCCTAAAGTCCCTGATAACAAAAAAAATCTCTAAAACCCCTATAACACCATAAAAATCTTAAAACCGCTAAAATTGATAAAAATGTAAAAACCCCTATAAACCATAAAAATTACTAAAAACCATAAAAACCTAAAAACACATTTTATACCTAAAAATATTAATATAACTAAAAACTTTAAAACCCCTAAAAAACATAAAACTATAAGAACCATAATACCCCTAAGGACCTAAAAAACCCATAAACACAAAAAAAATATTAAAAATTCACTTGAAACTCCAATACCTTTGACCCCTAAAAACATTAAAAACTCTAAAAAACCTTAAAAATGATAAAAAAAACTCATAAAAACCCTAAAACCCCTAAATTACCTAAAAATCCATAGATCCCTAAAACTATTGAAAATAATAAAAAACCTAAAATATCACTAGAAATCATAAAAAAATAAAAATAATCTTAAAACCCCCAAAAATTCCTATAAAACCATAAATTTATTTTAAACCCAAGAGCAATAAAAATCCCAAAAAACCCCTAAAAACGAAAAAAATATTAAAAAACATTAAACACCCTGAAATCAACATAGAAAACCATAAAAACCTATGAACAATTAAATACCCTAAGATATCATAAAAGTTATAAAACCCCAAAAAGTCCCTAAATAACTGATAAATGGTACCCTTTATCAATGCAAAATATAAAACGCTGATAAAGGGTACCTTTTATTAGTGCTAATGAAAAGTGATGATAAAGGTAACATTTTACCAACACTAAAAAAGAGATGATGAAGGGTACCATTTATCAGCACTTTAAAAAAAGTGCTGATAAAAGGTACACATTATCATGTCTTAATTTAGGGCTGTTAAATGGAACCATTATCAATGTTTTTTTACAAGAAATGTTAAAGGCCTATTTTTTAATAGTGAAAAATATAAAAAACATTAAAACCCTAGAAAAATAAAAAACCCTAAAACCCAAAAAAAATTAAACTATAAAAACACTAAAAGCCCTAAAATCCCTAAAAAGCCAAAAAAAATCATAAATTTTTTGAAATACCTAAAATTAGTAATAACCTAAAAAACCATAAATACCTTGAAAAACCCTAAAAACTATAAAAACCTAAAAATAAATAAAACCCCTAAAAAACAAAAAACACTAAAAACATAAAGAAAATATAAACCTGATAAAACACCTTAAAAAATCATGAAACCCATAAACACTAAAAACACTAGAAACCCTTTAAACCCTTAAAATATGAAATATCTATAAAAACATTAAAAACGCCAACAAAAATCATAAAACACAAAAAAAAAACCAAATTACCTTTAAAACCATAATAAACATAAAATCCCCAAATACCATAAAAATAACAAAAAAATATAAAAAACCCTAAATACCTGGAAAAAATATATGAAAAATATAAAAACCTAAAAATAATTTAAAACCCTTAAAATACTAAAAAATTCTAAAAACCCTAAAAAATTATAAAAACTCTAAAAAACACTAAACCCCTAAAAAGAATAAAAACCACTAAAAACATTAAAACCATAAAATCCCTACAATACACTAAAAATCCTTTAAACCACTAAAACCTTATAAATTTATTAAAAACCTGAAAAAACTAAAAACCCCTCATTAATTGAAAATAACCATAAAAACCCTAAAACCCTAAATATCCCTAACACCGTAAAAAAAGTAAAAAACAAAAAAATCACTAAAAACACCTAAGAGAATAAAAAACATTAAAAACCTTGAAAACCCATATAAAAACCTTAAAACAAAAAAAACTTAAAACCCAAATGAAACCTCAAAAATATTAAAAATGCTAAAACCCCCTAAAATATCTAAAACCCCTAAAAACCATCTAAATCTCAAAAAACCCAAAAAATAAAATAAAATCCTTAAAAAACCAAAAAAATTCCAAAAATGTAAACAACCCTAAAAATATAGAAAAAAACAAAAAAAACTTCCAAACCCTAAAAACTCTTAAAACCCCTAAAATCCAAAAAATGTTAAAATCCCTAGAAGACCCTAAAACACCTAAAAATAATAAAAACCCCTAAAACCTTAAATAAACATAAAACCCCCGAAAACCCCAAATTTTTTTAAAAACCTAAAAACTATAAAAAAACTAAAAAAATACAATAAAATCCCAAAAAGGCTTCAAATACCGGAACCGTAAAAACCCATTAAAACCCTTCGAAATTCCTCAAAAGCCTAAAAAACAATAAAATTCATTAAAATTCCCTAAAATTTTCTAAAAATTTACAAAACCCCTAAAAACCCAAAAAACTGTAAATAACATCAAACACCCCTAAAAATCACCAAAATGCGAAAACACTAAAAAATATAAAAATCCTATAAAAAATATAAGCCCTAAACACCCTAAAATCCTCTAAAACCCTAAAAATCCATAAAAACCTTAAAATCCCTAAAAATCCCTCAAAATGTAAAAACCCTAAAAAACCAGAAAACCCCTAAAATACCCTAAAAACCCAAAACCCTAGAAACCATAAAAAAACACTAAAATCAATAAATAATAAAACCCATAAATCCCATTAAAACAATAAAATTAATTAATCCCATTTAAATAGTCAAGAAAATCTAGAAAAATTTAAAATCCCTAAAAAAACCCAAAAAGACATTAAGGCCTAGAAACCACAAAACCCTAAAATCCCTAAAAAGCATTAAAAACCCTAAAAATCATAAAAATCCAAATAAATTCCTAAAAATATCTAAAAACATAAAAACCATAAAAACAATTTAAACTAAATGGAATAGCTTAAAACCTCAAAACACATAAAACCCATAAAAGACTAAAAATGATAAAAACCGTAAATGACCATAGAACCCTTTAAACCCTGAAATACCTTAATAACCATAAAAACCATAAAAAACTATCCAAAACCATAAAACAACTAAACACTATAAAAACCTTTTACACCAAAACAACTCTTAAAAAACTCTAAAAAATCATAAAAACCCTATAAACACAAAAACCCCTAAAAATCTAATAAAACCATAGAACCCTAAAACCCAAAAAACCTTCAAAATGTCTAACAATATTATAAACCATAAAAACCAAAAAATCCCTAAAACCCATTAAAAGTTATAAAACTCTGAGAACCATGAGAACCCCAAAAAACCATAAAAACCTAAAAATGCTTAAAACCCCTAAAAACCTAAAAAATGTTAAAAACCCTAAATACCCAAAAAAACACAAAAAACCATAAGAAAACCAGAAAAATTATAAATGAACCTAAAAATTTAAAAAAAGCACAATTACCACAAAAAAACACTTTCAACACCTAAAAAAATATAAAACTATAAAAAACAATATAATGCATAAAAATTTTAAAAAATCCAAGAAACCAATTTGTTTTAAACAATTGTTTTTTAAAGAGGTATAGTCAGAAGCAGAGCTTCTAACCGTTTATTAAAAGAGTGAAAGAAAGTACAAGAAATGGAAAACGGGGTCATACAACCATAAATGCCCTCATTCATCACCAATTTCTTTAAAACAATGAAAACCCTAAAACCCTCAAAACCCTTAAAAACATAAAACCCACAAAAAGTCTTAAAAATTGGTAAAAATAACTACAACTATAAAAACCCCTAAAACCATTGAAAACACCCAATAAAACAATTAATGTCTAAAAACACTTAAAACACCTAAAATACCTATAAATGTTAATAACACAAAAAATCCCTAAAAGACCATAAAAACACCTAAAACCTTAAATAAACTTAAAAAACCTAGAAACCCCTAAAAATACTAAAACCCCACTAAAATCACAAAAAACCCTATAAATGCTATAGAATTTTAGAAACTCTAAAAACCTTAAAAAACCTAAAAACATTTAAAAGACCCTAAAAACCCAAAAAAACCATAAAAACCTTAAAATCCATTAACACCTTAAAAACCCTCAATAACCCTAAAAAACTAAATATCCTAAAAACAAAAAAACCATAAAAATACCAAATACAGTTAAAACCCAAAAAAAACATTAAACATAAAAACACAAAAACCTTTTAAACTCCATAAAAATGATAAAAGCCCTAAAAAACTTAAAAAAATACTAAAACGCCTAAAATTAACTAAAAACCCAAAAGAACCATAAAAATACTTTAGAATACCCAAAATGATAAAAATACTAAAAACCATGAAAAAATTTCAATAAAACATTACAAAACTAAAAAACCTAAAACCTGACAAAAAAAATCTAAATATACTAAAAGACCCCAAAAACCATAAAACACCTAAAAATCATGAAAACCCATAAAAACATTAAAAAGTTAAAAACCTAAAAAAATTCCATAAATCATATATAAAATCCAAAAAATAATTTAATACCCTAAAATTGTTAAAAACTGTAAAATATATTAAAAACCCCAAAAAACAAAAAAAATGATAAAACCTTAAAAAACCATAAAAAACCTAAAAATCCAGAAACCCCTCAAAATCCCTCAAAACCCTAAAATCCATAAAAATCCTTAAAAGGTTTTTAAAATCCCTACCCTAAGAAAATCTTACCATCAGAAATGTACATAAAACTCCAAAAAACCTAATAAATGCTAAAAACCCTGAAACCCCAAAATGAACTAAATACACTAAAAATTCGAAAAATACAAAACAAAACCCTAAAACCCATAAAACACCTATAAAACCACTAAAGACTCTAAAACCATTTAAAAATCTATTTTTATAACTCTAAAAATATTAAAAACCTTAGAAAACTAAAACACCCTAAAATCCCTAAAATCCCAAAAAACCCAAAAAATCCAAAAAAAACCCTAAAACCCATCAAAATACTTAAAAACCCTAAAAACAATAAATATTATTAAAAGTTTCTAAAATCCCTAAAAATGTAAACACTCAAAATACCCAAAAAAAACCTAAGAAATCCATAAAAACCTAAAAATTCTTGAAACCCCTAAAAATCTGATATACTCAGAAAACCATAAAAAGACACAAAAACCCCTAAACACCTATAAATACTATACAAACCCCTTGAAATGTAAAAACCTTAAAAACTCATAAAAAATTAAACCCCCTACAACTCTAAAACCCTTTAAACCCTTAAAACATAAAAAAACTCCATAAAACATATGAAACCCAAAAAAATAACAAAAACTAAAAAAACCCAAAAAATTGTAAATTCCCTAAAAACCCTAAAACCCTCAAAATCTATAAAATTGTAAAAAACCATAAAAATCCATTAAAATTCCTAAAAGTAGAAAAACCCCAAAAATGATAAAAAAAAACCCTAATAAAATCATATAAACCTATTACCCCTAAAACCCCTAAAACCCCTAAACACCCAAAAACAAAAAAACCATAAAAACCATAAAAACATTAAAACCACTAAAGACACTAAAAAACCCTAAAACGCCTCAAAACCCCTAAAAACCCTAAAAACCATAATAATGCTAAAAAATCCCTCAAATATAAAAAAATTAAAAACCCTGAAAAACTTTAAGATATCCATAAAAACATAAAATCATTAAAAATCCATAAAAACCCAAAAAATGATAAAAACTTAAAAGACCCTTTAACCCCTAAAAACCTATAAAAACATAAATCCCCTAAAACCCTTAAAAACCCCAAAAACCAAAATGCCCTGAAAACCCTAATAAAAACCCTACAACCTCTTTTAAACCCATAAAATGTCAAGAAACTCTAAAAACTGTAAAAGCATTAAAAATCAGAAAACCCCCTAAAAACCTAAAAAACTGTAAAAACACTAAACACCATAACCCCCCAATCCATAAAACCCCCAAAACCCATATGAAAATAAAACCCCCAAAAATGCCTAAAAATAAAAACATCCCAAAAACCATAAAAACCCCTAAGAAAACCTTAAAAACATAATAACACTAAAATTCCTTTAAAAACATGAAAACGCTAAATCCCTAAGAAAACCCTAAAAATCCAAAAAACCCCAAAATAACTAAAAATCCTTAAAAACCTAAAAACATTGAAAATACATTAAAAAACATAAAAAATACTTAAATAATCAAAAAAATCCCTCAAAATTCCTAAAAATGAAAAACCCCTAAAATCCCATAAGAAAACCACAAAAAATAATTAAAACCCCTAAAAACTGAAAAACTGAAAACTCTAAATTCCAAAATATCTAAAATAGCACAAAAATATTTAAAAATACCTAAAACCACTAAATCTATAAAAACCCACTAAAAGCAATAAACTATTTGAAACCCATAAAAATCTAAAAAAACATTCCTCCAAAAATAACATTAACAAACTCTCAAAAGCCATAAAAACCCTAAATAACTAAAAGACCCTCACAACCCCCAAAAAACATAACAACCATAAAACCATAAAAACGAAAAATCACTCAAAATTCCTAAAAACCTAAAAAACCAAAAAATCCCAAAAAATCTCTAAAAATTCCTAAAAACATAAATAAACATAAAAACCCTGAAAACACCTATGAAACCCTTAAAAACCTAAAAATATATAAAACCCCTAAAAAATAAAAAAAACCCTAAATCCCTTAAAAACCATAAAAGCCCTAAAACCCCAAAAAACTATACGAACCAGTAAAACCCAATAAAAAATATGAAAACTCAAAAAAATTATAAAAACACACTAAAACCAATAAAAACCCTAAAAACCCCTAAAACATATAAAAACTATAAATAACATTAAAATACCTAAAAAACAAAAAAAATCATCAGAACCAAATAACCAAAAAATCCATAAAAACATAAAAACACTAAAAAACCTCAAAATAACTATAACCCAGAAAAACCATAAAACCAAAAAAAGTTAAAAAATACATAAAAACATAAAAACTCTAAAAATAAGAAAAACCCCCTATGAAAACCATAAAAACCCAAAAAACACTTAAAAACACTAAAAATCTAAAAACCTTAAACCCCTAAAAACATTAAAAATAATAAACAATCCCTAAAAATATCTAAAAACCTTAATCCCTTAAAACCCTATGAAAAACTTAAAAACCAAAAAACACATAAAAACCCATAAAAACCTAAAAACACTAAAAAATCATTATAAAACCCTAAAAGACCCAATAACAATAGAACCCTAAAACTATAAAACCCCTAAAACACATAAAAACCATAAAACCCCTAAAACACATAAAAACCATAAAACCCCATAAAAACCTTAAATCCACTATAAAAAATAAAAACTATTAAACCCTTAAATAGTTTTAAAAAACTCTAAAAAACCATAGAAACCCTAAAAGACTGAAAAAAAACTTCAAACAAAAAAACTATAAAACTCCAAAAAAACCTAAAATTTTTTAAAATACATAAAACCCCTTAAAAAATCCTAAGACTCACTAAAAATCCCAAAAAACATAATAAACCTTAATAACCTTGAGGAACCCTACAAAACCCATAAAAACGTAAAAAAATAAAACCCCTAAAAATATCAAAAATTTCTAAAAACCCTAAAAAAACCCAAATAACCCTAATAACCATAACCCCCACAAAAATCATTAAACCCCCATAAAAACCATAAAATTCTAAAAATTCAAAAACTCTAAAAACCATCTAACCCCCCTAAAACGTTAAAAAAAATAGAAAAACCTTAAGACCCCTAAAAATGTCAAAAAACCACTAAAACCTAAAAACCCTTAGAAACCCATAAATCTCTTCCAAATACCTAATAACCCTAAAATCCCTAAAGACCATAAAAATCCTAAAATAACCTAAAAATACATGAAATTTTAAAAATCATAAAACCTTGAAAAACAAAAAGAAAAGTTAATTAACTTAGAACGCTTAAAAACCCTAAAAAATCTAAATAGTCATAAAGACCCAAGAACCTCTGAAAACTCCTAAAACCCACAATAACCCTTTAAAAACTTTAGAAACCATAAAACCCATGACAACCCTAAGAACCACTATAAACTCTAAAAACCCTTCAAACACCTAAAAATGTTAAAAACCCTAAAAACCTTTAAAAACACAAAAAAACATAAATCCATAAAATAACTATTTAAAAAACCCATAAAAACCCACAAAATCTAAAAATCCCTAAAAAACAAAATAATTCAAAAAATCCTAAATGTCATTTAAAACATAGAAAATAATAGAAACCATGAAAAACATTAAGAAAATATTAAATCTCTAAAGAGATTTTAAACCCCTAAAAACAGAAAAAATACAAAACGCTTAAAAAACATTAAAACTATTAAAAAAATAATAAAACTAATAAAGTCCCTAAAACCATAAAAATCTAAAGAAATATTGAAAATACCTAAGCATCCATAAAACGTAAAATGCCCTAAAAACATAAAAACAACAAAGAAATCTTTAATAACCTAAAAAATACATAAATCTTCTAAAAAAATAAAAATGCTAAAACCCATGAAAGACCCAAAAAACCATAAATCCCCAAAAAACCATAAAACCCTTTAAACCATAAAACACCATAAAGACTAAAAAATAAGAAAACCCACTAAAAATAGTAAAGACCCATTAAAATCCTAAAAAATTCATAAACGATTAAAAAAATATAGAATTGGTAAAAAACTAAAAAAATCCAAAAAACCCCAAAAAACCAAAAAACCTCAAAACCCTAAAAAACCATATAACCCTTCAAAATCCCTAAAACCCCTTAAAACCAAGAAAATAAAAAAATCCCTAAAATCCTAAAATGTGAGTAAAACTATAAAAACGCTGAAAAGCACTAAGAAAACCTTAAACCCTAAAGATCCTTAAAACCCTAAATATCATAAAAACACTAAAAACCCAAAAAATCATTAAATCATAAAAAACCTAAAGCTATAAAAACCCCTTAAAACCCACAAAATCCATAAAAACCATAAAAATCTTCAAAATTCTTAAAAACCCATAAAAACATAAAAATTCCTAAAACCCTTTAATAATCTAAGAGAACCTTAAAAACCTAAAAAAACATGAAACGCCTAAAAAACTTTAAAATCTATAAAATACCTAACAGACCAGGAAACCCTAAACCGCTAAAAAACATAACAAACCATAGAAACCTTAAAAATTCAAAAACATCCATAAAAAACCTATAAACACACTAAAAATATATAAAAACCATTTAAACCCCTAAAATGTAAAAAAACATAAAAAATAAAAAAGAACCTAAAAACACAAAAAAATAGTAAAAACCTAAATAATCATAAAACCCAAAAAAACCCTAAATCCCTAAAATCCAAAAAGAAACATAAATAGGTTAAAAGTCTCTAAGAATCCATAAAAACAAAAAAAATACTAAAAACCATGAAGAACCTAAGAAAACCTTAAAAACCTAAATAAGTTAAAACCTAAAAAAACAATACAAACCCTAAAAACCTTAAACACCACAAAAATGCCTAAAATCATTATAAACTATAAAAAACCACTAACACTCTAAATACAACTAAAAACATTAAAAAATAATAAAAACCTTTTAAACCATAATAAAGTCAAAACCCCCTAAAATACCGAAAAAACAAAAAACCCAAAAAACCCTAAGAAATCATAAAACCCCTCAAAAACCTCAAAATCCAAAAAACAATAAAATCTTAATAAATCCATAAAAATCCTAAAAAAAATAAAAAAATCATAAAAACCCTGAAAACACTAAGAAAATTGTGAAAACCAAAAAATAATTAAAACATCTAAAAAACATAAGAAACAATAAAACCCCAAAACCGAAAAAGACCTGAAGAACCAAAAAAACCAATAAAAACCTTTAAACCCCTTAAAACCATAAAAAACCCCAAAGATGAATAAAAATAATAAAATCCATAAAACCCTAAAAATATAAAAAAAACCCTAAAGCCCCAAACTACCATAAAAATCTCAAAAAATATCAAAATCCCTAAAAACCATAGAAAACCAAAAAAATCCTAAAAATCCCTAAAAATCTCTAAAAATGTATAAAACCATTAAAACCTTGAAAACCACTATGAAAAAAAATAATTAAAACCACTAAAAAATATAAACAACGCTGAAAACCATAAAACCCCTAAATACCCTTAAAACCAAAATCCACATGAAATCCTTAAACCCCATTAAAAACACTTTAAACCCATAAAACATTAAAACCACTAAAAACCCTCAAAACCCCTAAAAATAAAAAAAATCCCTAAAGGCCCAAAAAACAATAAAAACACTAAAAACCCTTGAAAACCCTCAAAATCCCTAAAACCATAAAAATCTTAAAATTTATAAAATATACCCATAAATCCATAAAAAATTAAAAACCCCAAAAAACATTGAAAACCAATATGGAAACCATAAAAACCTAGAAATACCTAAAAACCATAAAAACCTATAAAAAATTAAAAACAAAAAATTCCCTAAAATAAAAAAACCCTCAAAAACATAATTACACAAAAAACCTTAAAAGCCTATAAAAATATGTAAAAACCATAAAACCCCACTAAGAATATAAAAAACATTAAACGGATAAAAATTTTAAGAAATATAAAAAACCATAAAACCCCTAAAAACAAAAATAATCATCAAAACCCAAAAAACAATAAAAACATAAAAAATTTTAAAAACCTACCACTAATATCTAAAAACACTAAAAACCATAAAAACCCAAAAAAATTCCCAAAAACTTGTAATTTTTTTGACAACCCTAAAACCATGAAATACCCTAATAAAACCTTAAAAACATAAAAAATACATTTAAAATCCCAAAAAACCTAAACGTGCTAAAAACCATACAACCGAATAACCCTAAAAACATAAAACCACTAAATACCATAAAAAAACTAAAACCCATTAAAACCAAAAAACACTAAAAACTCCAAAAACAATTTAAAAACTAAAAAAGTTATAAAAACTATAAAAACCTTAAAACCCCTAGATCCCAAAAAACTATAAAAACCTTGTAACCCCCCCACAAAACCCCTATAAACATAAAAGTCCTAAAATATTACTCAGAATCACTAAAACATAAAAAAACATAAAAAAATATTAAAATCCATAATAAACCATCAAAACATAAAGAATCATAAAACCTTTAAAAACCCTAATAACCATTAAAACCCTAAAAACTATAAAAACCCACAAAATAGTTAAAACCCATAAAATTCTATAAAATCCCAAAAAATCTATAAAAATCCCTAAAATATTAATAAACCTTAAAAACTCTTAAAACCCCTAAGAAAACCTTAAAACATTTAAAACAATTTAAACCCATTAAAATGCTAAAACCCCTAAAACACAATAAAAAACCTAAAATCCAAAAAAACCCCTAAAATCTAGAAAAACCCTAAAAATCTCTAAAACCCATAAAAAAGAAAAAAAATATAGAACCCCAAAAACACTAAAACCCCAAAACCCCAAAAACCAAGAAAACCCCTATAAATCCCTGAAATCCAAAAATCCATAAAAATACATTAAACCCCCTAAAAATACAAAAAAAATTAAAAAACAAAAAAACCCTAAAACCCCTAAGAAAAACTTAATAACATTAAAACACTTAAAATAACTAAAACATAGAAAAATATAAAACAGTTAAATGATATAAAACCCCTAAAACCGTAAAAACCCTAAAAACACCTAAAACCACTAAAAACAAAAATATCGTAAAAAATCTATAAAATTCCCGAAATACATAAAAAACTGTAAAACCTAGAAAACCCTAAGATAACATTAAAAACATAAAAAAATACCCTTGAAAAACCTCATAAATGATAAAAACCATAAATGACCATGATAACCCTAAAACCACAAAACCTATAAAAATCCATAAAAATCATAAAAACCCTAAAAAGCACTATAAACCTATAAAAACAACTAATAACACTAAAACACTTTTACACCCTAAAAACGTTAGAAATACTAAAAACAATATAAACCATTAAAAACTAAACCCCCCCCTAAAAACACAAGAAAACCAAAAAAACACAAAACCTGAAAAACTCTAAACCCTTCAAAATACCCAAAAAACTTAAAAACAATAAAAATTCTAAAAGATCCGTAAAAATCACTAGAAACAAAAAAACCTAAAAACCTTAAAAAACCATAATAAAAACATAAAAACAGAAAAACACTTAAAACCCCTAAAAATATAAAAACCACCCAAATCCTCTAAAAAACTAGAAAACCTAAATATCATAAAATAAAATAAACCATAAAAATGTTAAAAAACATTAAAATTCCCTAAAAACTCATAAAAACCCTAAAAACCCTAAAAAACTATAACCCCTTTAATCCCAAAAAACATTTAAAAACTATATAAAAATTAAAACCCCAAAAAACATAAACAACCACCCTCAAAATAAAAAAAACAGTAAAACTCTAAAATCCCTAAAAATCCATAACCCCCCTAAATCCCAAAATAACCTAAAACCATAAAACCTAAAAAATAACTAAAAATATCTAAAAAATTAATAAACATAAAAAACTAGAAAAACTCTTATTAAAACCTAAATAACCTAAAAACGCTTAAAACCACTGAAATAAATAAAAAAATTTAAATCCCTAAAAACCATAAAATACCCTAAATACCCTAAAAATAAATAAACCATTAAAACTTGAAAAATTATTGAAAAAATAAAAAATCAACGAAAAACAATAAAACCCCACTAAAAATAAAAAAACCCTTTAACCCCCTAAAATCATTAAAAAAATCTAAAACCCTAAAAATTAATAAAAAATTGAAAAAAATAAAAAAATCCACAAAAAACCAAAAAAGCACAAAAAGCACTTAAAAAAACTACAACCGCACCAAATCCTAAAAACCCAAAAACCACCTAAAAATTATAAAAAATACCTAAAATCACTAAATACATAAAAAAAAAATTTAAAACTATAATAAACCATAAAAAATAAATTAAAAACTAAATGACACTTCAAACCCTCCAAAAAACCTAGAAAAGTAAAAAAACTAAAAAAACCAAAAAACCAAAAAATCCTCAAAAACCATAAAACCCCAAAAAAACATAAAATACCATAAAAATCCATAAAAACACTAAAACCACTAAAACTAAAAAAAACCATTATACCTATAAAACATTGATGAAATCTAAATAATCTTAGAACCCATAAAATTTATAAAAATTTCTAAAACCTTAAAAATTATAAAACCCTAAAAACCCTAAAACTGAAAAAATCCCTTAAAAAAGTAAAAAAATAATAAAATACCAAAAAAATATATAAAAATACCAAAAAAGGATGAAACCCCTTAAAACTGCGAAACGGCCTAAGAAAACATTAAGAACATAAAAACACTGGAAACCCTAACAAACCTAAAAATGCTAAAACCCCTAAAAACCATTAAAACCCTAATAAACCTTAAAACCCCTCAAGAATCATACTGCTTATATAAAACTCCTCAAAAATCATAAAGCTTCTATAAAAACCCAAAACCAATAAAAATCCCAAAAAAAATAAAAACCCTAAAAAAACTTAACAACCCCAAAGGAAACCATTAAAAACTAAAAAAACTTAAAACCCTTCAAACCTAAAAAATTTGAATCCCCTAAATAACTTAAAATTCCTAAAACCCCAAAATAACATAAAAATACATTCAAAACATAAAAACCCTAAAATCCAATAAAAACCTAATATTAACTAAAAATTATAAAAAACATTTAAACCTCAAAATATTTTAAAAAAATAAAAAAACCATAAAAAGACGTTAACGACATAAAAATACAAAAAAATCAAGGATGACCCTAAAGATAATAAAATATAGAAAACCCTAAAAATAGAAAAATGATGAAAATCGTAAAAACCACCAAAAACAAAAAAAAAACTCTAAAAACCCAATAAATCCATAAAACCCAAAAACCCCATAAAAATCCATAAAAATCCTAAAAACAAATGAAACCCTAATAAAAACCCAAAAACCTAAAAACACTTAAAACCATGAAAACCATTAAAACTACAAAAACCATAAAAGACCCTAAAAACACTAAAAACTACTAAAGCATAAAAACCCTTAAAAATTGAAAAAAAACCAAAAAATACATAAAAACTTTGAAAAACTACTGATATCTCTAAAAACAATTTAAACCCACATGCACATTAAAAAAATAAAAAACCATAAAAAACTAAAAAACTAAAAAAATCATAAATACAAAAAAAACATAAAACCATAAAAACCTTAAAAATACATAAAACCCCTAAAAATATAACAAAATCATAAAATACTAGAAACCCCTAAGAAAACCGAAAAAACCTAAAAACAATTCAAATCCACAAAAAACTAAAAACCCTAAAAAATAATTAATAACTATATAAACCCCAAAAGCCAAAAAAAACTCATAAAAATAATAAAAACACAAATCCCCACAAAACCCATAAAAACTACTACAATTCTAAAAACACTTTAAATCCTAAAAATAACAAAAACTTGAAAAACCCATAAAAACAAAAATAAAATAAAAAAACCAAGATATCCCAAAACAATTTTAAACCCCTAAAACCCATAAAAAACCTAAAAACACTTAAAATACCTGTGAAACATAAAATACCATAAAAATACAAACAAATCCATAAAAATACCTTAAAACATAAAAAACCTAAAAACATTGAAAACCCATAGGAAAATTATACAAACCTAAAAACACATGAAATCATTTAAAACCAAAAAAATTGCTAAAACCTTAAAAATCATTAAAAACCCAATATTCCTAAAACAACTAAATATTATGATAACTCCTAAAAACCATAAATATTAAAATCCATAAAAAAACTAAAACCCCAATAAAAACTCCAAAACTCTATTAAACCTATAAAAGTGTCTAAAAACTCTAAAACCCTTAAAATACTCAAAAACCCAAAAAACCCCAAAAAACCTAAAACCCCTAATAAACGAAAAAACCCTAAACCCCTCAAAATACCTAAAAAATATAAACACACATTAAAATTTAAGAAATGTCTAAAAATCCCTAAAAACATATAAAACCATAAAAATATTGAAAATCCATAACAAAACACCCTCAAAAAACATAAAAAATTTTAAAAAATAAAAACTACAAACCCCTGCAAACCCCAAAAAATCATAAAATCCTCTAAAACACTTAAAAACCTAAAACCCAGAAAAACCTCTAAAACCACCTAAAAATATAGAAAACCCTTTAAACCATTAAAAATGTTAAAAACACTAAGAAACCATAAAAACTCTAAAAACTCAAAAAAAAAATATAATCCCAAATACCATAAAAACACTAAAACCCCTAAAAACATCAAAATCCCTAAAATCCCAAGAAATAATAAAAAGTAAAAAAATCCCTAAAAATGCTAAAAATGTAAAAAAAATAAAAAACCCTGGAAACCCCTAATAAAATCCTTAAAAAACAAAAAAAAATTAAAACAACTAAAAAAACTAAAAATGAAACCCCCCATAAAAACCATAAAACTTTAAAAACCATAAATTCCCCTAAAAATAAAAAACCTAAAAATCACTAAAATTACAAAAAAAATTAAATACTATAAAATCCAGTAAAAAACCTAAGAAAACCTTACAAACCTAAAAAAATATAAATTCTTAATAAAACTAAACACACTAAAAACCCTAAATACCCATGAAAACCTAAAGATACTTAAATCATTAAAACCCCCTAAAATAATGAAAAAACATAAAAATCCCTAAAAATCCATGAAAAACTCTAAAACATCATTAAATCCAAAGCTAATTAAAAACATTATTTTTTTTAAAAAAAACCTTAAAACCCCAATAAAGCCAAGAAAAAACAAAATACCCTAAAACACCTAAAAACCACCGAAATCCATAAAAACCCTTAAAACCAAAAAAATCCTAATAGATTTATATAATTCCCTAAAACCTTAAGAAACCCTAAAAATGCTACAAATTCATCTGAAGATCTTAATAATGTAAAAATATTTAATAACCTAAAATACGATAAATACCCTAGAAATCACTAATAACACTAAAAACCTTGAAACCCATAAAAATCCCTAAGAACCATAAAAAATAAAATCATAAAAATATCTAAACAACCATAAAATAGAATAAACCCTAAAAATACCCAAGAAAACATTAAAAACATAAAAACACTAAGAATACAAAAAAAAATCTAAAAAACTCAATGAACCTAAAACCCTATAAACTCTTAAAAACAATAAAAACCTCTAAAAACCTTAACAAAACCTAAAAACCCCTAAAAACCCAAAAACAGACTAAAAACTCTAAGAATGCATTAAACACCAAAAAACATTTAAAAACTATAAAAATCCTTAAAACCCATTAAAACCATCAAAACCATCAAAACCCCTAAAAACCCTAAACCCATAAAATCATAAAAGGCCCAAAAAATACCTAAAAACATAAAAATAACATAAAATCCTTGAAAAACACAAATAAACCTTGAAAATCATAAAAAAAATAAAACCGCTAAAAACCTAAAAATGATGAATACAATAAAAAACCATAAACCCCCAAAAAATAATAAAAACCCTAAAAATCCCTATAAACCATAAAAACACAGACAAATCCAAAAAATATCCGAAAAAATATCCCTAAAAATACATAAAAACATAAAAAACCCTAAAACCCCGAAAATCCCTAAGAAATCTATTAAAACCTAATAACACATAAAACCCCTAAAAACCATAAATAGCTAAAAAACATAAAAGTCCTTAATACCTGGAAAACCACTTAGAAAACCATAAAAAAAACACACATAAAACCCCTAAAGCCATAATAAATTCTAAAAACCCAAAAAGTCTCTAAACCCCCTAAAACCAAACTAAAACCTAGAAAAAAATCCTAAAACCATATAAACCCTAAGAGCTCATAAAAAATTATAAACAACTAAATTTAGTAAACAACCTTTAAAAACCTATGAATATTTAAAAAAATATAGAAAAAATTAAAAATAAAAAAACTAAAAAAAACCCTACAACCCAAAAAAGATATAAAAACCCTAAAAACACGTAAAACCCAAAAAATCCCCCCAAACCTAAGAATAATAAAAATAATTAACATTCCCTAAAAATACCTATAAAGGTAATAAACTCTAGAAAACCTAAAACCTTTAAATACCATTAAACCACAAAAAACCTTTAAAAATCCAAAAAATGCATAAAACCCTAAAAACCCATGAAAATATTTAAAACCCTTTAAGCCCCTAAATACGTTAAAACTATAAGTAACCATAATACTAGTCTACTAAAATAATACCAAAAAAGCCAAAAACCCTTCACACCCCCAAAAAATTCTAAAAAACTAAAAATAATTAAAAATGGAAATATACAAAGAAACACAGAAAAACCCTAATAAAAAGGTAAAAAACATTAAAACACTTAGAACCCCAAAAAACCTAAAAACCCCTATAAACCATGAAAACCAATAAAAATCATAAAACTCCCTAAAAATACCTAGAAATGTTAAAAATTCTAAAAAATCATAAAAAAGATAAGAAAACCTTAAAAATCTAAAAACATCTAAACCCCTAAAAATTAAAAAAATGATAAAAACCCTAAATAGCCTTAAAAATCCTAAAAACCCCTAAAAACCTTCCAAATCCCTAAAACCCCCCAAAAAACCCAAAAAATTTAAAAAATCACCAAAAATACCTAAAAATATAAAACCCCTTAAAACCCTAAAATACCCAAAGAAAACCATAAAAAACTAAAAACACTTAAAACCACCCCAAAAAATATAAAATATAAAATCACTAAAATACCATAAAAACACTAAAACCCCTATAAACCCAAAAAGTCCTTAAAAAATAAAATATCTAAAAACCTAGAAAATTCATACAACTCTAAAACCCCATAAAACCCTAAAAATGTAAAAAAATGAAAAAAAAACCCATAAAACCCTATAAAACACAAATTAGACCTAAAAACCCAAACAGAAAAATAAAAACACTAAAAATCTTCACTATCCCTAAATACATTGGAAACCCATAAAAATATAAAAAAACCAAAAAATGTATAAACCCCAAAAACCCCTAAGAAAACACTAAAACCCGAATAAAAATTTAAACACCAAAAAATCTAAAGAACACTAAAACCCACAAAAAACTGTAAAACCCCAAAAATATACAAAATACCCTGAAAATCTCAAAAACCCCTAAAAACCATAAAATACTAAAAAACTATAAATATCCCTAAATATGTAAAAACCAACAAAAATCCTAAGAAAATTGTAAAAAACTAAATACACCTAAAATTCATAAAAATCCAAAAAAATGATAAAAACATCAAAAGACCGTAAAACCACAAAACCCCTAAAACATTAAAGAGTAATCAAACCCCAGAAAAACACTAAATCCACTTAAAACACTAAAAATATATTAAACCCTAGAAAAGTTAAAAACATTAAAAAACATAAAACACCAAAAAAATAAAAAAAACTCATAAAATCTGTTAAACCCCTAAAAACTCAAAAAAAAAATCCCTAAAACCAAAAAAACCACAAAAATCTAAAAATATTCAAAAATCCATAAAAAAAATAAAAAAACATAAAACCCGAGAAAAACCCAAAGAAAACCTTAAAAAATCAAAAAACCATAGAAACTAATAAAACCCATAAAACTGTAAAACTGCTAAATTCCCTAAAAACCCACTAAAAACTCTAAAAACTCACTGAACCACAAAAAATGTATAAAAAGTCAAAAAATCATGAAAAACCTAAAAACTAAAAAAATATGACACCCCTAAAATACAAGAAAATCCAAACATCCCAAAAAGACCAAAAAACTAAAAAAACCCAAAAAACCTATAAAAACCATAAAAATACGCTAAAATCGATAAAAAACATAAAAAACTAAAAACCTTGAAAATACTCTAAGAAAATATTAAAAACCTAAAAACACTTAAAATTACTAAAAAACCTAAAAAACACTAAAAATCCAAAAATACTATAAAACCCCTAAACCCCTCTAAAGCCCCCCCAAACCCTAACAAACCATAAAAACACAAAAAATACCCTAATAACACTAAAACCCAGTAAAGACATAAAAACAATAAAAAATACAAAAAACCATAAAATTAGTAAAAACTCAAAAAATCCATAAAACACAAAACCCTTTAAAAACCCTCAAAATACATAAAACTCCTAAAAGAAAAAAGAATCCTCAAATCCTTAAAAAAACCTAAAATTGTCGAAAATCCTTAAAAATTATGAAAACCCCATATGAAAACCTAAAAAACCTAAAACCACTTAATACCCCTAAAAACCAAAAAAATGATAAAAAAACCCAAAAAAACATAAAGACCACTAAAATCCCATAGAAATATAAAAACCATTATAATTAATAAAAAACCATTTTAAACCCTAAAAACATTAAAAAAATACAAAAAACATTAAGAAACATAAAAAACATGAGAAAGGAACCTCAAAACACAAAAAACCATAAAAACCCCTAAGAACATTGAACACCATAAAATTCTTTATGACCCCTAAAATCAGTAATAATCTAAATATATAAGTAATAATCCACAAAAATATAAAAAAATTTAAAAACAAAAAAAGCTCTATGAAAACATTAAAAACGTAAAAACACATAAAACACCTAAAAACATAAAAACAGCTAAAGACCTGAAAAAACTCTAAAACCCAAAAAAACCCAAAGAACCCAAAAATTACCTAAAACCTTAGAAAACAAAAAAAAATCCAAAACAATCCCTTAAAATACGAAAAAACATTAAAATCCCAAACAACCCAGAAAATGATAAGAAAAACCAGAAAACCTAACAATACTAAAATCAACTTAAAATTCAAAAATCATTGAACTCCATAAAACCCAGAAAACTATAAAAAAACCCATAATAATATTAAAAAAATCTATAACCCCATCAAGACCCTAAAAATGTTTAAAATATCTAAAAACCTTTTAAACCCCCCAAAAAACACAACCCCCCTATAAACCAAATAAAACCATAAAAACCCTAAAAAATATAACATACCCTAAAATCCCTTAAAATACCTAAAAGAAAAAAACAAAAAAAATCCTAAAAGGTATAAAAATCCCTAAAAACATAAGAAAGTCTAAAAACTCTATAAACCATAAGAAAACATTAAAAACCTAATAAACACGTAAAACCCATAAAATGATAAAATTGATAAAATACCTAAGAAGTCATAAAAATCATAAAATGCCTAAAAACATAAATAAAACATTAAAACCCTAAACCCCTAAAACCCTAAATAACACTAAAAACTCAAAAAAACATTAAATACCTAAAAACATTAAAAAACTCTTAAAAAACTTTAAAACATGAAAAAAAGATCAAACCCCCCTAAAAACCCAAGAAAACCATAAAACCCCTAAAAATATATAAAACCATAAAAACCCATTGAAATACTCTGAAATCCATAAACTGTAATAAATTCTAAAAACCATATGAAAAAAATAAAAGCATAAAAACACATAATCCCCTAAAACCCTAAAAAATGATTAAATACCCCAAAACTCTGAAAAACCATAAAAACCATAAACCCGCTAAAAACCATAAGAAACTCTAGAACATATAAAAACCCTAAAACCCCTACAAGCCACTAAAAACATAAAAATCCCTTCAAAACCCAAAAAATGGTCAAAAAAACTAAAAAAAATTAAACCACTTAAGTAATTCTAAAAAACACTAAAACATAAAAAAACCATAAAACCCTGAAAAAAACCTTAAAACCTTTCAAAATACCTATTAACCATACAAAAAATTAAAAACCATAAAAATCCCTAAAATTCCATAAAAATAAAAATTCCTTAAAAATAATACAAATCCAAAAGAACATAAAAAATATAAAAACACATAAAACCCCTAAAATCCAAAAAAAAATGCAAAAATTCCTAAAAACCCTAAAACAACTAAAAACACTCTAAATATCTAAAAATACTAAAAACATACCTAAAAAATCCAAAAAATTAGAAAACTCTAAAAATATTGAAAACCCTAAAGAAAACCTTGAAAACCTAAAAAACATAAAACCCCTAAAAACATAAAAATGCTGAAAACCCTAAATGAACCTAAAAAGATCAAAAGCCCATAAAAACCATAAAACCCCAAAAAACAACTAAAACCCCACTAAAAACACTAAACATTCTTTAAATCCTTAAAATGATAAAAATACCAAGAAACTATAAAATCCATAAAACTCAAAAAAAAACTCAAAAAACCCATAAAAACCATAAAACACTAAAACAGGTAAATAAACATAAAACTCTTCAGACCTCTAAAACCCCAAAACCATAATTTTTTTAAAAACCCTTAAAATCTTTAAAAATGTAAAAAATCACTAAAATCACTAAAATCACTAGAAAAAAAAAACCTTATAAGACTAAAAAACATAAATCCCAAAAAATATTTAAAATGCTAAAAACTTAAAGAACTTCTGAAAACCCTAAAAACCTGTATGAAACAAAATAAACCCTAAAATCCCAAAAAAAATCCTATAACCCATTAAAAACCTAAAAACATTAAAAAAAACCCAATAAACATAAAAACCCGAAAAAACGCAAAACCCCCAAAAACCAATAAACAACCCAAAACTCTAAAAACACGAAAAACAACCAAAATGCCTAAAATCCCTAAAACCATAAGAATTATAAAAAATACCTAAAAATTGTTTAAAACATAAAAAAACCTAAAACCAAGAAAACCCCTAAAAACAAAAAAACCTAAAAACACATAAAACCCCTAAAAACCTAAAAAACACAAAAAACTCTAATACTTCTAAATAACTATAAAACCCCCAAAACCCTTAAAAACCAGAAAAAACTAAAAACCTAAAAAACCCATAAAAACCAAGAAATCCACCAAAATAGTAAATATGTTTTAAACCCTTAAAACTATTAAAGACTTCAAAAACCCTTAAAAACTTTAACAAAATCAACTAACCCTAAAACTCCAAAAAACACAAATCCCTAAAATCCCTAAAAAATATCAAATTCACCCAAAGGCTAAAACCCATAAAAACCTAAAATCCCTAAATAAATAAAAACCCTCAGAACCTTAAAATCCCTAAAAGAAATTCTTAAAAATATGAAAACAATTAAAACACCTAAAACACATAAAAATCACTAAAACACTAAAAAACATAAAACCGTCAAAATCACTAAAAAGATTAAAACCCTTAAAAATCTAATAAAATATATAAAGACTATAAAAAATTAAACACTCTAAAGACCTAAAAGGCCTTATGAAAACTTAAAAAACATAAAAAACCTAAAATCAGTAAAAAACATAAAATCTTAAAAAATCCTAAAAACCCCAAAATACCCTAAAAACTATAAAAACCCAAAAAACCTCAAGAACCCTAAAAGGCCACAAAAACCTAAAAATTCATAAAAACTATAAAAACATATAATCCCTAATGACATTAAAAAAATAAAAACATAAAGGCCCTAAAACAAAAAAAAACCCATGAAGCCCAAAAAATCATCAAAACCCTAAAAAACCATAAAACCTTCAAAATCTTTAAAAACACCAAAAAACCATAAAATTCCTAAAAATATAAAGAAACCTAAAAACCCTGAAAACCCATATGAAAACATTAAAACCTGAAAACACATAAACCCCTAAAATTTCTAAAAATTATAATACCCATAAAAACAATAAAAACCTTAAAACCCTAAAAACCATCAAAATCCTTCATAACCCTAAAAACCATTAAAATCATGAAAAGTCACCAAAAATTCATAAATTGTAAAACCCCCCAAAAAACCATGAAAACCACAAAGGAAACCTTAAAATATTAAATACACATAAACCCCTTAAAACCTTAAAAATATGAAAACCATAAAAACCCATAAAGACCCGATAATTCGTAAAATCTTCTAAAAACAATAAAACCCATAAAAACAAAAAAAAACCCTAAAAACTCACAAAAACCCTAGAAACCCAAGAAAAAATACTTAAAACCCCGTAAACCCACAAATATTTTAGAAAACTGTAAAACATATAAAACCATAAAAACACAAAAAATCTTAAAATCTAAAAAACATAAAACCCCTAAAAACCCATAAACCCCCTCAAAATTCCTAAAAATAATGAAAAAAATAAAAATTCATAAAAATGAAAAAAAACCATAAAACACCAGGAAAACACTTATAAAAACATAAAATCTAAAAAACCACAAAATATTCAAAATCCTTAAAAATAATAAAAAACCAAAAAAATCCTATAAAATCCCTAAAAATCCAAAAAATATAAAAAAGAGAAAACCCTAAAATCCCCAAAGAAAACCATAAAAACCTAAAAACACTTAGAACTCCTAAAACGTAAAATAATATATAAACCCTAAAAAATACAAAAAAACCCAAAACCCCTAGAAACCATAAAACCCCAAAAAACCAAAAAAACCCTAAACCCAAAAAAACCAAAACCTACTTAAAATTATAAACACCCTTCAATCCCCTAAAATTGTCAACAAATCTTAAAGCCCTTAAAACCTTCTAAAAATCTAAAAACACTAAAATACTAGAAAAAAACCATAAAACCCCTAAAACCACTTAAAACATGAAAAACTGTCTAAATCCATAAAAACTATAAAAAACCTAGAAATACCAAAAAATCACTAAAAATATAAAACCCCTAAAACCAGGAAAAAACATAAGAAATCATTAAAAACATAAAAATACATAAAACCCCTAAAAACATAAAATCACTAAAAACTAAAAAATACCCTAAAATCACAGAAAATCCATAAAAAATCTAAACAACCATAAAAATCATAAAAATTCCTAAAAATCACTAAAAATGTTAAAACAAATCCTAAAATACCTACAAAACTCTATGAAAAAAATAAAATCCTAAAATCACTTAAAACCCCTATAAATATAAGAAATGTTGAAAACACTAAAATCATTTAAAAGACCTTAAGGGCCTTAAAATCCATTAAAAACCATAAAACCCCTTGATAATTAAAGAACCCTAAAACCCCCAAAAAACCCAAAAAACCACAAAAAATTATAAAAAACCACTTAAATTCTCAAAAAAGTTAAAATATGTTAAACACATTTAAAAATCTAAAAAACCCAAAACAACACCCTAAAAGACAAAGAATATCAGAAAAACCCAAAACCACAAAAAAACAAAAAAAACCCAAAAATCCTTAAAAACCAAAATAATCCAAAAAAATCCTAAAAAATACCTAAATATCTAACAAACCCTAAAAACCCTGAAAACTGCTAAGAAAACTGTAAAGACCTAAAAACACTTAAACCCCTAAAACCATAACACCCCAAAATTTCCTGAAATCCCTAAAACCCTAAAACACTAAAAGCCCTCAAAATCCCAAAAAACATAAAAAAATATAAAAATACATTAAAAATACCTTAGAAAACCCTAATACCCTAAAAACAACTAAACCCACTAGAATCATATGAAACAATGAAAATTGTAAAAATCTTAAAAAACCCAAAACCCCCATAAAAACCATAAAATCCTATAAAACCCATTAGACCCCCTAAAACCCCATAAAAACCCTTGAATCTAATAAAAAATCAAAACCCCTTTAAATCCATAAAAAGATAAAAAAACTATAAAACCCCACAAAACCCTAAAAAACCAAAAACCCTAAAACCAAAAAAAAACCCATTAAGACTCTAAAAAACCCCAAAATCACTAAAAACACTAAAAAACTTAAATATACTAAAAAATACCTAAAAACTCTAAAAAATGTAAAATATCCAAAAAACCATGAAAAATACTAATGAAAATTAAAAAAAAACTTAAACCCCTATTAAAACCTAAAAATTCTAAAACACATTAAACCCCTAAAACCCAAAAAAACCCTAAACCCTTACAAATACATAAAAACCATAAAAATTCTAAAAAACACATAAAATTCACTAAAATCATAAAAACACATAAAACCCCTGAAATCCCTAAATATACCTAAAACTCCAAAAAACCCAAATAAGACAATTAATTTACTAGAAAATCATAACAAATTTTATAAACTCTAAAATAATAAAAATTTATAAAAACCTAAAAACACTAAAACCCTCGAAACCCCTAAAAACTGTAAAAAATCAATAATAATATGAAAAATTCCCTAAAAATCCATAAATAATTTAGAAACCCTACAAACTCTTAGAAAACCCTGAAACCCTAAATACTATAAAAACCCTTAGAGACCCTAAAACCCCTAAACCTCTTAGAAATCATAAAACCACCAAAAACCTTAAAAACCCCCTATAAACCACTCAAAACACTAATACCCTTTAAGCCACTAAAAATGAAAAAATATATAAAAAACTTAAAACCATTATAAAAACTAGAAACTAAAAAAAACCATAAACAAATAATAGAAACCCTAAAAACCCAAAGAAACTTTAAAAAAAATCCAAAATCACTATAAAAATCTAAAAGAATATAAAATCAAAATAAAATAATAAATATCACTAAAAAACCCTAAAAACCATGAAAACCCCTATGATTACTTTTAAAAAATAACAACACATAAAACCCCTAAAAACAAAAAATTATAAAAACCCTAAAAATCCATAAATACCTTAAAAAACCAAAAAACCCTCAGAATCCCAAAAAACAAAAAAAACAATTAAAATCCTAAATGATCCATAAAAATCCATAGAAACATAAAAACCCTAAGAACAACATAGAAAGAACACTTAAACCCCCTAAAAACATAAAAATGCTAAAATATAGAAAAGTCAATAAATATCCTAAAACAATAAAAACTATAAAAACCTATAAACTTTAAAATGCTCTAAAAACCCATAGAAACCTATAAACACTAAAAACACTAAAAACCTTAGACACTGCTAGAAATGTTAAAAAAATATAAAACCCCAAAAAAATAATAATACCCCAAAAATCCATATAAAACACTATAAAACCCTATGGACCCTCATAATACCTAAAACTCATAGAAACTATAAAAATTAAAAAATCCATAAAAACCCTAAAAAATAAAACCACTAAAATATTGGAAAACCCCTATGAAAACCATAAAAAATCTAAAAACACAAAAAACTTATAAAACACTATAAACCATAAAAACATTTAAAATGCCTCAAAAACCCTAATAAACCCTAAATAACATAAAAACCCCTAAAACCCTTAAAACCATAGACCCCATAAAAGCTGAACAAACCTCTAAAAACACTAAAAACCCTTTAAACACCTAAAACATTAAAAAATAAAAAAAACTATAAAACCATAAAAAACTCAAAAAACCATAATCCCCCAAATAACTAAAAACATTAAAAAACTTAAAAAACCTAAACCCCCACTCAAAATCCCTTAAATCCCAAAAACCCATAAAAATATTAAAAATTCCAAAATATCTCTAAAAATGTAAAACCCCTAAAAACCCTAAAAACCCCCAAAAAATCCTTTAAAAAATAAATAAACTAAAAACCCCTAAAACCTAAAAACACTAAAAACCCTAAAACCCCTAAAAATCCTAAAATTTATAAAAATTATAAATACCCATAAAACTATAAAAAACCCTAAAAACACATAAAAAGCATAAAAATACATTTAAGATAAAAAGAACTTTAAAACCCCTAAAACATTAAAAACCTCTAAAAACTATTAAAACCCTTAAAATCACAAAAACCCTAAAACCTTGCAAAAACCCATAAAAATCCTAAAAACCTATAAACCCCTAAAACCCTAAAACCCCAAAAAATCCCAAAAAACACTAAATTTATTAAAAATATTAGAAGATCCCTAAAATCCATAAAAACCTAAAACCCCCTAAAAACCATGAAATGTCAAAGAAAAGTTTAAACAACATAAATCCCTTAAAAAACTAAAAAATTCTAAAACCCCTAAAAATCCTCAAAAAACCTAACACCACTAAAAACTATTAAACCCCATAAAAACATTAAATTCCCTAACAACCCATAAAAACATAAAAACCACTAAAACCCCTAAAAACACTTCAAACTCATAAAAACGTAAAAAAAATCCAAAAAACATTAAAAACCCAAAATACTCAAGAAATCATAAAACACCAAATAAAAATATAAAAGGGATAAAAACCCTTAAAACAAATTTAAATCTACAAAATATCTAAAAAACCTAGAAAAATATAAAAATACTAAAAAACTCATGAAAATCCCATAAAACTTTAAGAAACCCTTAAAACCCTTAAAACCCTGAAAACCCTAAGAAAACCTTGAAAACTATAATTACATAAAACCCATAACATAAAAATAAATTTAAAACACTAATAAACCAAAAAACTACCAAAATACCAAAAAAACCTAAAAAACTCAAAAAATTCAAAATATCACCAAAAATACCAAACAAAAATGAAAAACTATAAAGACCCTAATAAAACCTTAAAACCATAAAAACAATTAAAAACCATAAATATCTAAAAACCATAAAAAAACAAAAGTCCCAAAATAGCACCAAAATTCCCTAAAATCCTTAAAAACCCGTAAAACCTTTAAAAACCCTAAAAACCCATAAACACCCTAAAACCACTAAAAACATCAAAAACCTTCTAAATCCCTAAAATTTTAAATAAATCTAAAAACTAAAAAAACTCAAAATAACACCTTAGAACCCAAAAAAATAAAAAAAACCCTAGAATCCCAAAAAACCATAAAAACCACCAAAATCCTAAAAAACACTAAAACCCCTGAAAATACCACATATCCCTAAAACCATAAAAATACTAAAAAATATTTAAATATGCCTAAAAATGTAAAACCCTCAAAAACCTTGAAAACCCATAATAAAACATTAAAACCTAAAAACACTTAATGTTCCAAAAAACAAAAAACTACTTAAAAACCCTAAAATCACTAAAAATTCTGAATACCACGAAAACCCTAAAAATTGAAAAAACAAAAAACCCCTAAAAACCCAAAAAAATACATTATAACTATAAAAAAACTTTAAACAATTTAAAATATAAAAAAAATTAAAATACATATTAAACCCTAAATACTAAAAAACCCATATCCCCCCAAAAACCATAAAAACCTAGAAAACCCAAAAACCCCATAAAATTCCTAAAAACTATAAAAACCATAATAATCCTAAAAATTCCCAAAACCCCTATTAATGTAAATTACCCTAAAATTCATAGGAAAAACCAATGTAAATCTTAAAATCCTAAAACACTTAAAACCTCTAAAAAACAAAAAAAATATACTAAAACAAAAACCACTAAGAATCCATAAAAATACTAAAAGCCATCAAACACTACTAGAAATGAAGGATATACAAATAGATTTTCCCAAAAAATTTTATAAACTGTTTCAGTAGGGATTTTTAGAGGTCTTTACCCAATAGCTTCAATAAACTAATGGAATATAGAGTTGAAGATGAGTTTTAACCAGCAATTTTATAATATTGTTGGAATATGTGAGACTTTACCCAATAGTTTTATATAACTATTGGTAAATGTGAGTTCTAGGAAGCCTTTTCCAACTGTTTTGAAAACCATTTGTAAATATTTCTTTTCCCAATTGTTTTAAAAAAACTGTTGAGAATGTTTTCCCCTAAAATTTTTGGCAACCCCATTCCCCCATCCGCCCGCTTATGGAGCTAAAGCTGAGACACAGAGCTCTCTCGCTTGGAAAATTATTCCAACCTTCAATCAGAATTTTGTTTTGTTTTTCACATCCAATATATATGTGGTACCTTAGATTCAATGTTTCAATCTTTTTTTTTGTTTTATGTTTTGATTAGGCCGAAACCCGAGGTGCGTGCAGTATGGTATACCAAATAACTAAAATTTGATTTGTTTTATGTTTTTGTTCTACACACTGTCTTAATTTTTTGAGCCAAATTTTGTGAGTCAACTATAATTGAAGTATTTATATCCACTACTTTGTAGAGTTAGTGAACCATACGAAGGTATTGGGGCCGGTTAGAGTAGCGGTGAAGGTTGATTTGAGGAGGGGAGGGGGGTGTGCAGGTGGGGGTGGGTTGTGCAGGGTGGGGTGTCAGGGGAGGGGGTTGTGTAGGGGGTTTTTTTAGGGTGAGGTGGGTGGGGAGGGGGGTGTACAGGTGGGGGTGAGGGTGGGTTTTTCTAATGGTGGTGGGGTCGGTAGTTTTACAAGTGGGGGGTGCATTGGGGGGAGGGGAGTGTCCTGGTGGGGGAGATGTGTAGAAGGTGAAGGGGGTGTGTAGGTGGGGGTATGTAGTGGGGGAGGGGAGATTGTTGGGCGTGAGGTGGGGGGGTTGTACACGTGTGGGTGGTGGGGTGGGCTGTGCAGGTGGAATTTGGGGGAGGGGGTTTGTTCATGTGGGGGGTGGGGGGGGGTTATACAGGTGGGGGTGGTGGGGTTGGCTTTGTAGGTGGAAGTAGGGAGAGGGGGGATGTGCATGTGGCGGGGGGGGGGGGGGGGGTGTGCAAGTGGGGGTGTGGGTGGGAGGGGGGTTGTGTAACTGGTTGGGGGAGGGGAGTGTGTAGGATGGGGGTGGGTTGGGTAGTTGGGAGTCCGTTGGGGGTGAGGGGTGTGTGTGGGGGTGTACAGGTGGGGGTGGGGGGGCTGTGTAGGTGGGGGCTGGGATATGCAGTGTTCAGGTGGGGAGGGGGAGTGTATATGGGGGAGGGGGTTGTGCAGGGGGGAGTCTGATGGGGGTGAGGTGGGGAGGGGGGCTATGTAGGTGGAAAGTCATCACTTCCACAGTTTTCCAATAATCATTTGGAGTTCATCACTTCTATATATTTAAATATGTCTGCAGCCTCTTTTGTTTCAGTTCTTCCCTAGTCATCTTGATGAGTAGGGCATCACTTGATTTAATAGTGACATCAACTATATAGGATGAATTACTTCTATGAAAACACATTTTTCTAGAAAGAATATATCATTGGAAGGTGGTGGGAGCCTTTTATAATACTTTCCTAGAGAGACTAAGGGAGGAAAATCTCTATTTATATCCACCTAGACAAGGGAACTACTACAATATGCATGTGCGATATTCATAAGCCTACCTCTCCATGTATTAAATGATTAGTTATTCTATTTAAACTTCACATTATAATTACATCCAAAATTTAATTCATGTTATGATGAAAAAAAATATCGAAGAATATATACAAATTCATATAGGAAAACACCCTTAATCATCATGACATGATGATTAAAATCCTTACTAACTAATTATTATACATCATATCATTCCTAATAACTACCTATAGATATTCAATAAACCCTATTCCTTCCACCAGAATCCAATGCCCCAAAATTTTCCAATTTCAAACTTGATACCATCATGTTATCAAGTCACCAATCCTACCAAATTAGATTTTACTAAAACATATATCTCTAATCCTTAACACCCATCATTTTTTTCTCATAAATGAATGACAACCCTGTTAAATCTCATCGCTCCCATTCACACCCCGTGGATAGAAACCACACCTGTGGACAGCCCGTACCCCCTAGAAAACCCCCACCCCCTTGGATAGCCCCCCCGGACAACCCACCCCCCAGACCCCCTCAGACACCCCCACCCCCTGGACACCCCCGACCCCCATGGACAGCCCCAAACCCCCTGTACAGTCCCCACCCCCTAGACCCCCAGCCCCTTGGAGAGCCCCCCGCCCCAGTGGAAAGCTCGGCCACCCCATGTACAACCTCTACCCCCGGGACAATACCACCACCCCTGTGGATAGCCTGCCCACCCATGGACATGTCGTACCCCCTGGACAGCCCCACCACCCCCGTGGACAGCCCGCCCACCCCTGGACAACCCCTACCCTACTGAACAGCCTCAAACCCCATGGAAATCCCACCCCCTAGACACCATAACCCCATGGATAGCCCCGTCAACCCCGTGGATAGCCTGCCCACCCCCTGGACACCTCGTACCCCCTGGATAGCACTACCACCCCCATGGATAGCCCAGCCACCCCCTTGGACACCCTACCCCCTGGATAGACCCCAACCCCGTGGACGTCCCACCAACCCCCTCGACACCCCCACCCCCTCGACACCACCCCACTACCCCTCGGACACCCCCCATCCCCTCAGACACCTCGTACCCCCTGGACACCCTTGTATATCCCCCACCCCTGTGGACAACGCGCCTACCCCATGGACACCCCCTGCCCCCTGGACAGCCCCTCCATCCCTGTGGATAGCCCCCCCCCCCCCTGTGGACTGCCCGCCCAACCCCTGGACACCCCCTACCCCATGTACAGTCCTGCTACCCCTGTGGACAGCCCCCACCCCCTAGACAACATGTACCCCCTGGAAAACCCTTCCACCCTCATGGGAAACCCTCCCACCCCCTGGACACCCCTACCTCCTCGACAGCCCCCCCAACCCTGTAGAAATCTCTTCCACCCCTTAGACAACCCAACCCCCTGGACACCCCCATCCCCCTGGGCACCCCCACCACCTGGACACCCCATACCCCTCTGGACAGCCCCCACCCCAATGGACAACCCACCTCATGGACACCCTCTACACCCCTACATAGCCCCTCCACCCCTATATACAGCCCCGCCACCCCCATGGACAACCTTCCCACCCCCTGGACACCCCCGACCCCCTGTGTACTTCCCCCGACCCCCCAGGACAGCCCCCACCCCCCGGACACCCAACCACCCCCTTGGACACCCCCACCCCCTTTGGATGTTTATGTGATCACTCAAATAATCAACTAAAATATTAAAAAAAATTAATCTACAATTTATTAAACTCTTGAATAATTCTCCTCCACAAGTGCACATAATCTTGTACACTCATTTATAGTTCTTCAAAGATATTTTGTTATAAATATCATATTTTTTGTCTTTTATATTATCATTATCATATTGAGTAGTGTGTCAATTATGGTTTCATATAATGTGAACAATTCTCATTTACTTAAATATATTTTCAATGGAACTTCAATCTTATTGAATTTATTTTAATGAAATGACTTATAACAATTTTTTTACAGAATAGATAGAAGTTAGATGTATGAAACCGATCAGATCTCAAGTGATTTTGAAAAAAATTTAGAAAGATTTTTAGATTTTTCATTTCACAATGCTTCAGATAGTGGTCACATACACTGCCCCTATTATAATTGATTTAGAAGACCTTGGTTGAGCTGTGAAGAAGTCAGCTACCACATAACAAAATATGTTTTTGAAGAAAACTACAATTTGTGGTATCACAATGGGGGGAAAATGAAGTCTCAAATTTATGATGATCCAAATGAGAGGACTGGATTGGAGAATTTGTTATTTGAAAAGTTTCCATTTATTCTTCATCATAAAAAAGAAAGGATTATGATCCAAGAAGATTTTGATATGAGCAGACATGATGCATCTAATGAAAATGATGATGTTTTCAGGGTGAAAAAATTGAATGATGCTACCACGACTCTAGTATATTGAAAATGTGGTAAAATGAAAAAGATTGAATTTTTAATTTGATTGTTTCATGGGAAAACTATGTATGGGATTTCTAATACTTCCATCGATTAAATTCTTACTTTCTTTAGGGACTTACTTCTAGATGATGCAGATATTCCCCCAAACCATTGTATGGCATGGAAGTTAGTTGAGGAACATGGATTTTCAAGAAACAAATTTAATTCTTTCCTGAAAGATTGTAGTTTATTCAGAGAGGAAACAATGGAAAGAAATGATTTTACAAAATATGGCACATACTGCTAGAAGCTAAAAGCTTAAGGAACACCATCCCATGTGCCACATAATGTTATGTGGAACTTTCCATTGATCCCCAGACTCCAGAATCATTTTATATCTAATTAAATATCAATAAAAATATGATGTCATGATATTGAGAGAAACAAGACTAATGATGAGTTGGTTTACCCTACCGATGGATTTTTATGGAAGAGATTTGATGCTCAATATCCTGATTTTTAGCTGGCGTTTGTAATGTGAGGTTGGGTCTTTCATGTGATGGTTTTAATCCATTTGGGTATATGATTACGTCACACAGCACATGGCCAATTTTTATACACATTTATAATCTTCCCTCTGGGTTGTGTATGAAAAAACCATTCACTTTTATGAGTATACTCATATCTAGACCTTCTGATCCCAGCAATGATATAGATGTATACAAGAAACCTTTAATAAAATATTTGAAACTTCTTTGGGATGTGGTTGCGTGCACAAACGATGCGTGTTTGAAAGAAATATTTCAGATGTGTGTTGTGCTTATGTGGACGATGGATGATTTTCCTACTTATGCAATGATGTATCTATGGAGCACAATGGGAAACTATAATCTCATATTTGTATGAATTATACAAGATCTATAAGACTAAAATATCATTATTGTTTTAGTTTTATGGGATATCAACAATTTTTTCCAATGAACCATCCATATAAAACAATCGTCGAAGATTTGACAATACCATGGAGGCCGAATATCCACCTTAGAATATGTCTAGAAATGATGGGATTAATGAATTGAAATATTTCAGTTTTTCATTTGGGAAGGTTTAAAAGAAATTCAGAAAGAGAAAGAATGTTTCCACTGAAACCAGTTACAATTGGAAGAAGAGAAGTATCTTCTTTGATTTTCCTTATTAGTCAACCAATTTGTTATGTAATTTCTTAGATGTAATTCAAATTGAAAAAAATAGGTGTGAAATTTTTCTTTCGATTCTTCTAAATGTTAAGGGAAAGACAAAAGATGATTTACGATGTCACCGTGACTTGGTTGATTGGGGCATCAGACCAGAATTTCACCCTGTGCATATCAATGAATATAAATGGAATGTTTCATGTGATTCTTATGTGATGAAACCTACAGAAAAAAGCAATTTTTAGAAGTACTAGAGAATATTAAAGTTCCTAATGTCTATTAAAGAAACATATCTAAATGGGTCAATAAAATAGAGTTGAAGCTAAAATCTTTGAATACTCATGATTATCACATTCTTCTATATGAGTTGATTCTAATATAAATTCATCATATTTTGTCCAATAATGTGAAGATGGATTTTATTTGGTTGTGCCATTTGTTTAGAGATATTTGTAATAAGAAGTTGTTGAAGTCTTTATTCCAAAATATTTTAGCAGATGCCCCATGAATTTTGTGTGAGTTAGAGATAATATTTCCTCCATCATTTTTCTCATGCATGTTGCATCTGACTGTCCATATTCCAACTAAAATACTTATCAGTGGACCTATTTCTTTTCATTGGATGTATCCAACTAAAATAAATATGTACAAATTAAATTCTTATGCCTTTGATAGGAATCATCCCGAAGGTTCTATCAAGAATGGTTACTTGGATCAAGAATGTATGAATTTTTTCTCTATATATTTGTCTGAACTTACTACAAGAATGAATAAACCAAAGACAAATGAAGAAGAACTGTATAAGCAAATTGAACCGAGTTTTCCATCACTTCCTCAAATAGGAGGAATTTATGGATCATATACATTGATGACATTAAGCCTTGAAGAGCGGGAGATGGCACATCGCACAGTTTTGTTCAACTATGAATTGTTCGATGTCTATATCTTGTAAGTAAATTGAATATGTATATCTTATATATATATATATCTGTTAAACTATTCATATTTTTATCTATAGGGAACATAAAGCGATGATAAATAGAAATAATTATTCTTTATCTTTGAGAAGTAGGGATACTTTTCATAGCAAAGAGTTTTCTGCTCGGTTAAAATTGAAGGTAATAATATTAATATTTAAAAAAATAAAAATAATAATTAATTAAGTTAATATTGCTTTATATTTCAGGTATTGAGTTTTCCTGGTTACTCTGTCTCTGAGGAAACAAGAACTTTGGCTTTCAGTCCTAATATTGTGGTTCATGACTATAAATGAACTGTTATCAATGGGTACAGATTTATTATCACTGAATGAGAAAAGAACTTAATAACACAACATTATGGTGTTATAGAAACTGCCACAACATACTGTTATGCTAGTTCATTAGATAATAGACAATGATTTGAAATATAGGTTATTATGCAATCATTGAAAAAAAAATAATATTGGATTATTATTCTCATGGACGAGTCATGATGATGAAATGGAAGTGGTTTGATTTGATGACAAGTCAGGGCACATTTATTAATGATTGTGGATTTCGAGTAATTGATATGACTCACACTCTTACTACCGATGAATCATATGTATTGGAATCAATGGAAAAACAAGTTTTTTATGTCAAATACCATCTTCGACCTGAATTTGGTGTCATTATTGAAGTAAATCCAAGACATATTTTTTATGATGGTGATGATGGAATTGACGCTATCCCTTCTGCCATTGGAAACAATCCATTTATTACTTTTGATGAGTCAATAGCTCAATTTTAAGAGTTGACTGAGAACCTGAAGTTGTGGCGGAAAATATATAAAATCATCCATTCATATTCCAATTCTTTTGGTTTACCTTAAATTGCGTTGTTATGGTTGGTACTATTCAAATTGATTTAATATTGATTACAAATATATTGTATCTGACTAGATCGTTCGGTGAATTCTCAATGTTTATTAGTTGTAATTTTATTTGAATTTCATTTTCTAATTTGGAATTGAACAGTATTCAAACATACAAAACCAACATTTCTAACATGGTGAGCATTTCAATGCTTTGACTGTGATTTGTATAAAATTTTTAAAACTCTAAGAAATATCTTTAACATTTTACCAGGTAATGAACCAGATGGTTTTTATTATTCTGAAAAACCTGTATTGAAACCTGCATCATCTAACTAGGCTAAAAAATAAAATTTTCCTAAATTTTGACAACTACATTACTCCTTATGAATTCAGTAGAATCAATGTTCCATGATTTTAATAGACTGAAGACACTTAGTAAATAATTGTCATACTAAAAATTAAATTTCTTTATTACATATTGTATGATTTATTAACTTCATTATATATCTGTCCAAGATCACCTAAAAGATTTCATAGTTAAATTATCCACAAATCCACAAATCCCCCTATTCCCTCTCATTTATTTTGTTTTTTGGGTTACACCTCAGTTATCCTTTTCTATTTACTTCCATATTTCTTTTCAAATTCATAAAATGAATCTAATTTAAGAGAGGTGATGAAAAAAGATTATGGACAACAATAGTCACATGGCTGAGCTGGGTATTCTACCACTAGTGCCTATAGTGAAGTATTTTATTTCAAATATATATAAATTTAAATATTATATAATGTCATTTGATTAATTTTTTTTAAATTTTTTTTTCCAGATACATCTATTAGGTGATAGTTATTTGATGAGAAACCCAGTAGTGGTCTTAGTACTCAGTGTGTTCATACAAGGGGGTGTTACGAGGGTTAGATGATCTGGTCGGCATACCCGATTAGACCCTAGCCCTCCCATTAATATACCACTTATCCCACATTCTGATCTCGGTGTGTCATTAGGGACACATAGGATATTTAAGTCTCCCATGTTTTCACCACCCTTTACATCTTCACCTCCTCGCCCCTATGTACCATACACGATGATGATTCTCACTCCCCATCTAGCGTTCGACCATCCATCCCTATCATCTTCTTTTACTTCTGCTTCCTTCTCTTTGGGCTTTTATGTTCTATCTTCTTTGACTCCTGCTCCAACAAAGTATGTCCTTGTGGAGCATACATTGGGACCCACTTTATCTATACAGGGAGTTCCTTTAGTTTTTATGGATCCAGTGGCGCGCATTGATCAGACTACCACAAGTATACTTATACAACCCGAACAAATTTTTACACCATTATTTATTTTCATTATAACATGTATTGATAAAATATTTATTTTTCATTCATAATAGATACATCTACTGATAAGAGGTGGGGTCGGGGGCGTACATGCATGCGTGCAGTGTAGAATTGCCACATGCAGTTGATAGTAGACTACAATTAGGATAGTCAAATGATTGAAAAATCAGGGTAGCAATGTCGGAGTTTTTTGGCGATGCTTTCCAAATACTCTGACATCATTCCTGTCAGCCTGCTATCATGAAGACAGCTGCCAAATTAAGTCAATGATAAAGCTTGTGTAGAGATGTGGGTAAAAAAATATGTTTTATTTTATTCAATATTTTATTTTTTGTATTTATATGAATTAATATTTTGGTGTCAGGTGTGGTTTAATTTCCCCGATGGTGAGGGTGCATGACCAGTAGGTCTAAAGGATTTAAGAGATATTTGGAGAGCTTATAAGCATGAGCTATACATTGGATGTAATTCTAGAGTGAGCACAGAGTTATAGGTAGTCCCTGTCATGGAAGATTGTCCATTAAAACAGTATCAACAGATGATTACTCATTGAACGACTAGCCAATTTAAGGTATTAATCACATTAGAGGTATTCAAATAAAAATTTTCATTTTTTCGTTAATACTAATTATTGAATTTTATTTAGGATTCATCTGGATGAAATAAAGAAAATATTTATGCTAAAAAATATTTCCACACATTGGGACGTACTATGATTTCAGATCATGAGAGGCAGTAGGTACGACAGTTTATAATTTTATCTTTATGAATTGCACTTTCTATTGCTCCCTCCATAATTTATTCTATTGTTAAAGTTGTTATGAAATTTTAGTTATGAAATTAATTATTTGTATCCTATTTTTAATTATGGTTCGCTACATTAAATTTCATTATAGAGGAATAAATTGAATATAGAAGGATGTGTGCGTCGAGCAAAACTGTTTTTCTCAAGTAGAAGGATGAAAGATATAAGTGTTGTTAATGAACTGACTCAGCAACACATTGTAAGTTTTACTTAGTATATTTAAAATGTTATTCTCTATTTTGTAACTTAATAATATATTTATATTTGTAACATGGTGCTTTAGAGGACCTTGATGCCAAGGAACCTGACAATTTTGGGCGAAACGATCACTTCCATCAGGTGTTTGGATATGAGCACCCTGTTAGAGTATGCTACCAACTTGGGAAGAGTATAGTTCCGAAGAGGTATTGTCCCTCCTCATGTATGAGTTCTAGTGCCACTGAGTTCCTACAGGTTAAGGCACAAGCAGAACAGGCTGAAAAAAGGGCCACGAAGACGACAGAACAGTCTGCTAGGGAAAACAATGCATTTATGAAACTGATGGAAGTTTTACATCCTACACTTCCACGAGAGGCCAGAATAGCCTGTGATGAGTATATGTTGTCAATGAGTTCTATATATGATGCATCAGGTGGTAGTCCTAGGGGTGGTCGAGATGATGGCGAGGAGGAGGCCGAGGTAGAGGAGGAGAAGGGGGAGCAGGAGGCTGAGGCTGAGTACGAGGGCGAGGAGGGCAAGGTGGAGGAGGAGGTCGATGAGGAGGTCGAGGCTGAGTATGAGGGAGAGGAGGAGGGCGTTTAGGAGGGAGGGGACGATGATGGGGATGACGATGAGGAAGAGGGTGAGGATGATGAAGACATTGATGATAGTGATGGTGATGAGGGACAGATTGATCTATTACATTTTTTACTGATATTATTGACCTTTGATGCTTATTGATTTGTTGTGCCTGAATATATGTGTGATTAGGTAGATAACATTATATTTATTTTTTTATTTATAAATAATAAAACATGACTTAATGATTTGATGGGATTGATTTACCCCTCCCTTAGATAGCCCCCACCCCTATCAACAGCCCGCCCACCCCTTACATAGCCCCTCCCCCTATGGAAAGCCACCCCACTACCATGGCCAGCCCCCCCCCCCCCCCACCCCCACCCCCGTAGATAGTACGCCCACCCCTGTGGAGAACCCACCCACCCCCTAGGACAGTCCACCCACCCCCTTGGACAACCCCTACCCACTGGACAGTCCGCCCACCCCATTGACAACCTGCCCACCCCGCTGGACACTTTGTACCCCCTTAGACAGCCCCACCCACCCCCTGGACAACCCCAACACCCCTGGATAGCCCCTAATCCCCCTAGATATCCCCTACCACCCCCAAGACACCCCTACCCCCATGGACATCCCCCCCCCCCCATGGACTGCACCCCCACCCCCACCCCCTGGACTGCCCACCCACCCACCCCGGACACCCCCTACCCCCTAGACATCCCTACCCACCCCCTGGACACCCCCTACCCCCATGGACAGCCCCACCCACCCTTTAGACACCCTCAAACCCCTGTGTAGCCCCGCCTACCCCTTGGATTATAAAAATTCCATTTAAGGTTCAATTTCAAAAATCATATAGTATTTTTGTTCCATAATAAAAATGCAATCCAAAACCATTTTAAAAATACCAATGATCTTAAAATCCATAAAATCTATTCCATTAAAACCATTATAGCCCCACCCCACCTAGACACCACCCCACCACCTGGACACCCCCACTCCCTAGACACCCCACCCCCCTTGGACAGCCCCCCCCCCCACCCACCCATGGACACCACCCCACACCCTTGGACAGCCACTCCAACCCCATGGACCGCACCCACCCCCTGGACTCCCCCACCCCCAGGGACAACCCCCCCCCCCCCTCCAGTCCTTAGAAAACCCGCCCACCCCCGTGGAGAGCCCACCCAACCCCATGGACAACCCTCCCACCCCACTAGACACCCCATACCCTCTTGGACAGCCCCACCCAACCCCATGGACACCCCCTGAACCCACTGGAAATCCCCCACCCCTGTGGACAGCCACTCCCACCCCTTGGACACCCCCTTCCCCCGTGGATAGCCTCCACCCCCGTGGACGACCTCCCCACCCCCTGGACATCTCCCCACCCCCTGGATAACCCCCACCAATGTGGAGAGCCCGCCCACCCCCGTGGATAGCCCGCCCACCCCCTAGACACCCCCCCCCCCACCGTGGATAGCTAGCCCACCCCCAGGACACCCCCTCCTCCCGTGGATAGCCCCCACCCCCGGTGGATAGCTCTCCCACCCCCTAGACACCCCTACCCCACGAGGACAGCCCGCCCACCCCAATAGACACCCCATACCTCCATGGATAGCCCCTCCCACCCCCTGGACACCCCTAACCCCATTGAGACCCCCCCCCCCCCGTTGACTACCCCCACCTCCATGGATAGCCCCACCCCCCATAGAGATCCCCCACCACATGGAATGCCCGCCCACCCCCCTAGACACCCCCTCCCCCCGTGGAGAGCCCCCCCCCCCCCCCACCTCCCCCCCCCCCCCCCCCCCGTGGACAGCCCACCCACCCACCCTGGACACCCCCTAACCCCTAGACAGCCCTTCCGCCCCCATATACAGCCCGTCCACCCCACTGGACACCCCGTACCCCCTGGACAGCACAACCCACCCCTGGACACCCCAAACCCCCCGAAACGGCCATCCAAACCCATGTACATCACTACCACCCCTAGACACCCCCAACCCGCATGAACATCCCCCCACCCTTATGGATAGCCCCCACCCCCCTGGACAGCCCCCACCCACATGGATTATAGGGTTTCTATAACTCGAAGATCCCATTAATCATAGATACCCACTTGGTTGTCTCTTTGGATCCTTGATAACTAATAAAAAACAGTGGATGGTATTTTAGAAACTCCCATGCATAATAAATGATTCGAGAAGAACATGGTTATTCCACTTCCACAAGATTTTGAGCAGAGACAAAGACACAAGAATGAATACCTAAGATATCCCCTTATGGAATATTTGATTCATTTATTCTGGAAATATTTTAAATAATTATCTAAAACAATTCCTTTAGTAAAATAATCTGATGTTCTAAAAAAATGGACACAAAATCACAAATCCCATAAAGATACATCATAAATAATTCTTCATAAAACCATTTCAAAATCACATAATAGAGGTTTATTTCAATTTAAAACTCCCTAATGGTTTTTAAAAATCCCTTTTAAGGTTCCATTTCAAAAATCATATAGTATTTTTGGTCCAAAATATAAATGAAATCTTATTCCTAAAAATCGAATCCCCCTTCCTACCATACAAAATAAAAGAATTCATTTTTTTCTAAAGAAACACATTATATTGAAATAAAGACTATTCCAAAACCATCTTAAAAATAACAATGATCTTAAAATTCATAAAATTCATACCATTAAATCCATTACAGCCCCCCCCCACCCCTCCTAGAAAACACCCCACCATCGGGACTCCCCCACCCCCTGGACCCCCACCCCCGGGAGAACCCCCCACCCCCTAGACACTACCCCACCCCCTTGGAAAACCCCTCCAACCCCCTAGACCACCCCACCCCCTGGACACCCCCACCCCCATGGACAACCCCCTACCACCTAGAAAGCCCCCAAACACCTTGGACGACCCCCACCCCTCCTAGACACCACCCCACCACCTAGACACCCCACCCCCTGGACACCCCACCCACATGGACAGCCACCCCCACCCCCTGGACACCATCCCACCCTTGGACACCCCCACCCCCTAGAAACCCCCCCCCCCCCAACACCCTGGGCACCACCCCCACCCCCCTGGACAACCCCATGTACACCCCCTTCCACCCCCACCACCTAGGACAACCCCCCACCCCTCAAAACACCCCCAACCCCCTAGACCCCCCCCCCTCCATCCCTCCTAGACACCACCCCACCACCTGTACAGTCCCACCCCCTTGGACACCCCCACCCCCATGGACAGCCATCCCCACCCCCTTTGGACAACCCCCAACCCCTAGACACCACCCCACCCCTAGAAACCCCTCACCCCTGGACACCACCCACCCCTAGAAACTACCCCACTCCCCTGGACACCCCTGTGGATAGCCCCCCACCCCCCTGGACACCCCCATCCTCTCAGACACCCCCATCCCCCAGACACCCCCACCCCCCAGAGAGCCCCTACCCCCCTTGGACAGCCACCCCTAACCTCTGAACAGCCACACAACCCCTGAATTCTGAATTGAATTCTTTATGTATTTAATTAACTTATGAATTATGTGTTAATGTTGTATGAGTATACTTTTTGTATGGGTATACTTGTTGTATGTGTATACTTGATGTAATTACATTTTGAATTATGTGTTAATTATGTTAATGGTGTATGTTGTGAAGATTGAAATGGGGAACACTATGTTGTGGTACAGGTCATGGTTGGAAGAGTGTGGTGTTTTTATGTACTATTGCAGGTGGTTTTTTGTTCTATTATAAGTGTTTTTTGGAGGTGTGTTTGCAGGTGTATGCAATGGAGGGGATGGGTGGCTGCTATTCTGATTTTTGGAAATATACTATACCAACGGTTTTAAACAATTTTCAAAGTGTATTTTGAGAATTGTTTTACTAATGGTTTGTTCAAACCATTGGTAAAACACTATACTAACGGTTTTGAACCGTTCATAATTGTATTTCGAGAATATTTGTACAAACTGTTTTAAAGAACCGTTGGTAATAAAATATTTCAGTGGTTTCTAAACCGTTGGTAAACTGCATATAAACTATATATCCCAATAGTTAATAAACCACTGGTATAAATATATACCAACGTCTTCAAGAAAACTGTAGGCATACTGAAGATTAAATTGCCATATACCAACGGTTAGAGAAAAACCGTTGGTATAAGCCTTTCACAATGGCTTACTAACCAACAGTTTGCAAAACCATTAGTAAATTGTATACCAACGGTTTTGATGGCTATACCAATGGTTTCAAACCATTGGTATATATTGTATTTCTAGTAGTGAAACCCCCAAAAACATCAGAAACCCTAACATGCCATAAAAAACCCAACATCACTAAAAACCATAAAACACTTTAAAACAATAAAAAATGATAAAATTTCAAAAAACCATAAAGGCTGAAAAAACTCAAAAAAAACACTAAAAACAGAAAAAAAAATGAAAAATCCTAAATGCCCTAAAAACCCAAAAACCCTCAAAATAACTAAAAACCATAAAAACATAAAAATCCTAAAAATCCCTAAAAACATAAAAAACGCTAAAAACCTTGAAAACCCCTAAGAAAGACATAAAAACCAAATAATCTCTTTAGACACTTAAAATCCTAATAAACTCTAAAACCCTAAAAAACTATAAAATCCTAAAACCCTTAAAACCCTCAAAATCCCTAAAAACCATAATCCCCATAAAAATCCAAAAAATCACTACAAATTTTAAAAACCCTAAGAAACCTTTAAAAACATAAAAACACTTAAAACCCAAAAAAAATCAAAAAGAGTTGAAAACACTGAAGTCTCTAAATAGCCCAAAAGACCTAAAAACCCATAAGAACCCTAAAACCTAAAAAAAACTAAAAAATACAAACCCAAAACCCACTAAAAATTTTAAAAACCCTTTAAACCCCTAAAAATATTAAAAAATTATAAAAAACCATAAAACCCTAAAAAACTCAAAAACACCCCAAAACCAGAAAAATATATAAAACCCCCAAAACTCTCAAAATCGCTAAGAACCATAAAACCCATAAAAATAGTAAAAACTCTAAAAATTCCTAAAAATGTAAGAAAACATAAAAACCCTAAAAACCATAAGAAAATAATTAAAAACCCTAAAGTAGTTAAACCTATAAAAAACCTAAAAACCATATAATTGAAAAACCCAAAAAAAACCCTAAAACCATAAAAAATCCAAAAATTCTCTAAAAACCTTATAACCCCATAAAAATACTAAAAATCACCAAAAATCCCAAAAAAACTAAAAATTTCGAAAAAACCCTAAGAAAATATTTGATACCTAAAAACACTTAAAACCCTTAAACAACCTAAAAAAACTAAAATCTTTAAAAACCTTAAAAACCACAAAACCTCTCAAAACCTTAAAAACCATAAAAAACTATAAAAACACTAAAACCCACTAAAAAATTATAATAACCCATTATACCCTTAAAAAAGTTTGAAAACACTAAAATAACTATAACCCTAAAAATCCAAAAATTAAAAAAACCTCCCCACAACCCCTAAAAACCCTTTAAACCCCTTAAAATCCTTAAAACCCTAACAAAACAAAAATAACTTAAAAATAATTTAAAATCTGTAAAATTGTAAAAAACCCCTAAGAAAACTAAAAATCAATAAGAATACATTAAAATCCTAGAAACTCTTAAAACCCCTAAAAACAAAAAATAATAATACTAAAACCATAGAAGACCCTAAAAACTCTTAAAACCATGAAATCCCCTAAAAATTTTAGAAATCCCTAAAACCCATATAAATGCTAAAAACCCACAGAAAAACTATAAAAAATCGTTAGTCCCCTGAAAACATTATAAAAATCTTAAAAACTGTTAAATCACTAAGAAACTAAAAAAACCTAACAATCCAAAAAATCTTGAAAACCCAAAAAACAATAAAAATCCCTAAAAATCCCTACAAACCCTAAAATACAGTAAAAATCCTAAAAAATACTTAAAATATAAACACCTTAAAACCCAAAAAACACCTAAGAAAACCTATAAACACATAAAACTTATGAAAACATAAAATACACTAAAAACCCATAAAGCTGTTAAAAACTCTAAGAAGCCTTTAAACCACTAAAAAATTCAAAAAATATTCAAAAACCATAAAAATCCTAAAAAACTCAAAAAACCCATAAAACCACCAAAATAACTATAAAACACTCAAAACCATCAAAATAACAAAAAATCCTAAAAACCATAAAAAACTAAAAAACCCTAAAAATCACTAAAATCATAAAAAACCCTAAAATCCCTAAAACCCCTAAGAAAACCATAAAAACAATAAAAAATTAAACTCCTAAAAAATATAAGAAAATTTAATAACCTTAAAACAACTTGAAAACCCTAAAACCCCTAAAAACATTCAAAACCTAAAAACCCATAAAAAGCTAAAACCACTAAAAGCTCTAAAAAACTTTTAATCCACTATAAATGTTAAAAACTCTAAAAAACCTTAAGAATCATAAAAAACTCAAAAATATCATAAAAAATACCAAAAAAAACCTAAAATCCCAAAAATCCCAAAAATCCATCAAAATCCATAAAAACCTCTAAAAACCATAAAAATACTAAAAAGTCTTAAAAATTCCTAAAAACAGACAAATCCCAAAAAACCCTAAAGACCCCTATGAAAACCATAAATATCTAAAAACACATAAAACCCGTAAAAACAAAAATAACACTAAAAACCATAAAAAACCAAAAAAACCGTAAAAACCATAAAAACCATAAACACCACTAAAAACCTTAAAAACCCTAAAAATCCATAAAAACCTTAAAACCACTTTTAAAATTCTAAAAATAATTTAACCAATAAAGACAATAAAAAACTCTTAAAAACCATAAAAATTCTAAAATATAGAAAAACCATAAAAACTCAAAAAAATCTTAAAAACCATAAAAACCCTTAGGATCCCTAAAACCTCTCAAAATCCCTAAAACCCTTAAAAACCAAAAAATAAAAAAAAATCCCCAAAAATAAAAAAATATAAAATACCCTAAACACCCAGAAACACCCGAATAGAACCTTAAAAACATTAAAACTCATAAAACCCTAAAAATGACAAAAGCCCATAAAATCCTAAATACAGTATAAAAACTCAAAACTCTTAAGAAGATGAAGACCATAAAATCTTAAAAACCCATAAAAACCACTAAAAATTTAAAAGACTATAAACACTTTGAAAACCACTAAGAAATCTAAAAACCTATAAAAACCCTAAAAGACCCCCAAAACCCAAAACCCCTCAAAACCTAGATTTCCTAAAAACATTAAAAACCATAAAAACACAAAAAACCTAAAACACCAATAAAAATATATAAACCCTTGAAACCCCTAAAAATGGTAAAAATGTATAAAATCAAATAAAACTTCTAAAAACTCAAAAAAAATCCAACAAATCAAAAACAAACATTAAAACCTAAAAACACTAAAAAACATTGATATATCTAAAAACACTAGATTCCCATAAAATTCCTAAAAATAATAAAAAAACCCTAAAAACATAAAAACCCTTAAAACCCTGAGAAACCCAAATAAATCTATAAAAAACTAAAAACACATAAAACCAGTAAAACAAAAAACACAAATAACCCAAAAAACACTAAAACCCCTCAATATCCCTAAAACCCCAAAATAAAAATAATTAATCCAAAAAAATCCCTAAATATATAAAAAACCCTAAAAACCTAGAAAACACTAAGAAAACCATAAAAACATAAAAATACATAAAATCTCGAAAAACCTAAAAAACATTGAAAATCTTTAAAACTCAAAAAAGGCCATGAAAACTCTAAAGCCCCATTTAAACATAAAAACCCACAAAAACCATAATAACCCATAAAATCCTATAAACCACTAAAAACTATAAATATTCTTTAAACCACTAAAATATTAAAATATCTCTGAAAAACATAAAAATCCCTAAAAACACAAAAAACCATTAAAACCAAAAAAACCAAAAAATAACCCTAAAAATATTTAAAATCCTAAAATTCCCAAAAAACTGTAAAAAACTATAAGTTTCCTAAGAAATATCTAAAAATACATAAAAACATTAAAACCCATAAAAACCCTTAAAAGCCTTAGGAAAACCTGAAAATCATAAAAACACGTTAAGCCCCAAAAAAATACAAAAAAAAACACTAAAAAACACTAAAAAAACCCTAAAAATTGAAAACCCTGACAACCCATAAAACCTGTAAAATGACTAAAGACTCTTAAAACTCTTTAAACTTATAAAAATATTAAAAAAATCTAAAAAACCATAAAACCCCCAAAAAAAATAAACCCTAAAACCCCAAAAAACCATAAAACCCTAACCAACCTAAAAACCTAAAAACCCTAAAACCCATCAAAATACTTAAAACACCTAAAAATCCGAAAATAACACTAAAAATTCATTAAAATAGAAAAAACCCATAATTATGATGAATACCCATACAAACATAAAAACACTTAAAACCAACAAAAACCTAAAAATGATAAATACCCAAAAAACCAAAAAAATTTAAACCCTAGAAATAATAAAATCTATAAAAACAGTAAAATCAAACTAAAAACTAAAAAACCCTTTAAAACCATAAAAATGTTGAAAAATGATAAAAAACCATAAAATCCCTAAAAAACTCAAAAAACCCTAAAATAAAAAATAACCTAAGACCCTAAAAACCTAGAAAATACCTAAAACCCAAAAAACAAGAAATATTATAAAAAACCCTATAAATCACTAAAAATGAAAAAATAGTAAAAACAATTAATACCCAAAGAAAACGTTAAAAAATAATTAAAACCCTTAAAAACATAGAAAACACTAAAAACAATAAGAAAACCTACAACCCCTAAAAACCTTTAAAACCCTCAAACCCCTAAAAATTACTAAAAACACTAAAGACCCTTTAAACCCCCCAAAAAATAAAAAACTCTAAAAACCATAAAAGTATAAAAAATCATAAAAACCCTCATAATGAAAAAAACCAAAAAACCCAAAAAACATTAAAAACCCTCAAAATCCCTACAAAACCTAAAAACTGTAAAACTACAAAAAAAATTCCAAAAAAATCCCTAAAATCATAAAAAGGCATAAAAAAAATAAATCCCTAAAAACCATAAATAACTGAACCCCACTAAAATACCATAAAAATTCTAAAAATCCTAAACCCCCAAAAAATCTCAAAATACCCTAAAAACCTTCAAAATCCCCAAAAACCCAAAAAACCATAAAAATGCTACAAAAGTCGTAAAAATACATAAAAACATAAAAAACCATAAATACCCTGAAAACTCAAAAGAAAACATCAAAAAATAAAAACACTTAAAACCACTTAAAATATGAGAATGATAAAACCCATAAGATAACCTAAAAACTAAAAAACCCATAAAAACCTTAAACACCCCTAAAAACCATTAAAACCATAAAAACCCATAAAAACCATAAAACTTCTTACAACTCTAAAAACCTTTTAAATCCCTAAAATCAATAAAAACTCTAAAAACCCATTAAATATTTAAAAAACCTTTAAAACATTAATAACCCAAAAAACCAAAAACACCCTAATATCCCTAAAAACCAAAAATATTTCAAAACATATAGAAATCCGAATAAAATAAAAAAATTAAAAAAAACCCATAAAAAAACAAAAGTAATAAAAAACAATAAAACCCCTAAAAACACTAAAAACGATAAAATAATAGAAACACAACAATCCCCTTAGATACCTAAATAATTATAAAATCCCAAAAAATCCCTAAAAACCAAAAACACTACTAAAAACGTTAAAAAATAATGGTTAAAGAACCCACTAATAACACTTAAAACCCTTCAAACACCTAAAAATGTAAAAAACATAAAAAATATAAAAACTAAAAGACTAAAAGAAGCATAAAAACAATAAAACCCTAAAGACCCTCAAAATCCCTAAAGATAAAAAAACTCAAAAAAATCATAAAAAAATCCATAAAACAACAAAAAACATAAAGACCGCTAAATACCCTGAAAACACTAAGAAGAAAAATTAAATACCCAAAAACACATAAAATTCCTAAAAACCTAAAAATGATAAAAAAAAATCAAAATTCCCCAAAAGAACCTAAAAACCTAAAAACCCATTAAAACCCAATAACCCCTAAAACCCCTAAAAACCCACTATAAACTCTAAAAAAAAATAAACACTAAAAAACTCAAAACAACCCTAAAACTCCAGAAAACTATAAAATACTTAAAATCCCAAAATATCATAAATCTAATCAAAATCAATAAAATCAAACCCAAAAATGCATAAAAATTCAAAACAATTCATAAAAACCCTAAAAACATAAAACCCCTGAAACCCTGAAAACCCATATGAAAACCTTAAAACCTAAAAACACTTAAAACCCCTAAAAACCTAAAAATTATAAAAACCCTAAAAACCCTAAAACCTAAAAAACTCTAAAACCCAAAAAACACAAAAACCCCTCAAAATCCATAAAAATTCAAAAAAAAAACCTTAAAAATCCATAGAAATCCCTAAAAAGGAAAAAATCCCAAAAACCATGAAAAATGTTAACATAACCATAAAAACCTAAAAACACTAAGAACCCCTTGAAAGCATAAAAAGTGTTAAAAACCCTAAAAGATCTTAAAACACCTAAACGCCCCTAAAAACCATAAAATACCAAAAAATCCATAAAAATCCTAAAAACCACTAAAAAATATAAAAAATCATAAAAACCCAGAAAAAAATATAAAAAACCTTAAAACCACAAATTAACTATAAAAAAAATCTAAAAATATTAAAATCCTCAAAATTAGTAAAAACTCATAAAACCATAAAAATCATAAAAAGAACTTTAAAAGTTTTAAAAATGTAAAAAACCTAAAAACCATGAATATAACTAAGAAAACCTTAATCATATAAAAACAATTAAACCCCCTAAACATCTAAAAAACATTGAACACCCCCAAAATTTCTTAAAAAGACCCTAAAAACCCATAAAAACTAAAAGGAAAGTAAAAATATAAAAAGAATCAGAAGCCCATAAAATTGTTAAACCCCACAAAAAACTCTAAAAACCCTTTAAACCATTAAAAACGTATAGAAACTCAAAAACACTTAAAACCCTAAAAAACTATTAAAACCCTAAAATAAAAAAACAGTTAAACCCTAAAAATCCCTATAATCCCTAAAAACTATAAATATTTTTTATAAGCCCTAAAAATACCTTAATGAATAAAAAACCCTAAAAACTTGAAAAACCCATACGAAAACCTTAAAAACCAAAGTACACTTAAAACCAAAAAAACATAAAAACCCTAAAAACTATAAAAGTCTCTAAAACCCATAAAAACTTCTAAAAATCATAAGAAACCCCTGAAAACCCCAAAACAGAAAAAAGCATAAAAAATCAAAAAAATCATTAAAAAATACAAAAATCCTTTCAACCCTTAATATGTTACAAAACTCTAAAAACCATTAAAGCTATAAATAATACAAAAAACCAAAATAAACTAATGAGCTGTAAAAACTATAAAAACCCAAAGAAACAATAAACCATCAAAATCCTTAAAACCCTAAAAACCATAAAATACCTAAGGAGCCATAAAAATTCCAAAAAATATAGAAAACCCAAAAATTACTAAAAAACACCAAAGAAAACCTTATAAACTTAAATACACCTAAAATCCCCTAAAAACTAAAAAACTTTAACCCCTTAAAACCCATACAAAACTAAAAAACCCCTAAAACCAATAAAATTCCTAAAAACGCTTAAAACCTATAATAATCCAAAAAAATGTCTAAAAACCTAAAAACCATAAAAACCCTAAAAAATATAGTGAAAACTATAAAACACTAAAATCACTTAAAATCTCTACAAAACCTGAAAAAACACTAAAAACCCAAAAACTCCAAAAAATACCCTAAACCCCCCAAAACCCATAAATACTACTAAAACTCTAAAAACCCACAAAAATCTGTAAAACCCTAAATCTTCTAAAAATAGTAAAAAACATTGAAACCCCTAAAAATTCTAAATTACGTTAAAAAACATCATAACCCAAAAGACTCTAAAATCTCTAAAAAAGGTCAAAACCCATAAAAACCCTAAAAACCCATAAAAATCTAAAATTCCCTAGAAATCCATAAAAACTTAAAAAACAAAAAAAATCATGAATAACCCAAAGAAAACCATAATGAAACGTAAAACAATAAAACACCTAAAAATGATAAATCCCCAAAAACCCCAAAAACCCTAAAAACTCCTAAAACCCCCTAAAAACATGAAAATCCATAAAACCCCATGAAACCATAAAAATAATAAAAAATACAAAAAAATTACATGAATCATAAAACCCCCAAAACCCCTAAAACCCATAGGAAAACCTGAAAATACTAAAATTAATTAAAACCGATAAAAAACCAAAAACATTAAAAACACTAAATTACCCTAAAACTCTAAAAACCTCTAAAATCCATAAAACACTAAAATGTTTTCAAAACCCATAAAAACCATTAAAACCCACTAAAAACTACAAAACCTTTAAACCCCTAAAAATGTTATAATGAAATCTTTCATGAAAAATAAGGTTAAAAACTGTTAAAAACAAATATGAACCCCAAAAACCTCATAAATACCCATTAATACCCAAAAAAACAAAAAACCCTAAAAATGCCTTAATAACACTAAAACCCCTCAATATCTCTAAAAATCCTAAAAACCATTAAAATCCTAAAATATCCCCAAAAATCTGATAAAACATAAAAAACCTACAACTTTGAAAACCCCTAAGAAAACCACAAAAATAAAAAAAAACATTTAAAACCCCCAAAAACCAAAAAATACTAGAAACCCTAAAAAATATAAAAGAACAAAAAATCCCAAAACCCTAAAAAACCAAAAAACCTGTAAAGACCTTAAAAACTGTAAAAATCCATAAAAACCATAAAACTTACTATAAAATCATAAAACCCCATTAAACACCTGGAAATGTTAAAAAACTAAAAAAATATTAAAAACCTTAAAAAACTCAAAAAAAAAACCTTAAAACCAAAAAAAAACAAAAAATACAATAAAAACACTAAAAAACCCTAAAAACCCTCAAAATCCCTAAAAAACATAAATACCCAAAAAAATTCCAAAAATCCCTAAAAAGGTAAAAAAACCCTAAAACCCCTCCAAATCACTAAATACCATAAATACCCATAAAAATTCCAAAAATCCATAAAAAGATAAATAATCCTAAAAACCTTGAAGTACCCTAAGAATGCCTAAAAAACAAAAAACACTAAACAATCCCAAATAACCAAAAAATTATAAAAACCTTAGAACCCCAAAAAACCCAAAAAAACCATAAAACCCCTCAAAATCCATAAAAAACCAAAAAAACCATTAAATATTTAAAAATCTCAAAAAACTATGAAAAAAATAAAAAACCCTAATGCCCTAAAATTTTCCAATAAATCATTATAAAAACAGTTAAAACACATAAAAATGATAAAAAACTAAAAGATCCAAAAAAACTAAAATCCCTAAGACCATAAAAAACCATAAAACCATAAAACACCCAAATACCTGATAGAAACATAAATAATAACTATGAACACTAAAACTATTTAAACACCTAAAATAGTTTAAAAGCTCCAAAAAATCCTTAAAAACCCTAAAAGACTAAAAAACTCTAAAAACCCAAAAAACCATAAAAACCATAAAAACCATTAAACCCCTAAAATCCATAAAGACCCTAAAAAACTAATATATCAAAAAAATCCATAAATATCTATAAAAAAGTAAAAAACCCAGAAAACATTGAAAAACCCTAAGAAATTCTTAAAACATTAAAATAATTAACACCCCTAAAAAATAAAAAACCCACTAAAACCTTAAAAACCATAAAACCCTAACAATCATAAAAACCCCTAAAAAAATTAAAAAACCTAAAAACCCATAAAAACAAAAATAACCACTAAAAACTCTAAAAATCCTATAAAACCCAGAAAATGATAATAACTCTAAAAACCATTAAACTCAGAAAAGTTAAAAAAAATCCCCTAAAGAACCCAGAAACCCATAAAATCTATAAAACCCTAAAATCCTAAAAAACCTTAAAAATTCGTAATGACCTCAATAACCCTTCAAATCATGAATATCCTAAAACAAACTAAAATTCGATAAAAATTTAAAAACACTAAAAACATTGAAAAAACCCAATAAAAACCTTAAAACAAGAAATACCTAAAACCCTATAAATAAAAAATTTCTAAACCCCCTAAATTACCCTAAAACCCCAAAAAACTGATAAAAACCATAACACCCATAAAAATATTTACCAACCCAAAATTATTATAAAAATCATATGAACCAAAAAAAATTCTAAAAACCCCTTAAACCCCTAAAAACGTTAAAAAACTCTAAAACCCATTTAAACCCCAAAATATATAAAACCCTAAAACCCAAAAAAAACTAATAAAACCTAATAAAAACCCATAAAATAACAAAAACCTCCAAAAACACCTAAAACCCCACAAAATTCCTAAAAACCAAAAAAAATCCGAAAAAACCTTATAACATAAATACCACAAAAAACCATAAAAGCACAACAAAAACCTACAAATAATGAAAACAAATAAAACCACAAAAAACCACATAAATGATAAAAACCCTAAAAAACTCTAAAACTCCTAAAAACATTAAAATCCATAAAATCCCAAAAAAAATTAAAAAAAAGTAAAAATAGACACTAAAATCAACAAAAACAAAAAACACCATAAAAAACTGAAAACACCTAATTAACCCTTAAAAACCTCAAAATGATAAAAACCCTAAAGACCCCAAAACCCCAAACCCTCAAAAACCCCTAAAAACCAAAAAAAAAAAAAAGCAAAAAAAACCTTTAAAAACCCATAAAAAACTCTAAAATACTTTTAATACACTAAAAAATTCTAAAAAAATTAAAAACATTTAATCCATATAAAACTAAAAAAACACTAGAACCCAAAAAAACGCATGAAACCCTAAAACCCCAAAAAATACTAAATTCCCTCAAAATTTCTAAAATCCTAAAACCCATAAAAATACCTAGAAGCCCTAAAAATCATAAAAAGCATTAGAAACAATAAAAACATTAAAAATTCCAAAGAAACCTAAAAAAACCTAAATAGACCTAAACCCCATTAATAAAATAAAAACTCTAATGAACAAAAAACACTACAACCCTAAAAACATCGAAATCCCTAAAAACTATAAAAAAACATCGAAGTCCCTGAAAATCCCTAAAACATAAAAAACCCCAGAATCCCATAAAAACTCTATAAAAACCATAACAAACTAAGAACCCTTAAAACACATAAAAACCATAAAAACTCTAAAAACACTAAAATATCATTAAACCCCAAAATACTATAAAACCCCCCAAAAAACCCATAAAACATCAAAAAATAAGAAAACCCCATAAAACCCGCAAAAAAAACTAAAAACCCATTAATACTATTCAAAAGGTAAAAAACTAAATGAAATGAAAAAAACCTTAAAAAACTAAAAACCCCAAAAAACCCAAAAAACAAAAAAAACTTAAAAACATTAAAACGCCACAAAAATTCCTACAATCCCTAAAAACAATAATAATCCTAAAACTCATGAAAAGACCTAAGAAAATAAAAACATAAAAAAATTTAAACTTATAAAAAAGCTAAAAAATCTAAAAACCCTAGAAAACCATAAAATCCTAAAACCCTAAAACACCTAAAAACTTTGAAAACATAATAGCCCATAAAAACAAAAATCATCACTAAAAACATTAAAAACCCTCTAGAATTGGAAATCATTATAAATCATTAAAAAAATAGAAAACCGTAAAAAAACAAAAAAACCCTAAAAACCCAAAAACCAAAAAATACTAAAAACCCTAAAAAACCCTAAAACCCCTCAAAATCATTAAAAAACCCAAAAAGCAAAAAAATCCTTAAAAAATCCATAAATATCCATAAATACATAAAAATCATAAAAAACCCAAAAACCGTTATGAAAACAGTAAAAACCTATATACACATAAAACCTCTTGAAAACCTAAAAAATGATAAAGACCATAAAAACCTAAAAAATACCCTAAGAAACCTAAAAACCCAAAAAACCACTAGAAACATAAAAACCCTATGACCCAAAAATATACTAAAATTTATAAAAAACCTTTCAAACCCCTAAAATAGTAAAAGAACTCTAAAACCTTTAAAACCCTAAAAAACATTAAAAAAACCCTAAAACACCAAAAAACAAAAACACCTTGAAACCCCTCAAAATCCCTAAAAAACTAAAACCATAAAATTGTAAAAAACCCTTACAAATACCTAAAAATTGTTGAAAACCCTAAAAAACTTATGAAAACTAAAAAACATAAATACGCTTAACACCACTAAAAAATGCCAAAACCCCTAAAAATACTAAATACCATAAAAACCATAAATCTCCTAAAACCTCTAAAACCCCTAAACCCTCTAAAGAGAAATAAAACCCCTAAAAACCCGCTAAATAATATAAAAACCATTTAAACCCCTAAAACATAAAAAACTTTAAAAACCCTTAAAACGATAAAAAGGTCAAAACCACCTAGAGACCCAAAAAAACCCTAAAAACCTAAGAACCCGAAAATGCCTAAAAAATTATCAAACTCACAAAAACCCCTATAACATTATAAAACTATTAAAAATAAATAAGAATCAATAAAAACATAACAAAACCTAAAACCCCAATCCACTATAAAACCAAAAAACACTTAAAACCCCCAAAACCCTAAAAATACTAAAAACCCTAAAAACCTAACAAACCCAAAAAAACCGTCAAAACATAATTCCCTAAAAACCATAAAAACCCTTAAAACTCCATAAAACTATAAAACCCACTAAAATGTCTGAAAACTTTTTAATCCCCTCAAAATTTCAAAAATAGTAAATAAATTCTAAATCCCTAAAATATAAAAAACACTAAAACCAAAAAACCCATAAAACACTAAAAACCCAAAAAATCCCCAATATATCTAAAAACCCTAAAAACCCTAAAAACCATTAAAAAATCCCTAAAAATACATCAAAAATGTAAAAACCCTAAAACCATTGAAATACACTGATAAGACATTAAAAAACTAAAAGCAATTAAAACCCCCAAAATTCTAAAAATGAAAAAAACCCTCAAAACAAGAAAATCCTAAAACCACTGATAACCCAAAAAGACAGAAAAAACTCTAAAAAAAAATTAAAACCATAAAACCCATAAAATAGTAGAAGACTCTAAAACCCCCCCAAATCCATAAAAACCATACAAAACCTAAAAAACCTTAAAATCCCAAAAATTTAAAAGTCCATAAAAACCCGAAAAAAATCCAAAGATAACATTAAAAACGGAAAAACACATAAAAAACCTACAAAACATAAAAATGCTAAAACTTATAAAAAACCCTTAAATCCCAAAAAACCTTAAAACCCCTCGAAATCCATAAAAACACACAAAACCTATAAAAATCCAAAAAATTCACAGAAAACCCCCAAAACATAAAAATCAATAATAACCATGAGAAATCCGTTGAAAAATAGAAAACCCATAAAAACTTTAAACCCTGAGAAAAATTATAAAACTCCTAAAATACCATAAAAAACCTTAAAACCATAAAAAAATAAAAACCATAAGAAACCATAAAAAACCATAAAAACCATAAAATCCATAAAACCCCATAAAAACCATAAAACCCACTAAAAATAATAAAAACACTTTAAACCGTAAAAACATAGGGAAACACTAAAAAACATAAAAACAATAAAAAACTAAAAACCTCCTAAAACCTAAAAGACAATAAAAACCCTAAAACCCCTAAAAACCCGAAAATCCATAAAAACCCTATAAAACCATAAAAATACTTAAAAGCCCTAAAAATTCATAAAAACATAAAAAACACTAAAAATCTTGAAAACTTATAAGAAAACCTTAAAAACATAAAATAAATAAAAACCCCTTAAAGGTAAAAATACTAAAAACACTAAAAATCTGAAAACCCCCTATAACCCTAAAAACCACAAAAATCCCTAAAAACCAAAATCAAAATCCTAAAATCCCTAAAAAACGTCAAAACCAAGAAAACCCTAAGAAAATCTTAAAAACCTAAAAAAAAATTGAACCCGAAAAAACCTCAAAACAATTAAAACCCCAAAAGACTCTGATAACCATAAAACCCCCTAAAACCATTAAAATGCTAAAATAATTATAAACACTAAAAACCATAAAACATCATAAAAAGGAACTAAAGACTATTGAACCCTTTAGAACCCTAAAAATTTTATAATAATATAAAAAACCATCAAACCCTAAAAGCATTAAAAACCGCTAAAAATTCAAAAAAAATATAAAACCCTAAAACCCCTAAAACCCTATGAAAGATGTAAAAAACCTTAATAAAAACATAAAAAAATAAAAAAACATAAACTTCCTAAAAAATAAAAATTTCTACAGACCCTGTAAAACACCAAAAAACCTAAAAAAACATAAAAGCCCTAAAAACAATAAAAACACTAAAATCCTTAAAAACCATAAAACCCAAAAAAACACTAAAACTCTAAAAACCTTTAAACCCCTCAACTTTTTGAGAATCTATAAAAATCTATAAAACCCCTAAAATACTCACAAAACCTCAAAAAAATACAAAAAACCCGTAAAACATCTGAAATCCCAAAACCCCCTAAAATCCAAAAAAAAACTATAAATATCCTAGAAGAGAATATAATTCATAAAAAATCCCTAAAAATAACTAAAAATTGAAAAAACCCTAAAAACCCTGAAAAACTTTCAGAAGACCTTAAAAACCTAAAAACACATAAAACCCCTAAAAAATAATAATTGTCAAAATCACTAAAAACACTAAAAACAACAAAACCCCTAAAACCCACTAACATATTAAAACCCTAAAAACCCATAAAAACACTTAAACCCCACTAGAACACTAATAAATCTATAAACCAATAAAAATGTTAAAAAACTCTAAAATCCTTAATAACACAAAAAACGAAAAACATCCCTAAAACCCCCCAAAAATCTTTAAAACCCATTAATACCATAAAAAGCCTAAAAACCCTCCAAATCCCTAAAAAATGAAATTCCTAAAAATTCACTAAAAAAGTAAGAACATTAAAAACCCTGAAAACCCCTATGAAAACCTTAAAAACCTAAAAACACATAAAACACCTAAAAACCTTAAAAATGATACAAACTATAAAAATGATAAAAAATCATAAAAACCAGTAAAAACATAAAAAACCATCAAAACCCATAAAGGCCCTAAAAAACACTAAAAACTATAATAAAAATTAAAACCACTAAAATTTATAAATAAATCTTAAAAATTTTAATACGCTAAAAAAATCAATAAAATCTACAAAATTAAGAAAAAATAAAACTAAAAAACATTAAAACCCTAACACCCTAAAAATCCCTAAAACACTAAAAGCTATAAATATACTTAAAAATCCAAAAAAAATATTTAAAAATGTAACAAAACCAAAAAACCCTGAAACACCTTAATAAAACATTAAAACCCCAAAGATACATAAAATCCCTAATAAACCGAAAAAATACTAAAAAACTAAGAGAGACTTAAAAACCAAAAACCATCAAAATTCCTAAAACCCCAATAAAAAACCCAAAACACTAAAAAAGCCTCAAAAATCCCTAAAAACGTTAAAAAAAACTAAAAACCACGACAACCCCAAATAACCATAAAAACCTAAAAATACACAAAACCTATAAAATCTTGAAATACGTTAAAACCTTTATAAGTCCACAAACCCCCCCCCCCCCCCCCGCCAACCCCAAAAACCATTTCATAACCTAAATTCCCAAAAAATCCATAAAAAAAAATATGTACTAAAAAACATTGATACCCCTAAAACTTTAGAAACAATAATAAATCAAAAAAAACTAAAACCCCAAAAAACAAAATAATCCCTTAAAAATAGTAAAACCATTTGAAATCCAAAAAAAACCCTAAAAACCCATGGAAATCATAAGAAACCCTAAAAATACCTAAAGGAATAAATAAAACTAAAAACGTTGAAAACCCTAAGAAAATCTTAAGAAGCTCAAAATACATTGAACCCATAAAAACCTAATAATTATAAACAACCTTAAAAACCTAAAACCCCTAAAAAATCCTAAAAACCCTAAAAATACATAAAACCCTAACAACCCATAAAATTCATAAAAAATACCTAAAAATACCTAAAACATAAAAAAACCTAATAACCCATTAAAAACTATGAAAACCTCAAAAATCAATGAACAATTAAAATCCTAGAAACATAAAAAATTATATAAAACAAATAATATAATAAAAAAATTAAAAAAACATAAAAATCATAAAAAAACCTTAAAACCGTTGAAAAACCCAAGAATTCCAAAAAAACAACTAAAAAATCTAAAAACCCATTAAACCCATATAAATGTTAAGAAAAATTCAAAAACATATAACCACTAAACACTAAAAAAACACTAAATACCGAAAAAAACCTTAAAAACCATAAAAACCCTAAAAACCATAAAAACCATAAAAATCCCAAAAGTAGTAAAACGATAAAAATATTAAAAAAACATTAAACCCCCCAAAACTGTAAAAAAATTAAAAAACCATAAATACCTTATGAAAACCTTAAAAACATAAAAACCCTTAAATTTACTAAAAATGGTAAAAACCATAAAAACAATATAAACCCTAAAAACCATAAAAACATATAAAACGTTTAAAAATCCCTGAAACCCCATAAAACCCCAAAAAACCAATAAAACTCCAAAAACCATTAAACAGTTAGAAAAGTTAATAATCCATAAAAAAATTAAAACCTAAAAAATAAATAAACTCATGAAAACCAAGAAAACATAATACCACTAAAAAACCTTAATACCCTAAAATTCTTATAAACCCTAAAATATCATATAAACCCCAAAAAATACATAATTGTCTCTTACAACATAAAATAGTTATAAAACCATGAAAACCACTGAGAAAAACTTCCAAACCTATAAACAATTAAAACCCTACAAACCTAAAAATTCTAAAACCCCTAAAAACCATAAATAACCCCAAAATCCATAAAAACCCCAAAATACAATAATAACTGCTAAAAACCATAAAACCTATAAATATACATAAAAACACCAAAAACCCACTAAAAACTACAAAAACCTTATAAACCACTAATTTTTTTAAAAAACACTAAAAAATATTAATACCCACAAAAACTAAAAAAATCATAAAACACAAAAAATCCATAATACCCTAAAACCCAAAAAACAATTAAAATACCTAAAACCAAATAAAAATTTAAAAAATCCAAAAAAAACACTAAAAACATTGAAAACCCCTAAAAACACTGAAAACCATTAAGAAACACCCAAAAACCTAAAAATAATAAAAATAACCTAGAAAACCTAAAATACCCAAAATATCATAAAAACATTGAAAACCCATCAAACCCATCAAATCCACCAAAAACACTAAACACCATAAAAATCCTAAAAAATACCTAAAAATAGCTTAAACATAAGAAACCTAGAAACCCACAAAATAACGAAACCCAATGAAACTTGAAAAAACTAAAAACACTAAAAACCATTAAAAACCCACAAAATAACGAAAAAACATAAAGAACCACAAAAATCCTAAAAAACTAAAAAAATAACATAAATTTTAAAGAACACTAAAAACCCTAAAAACCCTATGAAAACCATAGAAACAAAATAATAGATAAAACTCTGAAAAACATAAAAAATGCTATAAACCATAAAGACATAAAACCCCGAAAAAACCCATAACCCCTCAAAATACCTATAAACTGTAAAGGCACAAAAAAATCATAAAATTCCTAAAAAAATCCCTAAAAATATAAAAAACCATATAAACCCTGAAGAGACCCAAAAAACCTTTAAACCAATAAAAATTTAAAACCCCTAAAAACCTAAAAACCCTAAAATCCTACAAAACCTAAAAAACATAATCCCTTAAATGATCCTAGAAACCCATAAAAACAATAAAAATATTTAAAATCTTTTAAAACACCAAAACACCTAGACACCCCTATAAACCCACTAAAAACTCTAAAAAAACCCTCTAAACCCATAATTTTTTAAATAACAATAAAAAACCAGAAAAACTAAAAACACCACTAAACCTCTATAAATCCATAAAACATCTAAAACCCCAAAAAAATACTAAAAAAATCCTTAAAAATTATTAAAAATGTAAAAAACACTAAAAACCCTAAGAAAACTCGGCTATGTTCTGGAATAAGTCAAGATCCCTTTATGAGGGTATTCTTGCCATGAATTCTGCTGTTCGGATGGTCAGGGGCATTCAAATAGGTGCGATGAACAATTGCTTTACTGACCTTATCACTCTCCACACTCTCGGTGTCTCTGGTAGGTACAAAAAACTTTTGGTGGTGAAGTCAATCTGATGGATTACACCTATCCCGTCTTGGATCAAAGTCAATGTTGATGGTGCAACAGTAGGCTTTCCAGGGCTTTCTGGCTGTGGTGGCGTCTTCCGTACTTATAGAGGTTTTGTCAAGGGCACTTTTTATCACTTCATCGGAATTGGCTGTGCTTATGAAGCAGAGCTTTGGGCTATCATCAAGGCAGTGCGGTTTGCAAACTAGTTTGGTTGGAAGTAACTCTAGATTGAGTCTGACTCCATGCTTGCGGTTGAGGCCTTTCGTCAAAATTCAAGGAAGGTTCCCTAGTGGCTTCTACTGCAATGGATTGATTGCATTAATTTATCCAAAAATCTGGTTTTTAAGATCACCCATGCCTATAAGGAAGATAATATGGTAGCTGATGTTCTTTCTAAGAAGGCTATTGAAGAACACTGCTCATGGTGGTCTTTTGTTGCTCCCTCTTTTTCTGCGTCAATTGTGGATTCGGACATGAAGGGTTCTACCCATACCTGGTTGCATAGGTCCCACTTGTAATGCATTGCACTTTATTTTTCATTTATACACTTGAGGGTCCAAGCCTTCTACTTGGCCCCACACCTTCTTTGCCTAAAAACCATAAAAACACTAAAAACACTAAAAATTCTTATAAACCCAACAAACCCTAAAACCCATCAAAGTCCCTAAAATCCATAAAAATACTAAAATAGACAAAAAATTCGAAAAAACATAGAATAAAATAAAAACCATGAAAAACCCTAAGAAATAATAAAAGCCTAAAAACGCCTAAAACCAATAAAAACCTAATAACTCTATAAAGAAAAAAAGACTCCAAACCCTAAAAATCAACTAAAAACCATAAAAAACCCAACAACCCAAGAAACACTAAAACCCATAAAACCATAATATATCACTAAAAAATATAAAATCACTTTAAACCCCTAATAATGTTAAAAAAACCCCTAGAAAACATTAAATGTTTTAAAAACTAAAAACCACTAAAAACTTAAACAAAATTATTAAAACCTGAAAATCCCTAAAGCCCCTAAATCACTAACAAGCCCAAAATCCCTAAAAATAATAAAAATAAAAAAAATCCATAAAAAGTAAAAAAAAACTCCTAAAAACCTTTAAACAACTAAAAACCATAAAAACTCTCTGAAAACCTTTAAAATCACTAAAAATGCATAAAACCACTAAAAACCCAATTAAAATGTTAAACCCACATTAAACCCCTAAAAAATAAATACACTAGGAAAATATAATACCCCTAAAAACTAAAAAAACTAGAAACTAAAAAAACCTAAAAACCTAAAAAATCCCTAAAAACTCTAAAAACAACAAAAAATAATAAAAAATCTAAACCCTTAAAATTTTAAAAATCTCTAAAACCACAAAAAAACCTATGAAACCTTTAAACCAAAAAAAAATACGTAAAACTCTTAAAAACCTAAACAATGCTAAAAACACAAAAACCCCTAAAACACATGAAACCCTTAAAATCCTAGAAACAATAGAAACCCAAAAAACCCAGAAAATATCATGAAAATCCATTAAACCACAAAAATCTATAAAAATCCTAAAAATTGCCTATAGATCCCTAAAAATGTAAAAAACCACAAAAGCCTTAGAAAATACTCAAAACCTAAAAACAATTCAAATCCCTAAAAACCTAAAAAACCCCTAAAAACCATAAAAACTCCTAAGAACATTAAAATCTATAAAAACACATAAAATCTATAAAACCACATAAAAATATAAAATCCATTAAAACACTAAAAACGTTCAAAAAAACTCTAAATAATTAAAAATCCTAAATACTAAAAAAAATGAAACCATAAAAAAATAAAACCCTAAAACGCCTCAAAATTATAGAAACCCAAAAAACCATAAAGGGACAAAAAATCCCTAAAATCACTAAAAACATAAAATGGACTAAAAAGCCTAAAACCCCAAAGAAAACATTAAAAACCTAAAAACACTAAAAAACCCAAAAAACCCAAAATCCCCAAAACCATAAAAACACAAGAAACTATTAAAAACCCTAAAAAACATAAAAATCCTAAAATCTACTAAATAACCTAAAATATCTTTAAACCGCTGGAAATGTTAAAAAACTATAAAAACCCTTTAAAATCATAAAAACATAAAAACATAAAACCCCCCCAAAAAACCATAAAAACCCATCAACCTAAAAACTTGAAATAAACCTCAAAATCCCTAAAAACACTAAAAAATATAAAATATGAAAATTTCTCTAAAAATGTTAAAAACCCTAAAACCCTGAAAATGTTTAAGAAAATCATAATAATATAAAAACACTTAAAACCCCTAAAAACCCTATAACACTAAAACTCTTAAAAAGACACTGATAACCCTAAAATCCTAAAAACCCAAAATAACCCTAAAACCCATAAAAACCTCTACAACACTACAAATACACTAAATATACTAAAAGATACTAAAAACTCCTTAACCCATAAAAAATTAAAACAATAAAAACCTTTAAAATGATAAAAACCCAAAAAATCCCATAAAAACAAAAAACAGCCAAAAAAAATTAAAAGCCCTATAAATCCATAAAATTAGTACAACAACCAAAAAACCTAAAAAGAAATAAAATCCCTAAAAACGTAAAAAGGTGAAAAAATGATGAAAACCTCTAATAAAATAATAAAAACCCTAAAATCATTTAATACCACTAAAAACCTCAGAAATGATAAAATCCATAATAGCCCTCAAAACCATAGAAGGACCTAAAAACTCTAAAACTATTAAAAACTATAAAAACACTTTAAATCCCCAAAAACCTTAAAAAAACTAAAAACATTTAGAACCTAAAAATCCATGAAATCACCTTAAATCCAAAATAACCATAAAAAACCTAAAAATCCTCAAATTCCCTAAAACCATAAAAACAGAAAAACCTAAAAAATCACAAAAAGTCCCTAAATAAATAAAAAAACTAAAACCCCTAAAAATAAAAATAAAACATTAGAGACCTAAAAAAACTTAAAACGCCTAAAACCCTACAAAATGATAAACCAACTAAAAACCCTAAATCCCTAAAAACTATACGAACCCTCAAAATCAATAAAAACCTAAAAACCCTTAAAATTCCTAAAGAATTCTTAAAATTCCCAAAAAAGAGTTAAAAACCCAAAAAACAATGAAAAATCATAAAAACCCCTAAAACCATAAAAAAAACAAAAACCCCTAAAAAACTTAAAATTCTAAAAACTCTAAAAACCCTAAAATACCCCCAAAACCCTAAAAACCCTTAATAACATTACAACACTAACAATTATTAAAATACCATAAATATCGATGAAAAAGTCTCAAAATCCTATAAATTGCTAAAAACATTAAAAAATATAAATACATTAATAAACCTAAAAACTAAAAAAACCTTAAAAACAAAAAATAAAACATAAAAAACCCCTAAAACCCCAAAACCCCCCCTTAAATTCCATAAAAATGCTAAAAACCATAAAAACATATAAAGGCCTAAAAAATACCAAAAAACAAAAAACCCCTTAAACACCACAAAAACCCTAAGAAAACCATAGAAAACTAAGAACACTGAAATCCCAGAAAAAACATAAAAAAACTAAAATCACTATAAAACACTAAAACCTGTAAAAATCATAAAAAACCCTAATTTGAAAAAAAACAAAAATCAATAAAAACTACAAAACCCCTAAAAACTCTAATAGCCCTTTAAACCTCTATAACACAAAAAAAAATCTAAAAAACAATCAAAATCATAAAAAATGATAAAAACCCTTAAAAGCCAAAAAAAACATTAAGACACATAAAAACCTCACAATACCTAAAAAAACCTAAAACCCATCAAAATCCCAAAAACATAAAAAAACTTAAGAACCTTAAAAAACATGAAGTAAACCTTAAAAACCCAAATGAGCTTAAACCCCTAAAAATCCTAAAAATGCTAAAAACCCCCAAAACAATAAAAAAGCGTAAAACTCCTAAAAACCATAAACCTCTTAAAAAAGTAAAAAACACTAAAACACATAAAAATCCTAAAAATCCTAAAACCCCCAAAACCCAGTAAAAATTAGAAACACACTTTAATCCCTAAAAAATGTAAAAAAACTCTAAAAAACAATTAAAACCCTAGAAATCCCTAAAAACATAAAAACCTCATAAAACCCTAAATCCCTCAAAAAACCTAGAACACCAAGAAACTATAAAACTACTAAATAATCCCTAAAATCCCTAAAATGTAAAAAACCCAAAAAACCATGAAAACCACTTAGAAAACCCTAAAAACATAACACACTTAAAGCCTCTAAAAACCCTAAAACCCCTTAAAACCCCTCTAAATACCTACAAACCATAAAAATAATAATAAATCCCTAAAAATCCTAATAACATAAAAAACCTTAAAACCCTGAAAACACTTAAGAAATCATTATAAAATTTTTTTCACAACCTATAAAAACATAAAATACGCTAAAACCCCTAAAAGAACCTAAAAACCATAAAAAAACTCTAAAAACATTTAGAAACCCATAAAAACTCTAAATCTTCACTAGAATCTCTAAAAATCCTTTAAACCCATAAAAATGTTTAAAAACACCAAAAAATATTAAAAACCATAAAATCTAAAAAACCCTAAAACCCCATAAAAACCCTAAAAACTATAAACCCTAATAAAACTAAAAAATATTAAAATCCATAAAAACAAAAAAAACCATAAAAATTAAAAGAAACACCTACAAACACATGAAAACATAAAAATCCATTAAAACCTTGAAAACTATAAGAAATCCATTAAAACATTAAACACTTAAAAACTATAAATATTTAAGAAATCCCAAAAAATAAAAAAACCCTAAAAACTATAATAGTCTCAAAAACCATAAAAAATCCTAAAAAAACCTAAAAACCTACTAAAAAATCTAAAAACCATTTAAACCACTAAAAACTTCAAAAACTGTAAAAACCTTAAAACCCATAAAATATCAAAAATAACCCTTGAAACCCAAAAAAACCCAGAAAAATCCTAAGAACACTAAAAAACCTAAGACCAACAAAAATCCATAAAAACCCAAAAAAATATAAAAATAAAAAAATGCCGTAAGAATACATAAAAATGTAAAAATCCCTAAAAACCCTAAAAACACCTAAGAAATCATAAAAAACCAAAAAACTCATAAACCCATAGAAAACTAAAAAAATCCTAAACACCCCTAAAAGATCCTAATACAACAAAACACTTAAAACACATAAAAACCCTAAAAACATAAAAAAACCCTAAAACCCATAAAAACTACTGAAACACTAAAATCCATTTAAATCTCTAATTCTGATAAAAACTCTTAAAATCTATAAAAACTCTCAAAGACCTAAAAAACTCAAAAAAACCCAAAAAACAAAAAAAATCTATAAAAAACCTAAAAACCCTCAAAATCTCCAAAAAATCTAAATAACATTAAAATATTAAATAACAGTAAAATCCGTAAATAAGTAAAAGACATGAAAAAACCCTGAAAACCCCTAAGAAGACCTTAAAACCCTTAAAAATATAAAATTTCTAAAAGACCCAAAAATTCCCTAAAAACCCAAAAAACCCATAAAAAACTTCAAAATCAATAAAAACCCTAAAACCCATAAAATTCCTAAGAAATATCTCAAAATCCCTAAAAAATAATATTCTAAAAAACATGGAAAAAACCATAAGAAAACCTAAAATCCCTTTAAACAGTAAAAAACTAAAGAAACATAAAAATACTAAAAACCCAAATAACCCTAAAACCCTAAAACCCAAAAAACCATAAAAACAATAAAAACCGTAAAACCCAAAAAACCATAAAAACAATAAAAACCGTAAAAACCCTAAAAAGCATAAAACCATAAAAACTCAAAAAAACCCTATTAAACCCCTTAAAATGTTAAAAAACACTAAGAATTTTAAAATACATAAAAAACAAAAAACATTAAACCCCCCCCCCCCAAAAAAAAACCATAAAAACCCCTAAAACCCTTAAAATGCCTAAAATCCCTAAAAATCTACTAAATACAAAAAAATACTTAAAACATAACGAACTCTAAAAACCCTAAAACCACTAAGAAAACCATAAAAAAACTAAAAACACATAAAACCCCTAAAAAACTAAATACACAATAATCCCCTAAAAACCATCAAAATCCTTAGAAATCCTTAAAATCATAAAAATATTAAACAGGCACTAAAAATATCTAAAAATATAAAAAACCCCTAAAACCCTTGAAACCCCCTAAGAAACCTTAAAACCCAAAAAAAATATAAAAACCCTAAAAACCAAAAATAGGCTAAACACCATAAATACCCCAGAAAAAACCTAAAAACCCCTAAAACCATAAACACATATAAAACCATAAAAACCCTTGAAACCATAAAAACCCTAAAACACATACTAACTATAAAAACCCACTAAAAACTATAATAACCCTTTAAAACTATAAAAATGTTAGAAACTCTAAAAAAACTTAAGATCCCAAAGAAACTAATTTTTTTCTAAAAACCTTAAAACGTAAAAAACACTAAAAACCATAAAAAACCTCAAAATTCTATAAAAACCCTAAAACCATAGAAATATTATAAAATACCTAAAAATTGATAAGAAAAACATAAAAAAATATAAACCCCTCTAAAAATTATATGTAACCCATAAAAACCTAAAAACATATAAAACCCAAAAAAAGGTAAAAATGCTAAAACCCCTAAAAACCCTAAAAACCAAAAAAACCATCAAGATCTCTAAAAACCATAAAAACAATAAAAAACAAAAAATTCACTATAAATCTATAGAAATTAAAAAACCCCTAAAACCTTAAAAACCCTAAGAAAGAAATAACCACATAAAAACACTTTAATCCCATAAAAACCTAAAAATGCTAAAAATACTAAAAACCCTAAAACCCCAAAAAAACACTATAAACTCTCAAAATCAGTAAAAACCACTTAAATCCTAAAACATCCTTGAAATTTTGTAAAAATATATAATCCTCTAGAAACCCTAAAAACATAAATAAAACCTCAAAAACCAAAAAACACTTAAAACCCCATAAAAACCCAAAAACGCTAAACCCTTATGAAGACCTAAAGTTACCCTAAAAATACTAAAAACCTTCAAAAACCATTTAAACCCCTAAAATCCTTATAAAACCCTTATATTCATAAAAACCTAAAATAACTAAACACTCTAAAAACTATTTAATCCCATTAAAACATTAAAAAATAATACATTAAAAACCCTAAAAAATACAAACACCCTTAAAAAAACAAAAATCCAAAAAATACCTCAAAATCCTCAAAATCCTTGAAAACCAAAAAACACATAAAACCCCTTTTAAATGCCTAAAAATTATATGACACAAAAAACACTAAAAAAATATAAGAAAACATTAAAAACCTAATACACTTAAAACCCTAAAAAAAAACTAAAATTGTTGATTCCTTATATATAATTATTTTTTCCTTGAAAAAATGAAAAAAAACATTAAACCCCACAAAAGAACATAGAAACCATAAAACCCCTAAAAACTATAAACCCCATAAAACCACTCAAAACTCAAAAAACCCTCTAAACCCCTAAAAAGATTACCAAACACTAAAAACCTTAAAACCCCTAAAAACTTCATAAAAACCCATAAAACCCAAAAAATGATTTTAAAATCCCCAAAAATACCCTAAAACCCTATAAATCCCTAAAAACATGACAATAATAAAAATAAAAAAAACCTAAAAATAATTAAAAACATAAAAACCCTAAAAGCATTGAAAAAACATACGAATACCTTAAAAACCTATTTACAATAAAACCCCCTAAAATCCTATAAAATGCAAAAAATCCTAAAAAACTCTTAAAACCTAAAACAACTACAAACCCTCATTATCCTAAAAACAAAAAAACAAAAAAATCCCACAAAAACCCCAAAAACCTCTAGAATTAGAAAACCCTAAAAACATTGAAACACCCTAAAAAAGTTAAAAACATAAAAAGACATAAAATCCCTAAAAACTTGAAAAAAGATAAAAACAATAAAAACCCATATAAAGATGCTAAAAACCTTAAACACACTAAAAACCATAAAAAACCCTCCAAAAAAACAAATAAAACCCATAAAAACCACAAAAAACTCTCAAAACCATTTAAATAGAAAACAATATTAAAAACTCTATAAACCATAAACCCCTGAAAAATTCAAAAAACCCTAAAAATCAAAATAAACTATAAAAACCCTAAAAACCGTAAATTCTAATAAAAGACCTAAGAGTCCCTAAAAACATAAAAAATACCCTAAAACACTAAAAACTATTAGAAAACCCCAAAAACCAAAAAACACTTTAAACCCCTAAAAACCCTAAAAACCTCTAAAACCCCTAAAAATCCTAAAACCCTAAAAACACTAAAATCATAAAACCCTAAATCCTCAAAATTCATAAAACCCTAAAACTGATAACAATCATTAAAAAGACCTAAAAATCCCAGAAAAAAAATATAAAATAAAAAATATACAAAAAACCTAAGGAAACAAGAAAAAATATATGACCCCTGAAAACATAAAAATCACTAAACACCAAAACAAATCATTAAAACCATAAAAATACATAAAACTCTCAAAATACCTAAAACAATAAAAAATAGTTAAATGATAAAAAAAATACCAAAAATCCCTATAAACATGAAAACCCCTAAAACCCCTAAAAACTCCTTAAAACCATAAAAATGATAAAAACAATAAAAATACCTAAAAACCCATAAAAACTGTAAAAACCCTCAAAACCACTAACAATATAAAAACCCATTAAAACCCTAAGAACCCTGAAAAAATAAAAAATATACCTTAATACCCTAAAGAACATAAAAATCCCCATAAAAGATCAAAAAAACTACAACACCCATAAAACCCTAAAAACCTTAAAAACCATTAAAATCCCTAAAAACCATAAAAATTATAAAAAAACAATAAAAATCCCTAAAAAGGTAAAAAACCCTAAAAACCCAAAGTAAATCTATGAAAACATCAAAATCCTAAAACCTTTTAGACCCCTAAAAACCAAAAAAACATTAAAATCCCTAAAAGTCTAAAAACCATAAAAACCCAAAGACCCTGAAAAATCAATAAAACCCCAAAAAAACATAAAATCTTAAAAAATCCTAGAAAACCTGAAAAATCCCTAAGAAAAACTTAAAAACCTAAAAAAATTAAAACTTCAAAAAAAAAAACAGAAAAACACTAAAAACCCTAAAAACCCTAAAATATCCAAAAGAACCCCTAAACCCCCACAAAACTATAAAATCCACTAAAACCATAAAAACCCTAAAAACCCAATAAGACACTAAAAAAACACGAAAAACTTTTAAACCCATTTAAAACCCTTTAAAACCCTAAGAACTTTGAAAGCACATAAAACCTAAAAATGTACTAAACTCAAGAACCCCAAAAACCCTAAAAACCATAAAACCCAAAAAACCCTAAAACCCTCAAAATCCATAAAAACCCAAAAAACTATAAAAATCATTAAAAAATCCATAAAAATACATAAAATCTTAAAAACCACTATAGAACATAAAAATATTGAAGAAAAACTGAATAAATTTATTCCTTTTAAAACCCCTAAAACCTAAAAAATTCCAAAATTCATAAAAAACGCTAAATATAGTATGAAACCCTAAAAATGCTAAAAACCCCTACAAATCCCTAAACCCCCTAAAAACCCATTAAAAAAAATCCCTAAAAATATATATATAAACGTAAAAACCCAAAAAAAAACAGAAAATCTCTAAGAAAACATTAAAAACATAAAAATAATTAAAACCACTTAATACCCTAAAACACCCAAAACTCTAGAAACCCTAAAGATACTAAAACCTCTAAACCCCTAAAAACCCTAATAACATTAAAAAACCCAAAAACCCAAAATATCCAAAAGACCCATAAAAACCTTTACACCCCTAAAAACTCTAAAAACCTTTAATACTCATACAAATGTTAAAATACTCTAAAAAACCACACAAACACTAAAAAGGTCTAAACCCCATAAAATCTAAAAAACATAAAAACCATAAAATTTTTAAAAACCCTAAAACCCAAAAAAATCCCAAAAAAATACCTAAGAATGTAAAAAAAATTAAAAAACCCAAAAAATCTTAATAACCTAAAATCATTATAAACCCCTAAAATACCTAAGAAATTCAAAAACCCCTAAAAACCCTAAAAACCATAAAAATCTATAAATCCTAAAAAACCATAAAAATTCTAAAAAATAATAAAAAAATAAAGTATCTCTATACATCCATAAAAACATAAAAAATATAACAAACATGAAAATTATTAAGAAAAACTTCAAAAACAAAAAACACAAAAAATCCCCAAAAACCAAAAAATAAAAAAATCCTAAAAAACACTAAAAACCCTATAAACCATAAAAATCATAAAGATACCTAAAAAACCATAAAACACAAAAAAACATAACAATGATGAAAACCTATTAACATCCTTTAAACCACTAAACATGTTAACAAACTCTAAAAATCCATAAAATCTCTAATAAAATAAAAAACCCTTAAATTCGAAAAAAAAACCAAAAAACCAAAAAACCTTAAAAAACTCAAAAAAACTATAAAATTCCCTCAAAATCCTAAAAAATATAAAATTCATAAAAGTGTCCTAAAAATCCCAAAAAACATAAAAACCCCTAAAATACCTTAAACTTATATGAAAACCTTAAAAATGTAAAAACACCTAAACCCGTAAAAACCTAAAACACCCAAATACCCTAAATACCCATAAAAACATAAAAACCCATAAAAACCCTAAAAAATACATCAATATTTTTAATAACATAACAACACAAAAACTCTCAAAATTCCCTAAAAACCTTAAAAAGAAAAAAACACATAAAACCCCTAAAATCCATAAAAACTGTAATAAGTCTCTAAAAGTACCTTAAACCCCTAAAAATTATAAAACCCATGAAAACATTAAAAAAATTAAATCCCATAAAACCAATAAAACCCCAAATAATTCTAAAAATTTAAAACCACTTTAAACTAGAAATGTTAAAAACTCTAAAAAACTTAAAATATTTAACAAAAAATAAAAATTCCTACAACCCCTAAAAAACCATAAATCCCTAAAAACAAATAAAATCCTCAAAATAATTAAGGGGGATTAGGGAGCTATAGGCTCTTGGTAACAATTGTGATGATTTTGATGTGAATGGGGGGAAGGTGAACTATACTCTTGGGGAGGAGGGGCAAGGGTCTCTAGTTGCTGATGCTGGGATTGTAATGCTGCCTGTATAGATACCAAGTGAGAATAAGGTTGTTGCTACTAGGCGTAGTGGATGCTGTGTGGTCCTTAATGCTGGTAAAGTTGAGTCGATGCTTGATAATTTTGGGTCCTTGGATAGAGATTTTGAGTATGGGGAAAGGGAAATGAAGTGGCTAAAGACTGTGTGCTCTGTCCTGGGGGGATGAAAGCGAGCTGCCTAGGGGGAGGGGTACTTGCAGTAGGACCTAGCTGGTGGCATGCCCCATATTTGTCTAGATTCTCAAGAACTTACGGTGGCTTTTGACATGCTGCAAGGAGGGGTTCTTGCTGTATGTTCCCTTAATCAAGAATCCTCCTTCATTCTTGATTAAAATTTTATCCAAGAGGATCGTAGAAGGATGGAGCAGAACATGAATATGGTCATCAAAGAGAGGGCCCTGGTAGAGATGGCCATTCCTTATGAGAAGGAAAATAAATCAGCGGAGGTCTCTTCAGTTCCCTATATAAGGAAACCAAGGAATGACTATTCAGCTTTGCTGAGGACAGTGTCCACGAGAGCCTCTTGCAATGCTACGGAGGTTGAGTCTAGCAGGTGAATTCGGTCTAGAAAGGTAAAGATGAATGTGGAACAATAACGTCTCAGGGAGTATTACACGACCTTCTTAAAGGAATATGATTCTTCTGAATGGGATCTGGTGGAGTCAGATGCTTCCTCTGGTTATGGTGCTGATGGGGACCCTTTTAGGAAGGACATTGATTTGTATTTTACACTGTTTCATTTCCATATTTTTGGGTATTTTGGGGTTTCAGTGTCATTGGAGATCCAAGGAATTTTGGGTGTGGGCTGTTTGGCTCCATCCCACCCTTGTCTGATTTTCTTTTACTATAATAAATTTGGGGGGGGGGGGGGAGGGTTCAGGAATATCCTTGCCCTGCACCTACCATGTCCCTAAAAACTGTAAAAACCCATAAAAATCTATAAAATCAAAAAGAAACAAAAAATCCATGAAAACCTTAAGGAAACAGTAAAAACATAAAAAATCATTAAACCTCTAAAAAATAAAAAAATGATAAACATCCTAAATACCATAAAACACTCTAAAAATACTCAAAAATGTTAAAAATAAAAAAAACCATAAAAATTATAAAAAATCCTTAAATATCCATGAAAATTAAAACCCCCTAAAAACCATGATCTACCGTATGAAAACAAAAAAACATATAAACACAGAAACCCCTTAAAACCCTAATAAATGATAAAAAATCGATAACCCATAATAACTATCAAAAACACTAAATGCCTAAAAATATCTAAAAACCCTTAAAACTATAAAACTAATCAAAAAAACTAAAAATCCCCCCACAACAAAAAATCCCTAAAAACCCAAAGAAAACCATTAAAACCTAAAAATTCTTAAAACCCCAAAAAACATAAAAATCATAAAAACCATAAAAACCCCTAAAAACCATAAAAACCATAAAAATACCTAAAAACGTCAAAAACCCCTAAAAACACATAAAACCATTAAAACCCTCCAAAACCTCTAAAAACCCTTCGAACCCATAAAAATGTAAAAAAGTTCAAAAAACCTATAAAACCCAAAAAAACTCAAAAAAAAACCTAAAAATCTAAAAGAAACATAAAAAACATATAAATCATAAAAATACTAAAAAACCGTAAAAACCCCAATAACATAAAACACCCTAAATACCTTGAAACCCCATAATAAAATATTATAATCCTAAACAAACTTAATTCCTCTAAAAATCATAAAATATTTCTAAAAACCCTAAAATTGCTCAAATTTCATAAAAATCTATAAGACCCAAAAATCCTAAAAAATAACTCAAAATTGATAAACAAAAAAACTCTAAAACCTTGAAAAATCCTTAGAACACCTTATCAAACTATAAACACATAAAACCCCTAAAACCTTAAAAATGTAAAAAACCCTTAAACACCTAAACACTAGGAAAACCCTAAATACTATACAACCCCCTAAAATCTAATGAAACCCTAAAAACCCACAAAAACCGACCAAAACACTAAAAAATCTAAAACCCATATAAACCCCTTAAAATAAAAAAAAACTCTATAATCCCTTAAAAACCATAAAATACGTTAAAAATTCTAAAAAACCAAAAAACCCCAAAAAACCATAAAAACCCCTAAACACCCTCAAAATCCTAAGACCCTAAATTCCATAAAAATGATAAAACATCCCAAAATTTCATTAAAAACATAAAAAACACTAAAACCCCTAAGAAAATCTTAAAAACCTAGAAACACTTAAAACTAAAACAAGCTAAATACCCTAAATACCCATAAAACCACACAAAATCTCTAAAACCACTAAAAATAATAAAAATACTAAAAAACATAAAAGTTCATTAAAATTTATAAAATACAAAAAAAATCATAAAATCCCTAAGAAAACCTTAAACACCTAAAAACACTTATACACATTAAAAAACCAAAAAATGTTAAAATCCCTAAAAACCCAAAAATCCTCAAAAACCCCAAAAAATCATAAAAAATCACTAAAAGGGAAAAAACATAAAAACCCCAAAAAACCATGAAAAACCCATAGAAAACCATAAAAACATAAGAACACCTAAAACCACTAAAAACAAAAAAAATATAAAAACACTAAAACCCATAAAAAGACCCTAAAACCCTAAAAATCCTAAAAACCATAAAAATCCTAAAACCCATAATATCTTAAAAACAATAAAACCCCATAAAAACCCTACAACCCACTAAAAATTCAAAAGCAAAACACAACCCCAGAAATATAAAAAAGTTATGAAAAAACGTAAAACCCCTAAAAAATTCAATAAATAGCCATAAACCCCATAATTACCATAAAAACCCTAAAAACCATAAAACTCTCAATATCCAAAAAAACAACTATAAAAACCATAAAAATCATTAAAAATACCAAATAAATCCTAAAAACTAGAAAAATATTTAAAAACCCTAATGAAAACCATAAAAACCACAAAATATTTAAACCCCCTAAAAATTATAAAACCCTAGAAAACCCGAAACCCACTATAATCCCAAAAATCTATAAATATCCATGAAGACACAAAAACACATAAAAATACTAAAAATCTATAAAAACTCTAAAAATATAAAAAATTTCAAAACCATGGAAAACATTAATTGATTCATTTAATCTTAAAATCACTTAAAACCACTAAAACCCTAAAAATCGCTGAAAACCCTAAGCCCCAAAAAACCATAAAACTCCCTAAAAACCATAAAAAACTAAAATAAAATAAATCCCCTAAAAATTACTATGAACTCTAAAAAATCATTAAAACCCTAAAAGTATTAAAAAATAAAAAAAATAAAAAACTCAAAAAACACCCTAAAAACCTAAAAAATCCTAGAAACCCTCAAAATCCTAAAAACCCATAAAAACACTATTATGTAAAAAACTATAAAACATTTAAAAAAAATAAGAAAGCCTTAAAACCCTAAGAAAACCTTAAAAAACAAAAAACACTTAAAACCCCTAAAACCTAAAAAATGATAAAACACTAAAAAACATAAAAACCCCCAAAATACCTTAAAACCATAAAAATCATAAGAATTCTAAAAATTCCATAAAAATCCATGAAAATGTAAAAAACCCTAAATCCATGAAAAAACCTTAATAAAACATTAGTAAGGTAAAAACACTTAAAACACCTAATAACATAATATTTTTTAAAACCCCAAAAACATTAAAATCCAAAAAACCCTAGAAACCATCAAAATATGTAAAATCCCTAAAAACCATAGAATCATAAAAAATTACTAAAAACCGCTAAAAATGTAAAAATGTATAAAAATCATGAAAATCTCTATGAAAAACCTATCAACTGAAAAACACTACACAACCATAAAAACCCTAAAAAGCTAGAATCCATAAAAAACCAAAAACCCAAAAACCATAAAAACAATCATAATCCCTAAAAACCATAAAAACTAGAAAAATCCTAAAGAAGACCTAAAAAGCTATTATAATGTAAAAAGCCCCAAAAAAATATCTATGAAAACCCTAAAAACAAGAAAAAAACAAATTAAAATCATTAAAATGGTAAAACCCTTGAACCCACTAAAAATCCTAAAAAACCCTAAAACCCTCAAAATCATCAAAACCCATAAAGAATAAAAAAAATCACTGAAAATAAAAAAAAACAAAAAAACCATAAAATCCTATAAAAAATCATAAAAACCAAAAAAAAGAGTAAAATAACTTAAATATATAATAAGAATCTAAAACTTTATAAACCCTAAAAACAATAAATGCCCTTAAAATATTTAAAAAAACCTAAAACCCATAAAAACCTAAAAACCAAAAAAAATTATAAATACCCAGTAAACTCCTGAAAATGATAAAAAAATTCCAATGAACCATTAAAAAACTAGAAGATTAAAAAAACCTTGAAACTCCAAAAAAAATCAATAAAAAAACCCTAAATACCCTCAAACCTCTAAAAACCCTAAAAACTATAAAAATATTAAAAAATACCTAAAAAATAACAAAATAAATAAATATAAAACAAATTTAAAAATAATAATAACATAAAAACTAATAAACAGCCAAAAAACAAAAAAATAGTTTAAAAACCCTTAGAATCCCTAAAAACTCTAAACCCTATAAAAATATTAAAAAAATATTTCAAAATATTTTAAAATTTAAAAAATATAAAAACCCTGAAAACACCAAAGAAAACCTTAAAAACCTATAAAACTCAAAAAAACATAAAAAACCTAAATACCAAAAAACTTCATAAAACTACTAAAACCCAACTAAACTATAAAAATATTTTAATCCCAAAAAAAATGATAAAACTATAAAAAACCATAAAACACCAAAAAACTCAGAAAAAACCATAAAAACCCTAAAAAAACAAAAATCCATATAAACAATAAAATCCATAAAAATATTAAAAATGTCCTAAAAATATCTAAAAAGATAAAAAAACATAACACAGCTTAAAACCCCTAAGAAAACATTAATAACCTAAAAACACTACAAACACCTAAAAACCTAAATAATTCAAGAAACCCTAAAAACGGAAAACCACCAAAAAAACAAAAAAAACCCATAAAATAATTAAGTCCCTAAAAATATATAAAACGTAAAAGCCCCTAAGATCTTGAAAACCCCTAAGAAAAGATAATAATATAAAAACAATTAAATTCACTTAAACTCTAAAAAATGGTAAGAAGCATAAAATGACTGTTAAACCATAAAACCCCTATAAAATATATAACCCTAAAACACATATAAACAATAAAAACCCAATGAAATTATAAAAACACTTTAAACCCATAAAAACGATAAAAACATATAAAAACATAAATCCCCTAAAAACTCAAATAAAAAACAAAAAAAAACAAAAAAACCATAGAAACCGTAAATCCTTAAAAACCCTAAAACACATAAATCCTCTAAAAATCTCTACAAACCATAGAAACTATAATAATCCTAAAAACATCATAAAAATACGTAAAAACATAAAAACACTAGAAAATGGTAAGAAATCCTTAAAACCTAAAAACACTTAAAACCTCAAAAACCTCAAAAACCTAAAAACTACTAAAAACCCTAAACACACTAAAACCCCTCAAAATACATAAAACCCCCAAAACCGTTAAATTCTAAAAAATATAAAAAATACCAAAAAAATGAATAAACAAAGAAAACCATAAAACCCCTAAGAATACCAGAAAAAACCAAAAACACTTAATACCCTTAAAACTCAAAAAAATAAAAAAACCATAAAAATGTAAAACCCCTAAAATATCTCAAAATCATGAAAAACTCTAAAAACCATAAAAATACAAAAAAAATCCTAAAATCTCTTAAAACGTAAAACCCCATAAAAACCTAGAAAAACCCTATGAAAACCTTAATAACCTAATAACTCTGAAAACCCATAAAAACCTAAAAACGGTAAAATCCCAAAATCCCCTAAAGGTCACTAAAAACCCTAAACCCCCTTAAAACCATGAACACCTCTAAAAAAATAAAACCCCTAATACCCTCTAAAAACTATAGAAACTCTAAAAACCATTTAAACCCCCTAAAATATTAAAAAATATAAAAACTATAAAACCACTATGAAAATAAAAAAAGATAAAAATCCAAAAAAACCCTAAAAACCCTTAAAAACCTTAAAAACTTCAATATCCCTAAAACCCCTAAAACACATAAAAATCCTAAAAAATCCTTAAAATTCCTCAAAATGTAAAAAATCATAAAAGGCTTGAAGAATCCTAAGAAAATAAAAATATCATAAAAATCTTAAAACCCCTAAAAACCCTAAAAACACTAAAACAATAAAAACCCTCAAACCGCTCAAACTCTCAAAACACCATAAGAACCCATAAAAATCATAAAAAGACCTAAAAACCCCTAAAAGGAAAGAAACTCTTAAATCCCTAAAAACCAGAAGAAAATCAAACCTAAAACACTTTAATCCCCTAGAAACATAAAAACACAAAAACCCTAAAAATCCCAAAATAGATCCATAAATCCACAATGACCACAAAACCCCCTAAAACTTATAAACCCTAAAAATACATAAAAAAATAAAGCCAATAAAAATAATAAAACCTAATAAAACCACTAAAATCTTTTAAAAACACTAAAAAACCATAAAATCCATATAAACTAAAAAACCATAAAAACCTAAAAATACCATAAAACATCTAAAACCCCTCAAAATCCTTAAAACCATAAAAAAGTATAAAAAACTTAAAAAAAACCCAAAAAAACATAAAAACCCCTAAAAACCATTAAAACACTAAGAAAACTATAAAAACATAAAAATAATCTAAGCCTCAACAAAATGTAAAAAATTATATAACATAAAAAACCCATGAAACCCTAAAACCCCTCAAATTCCCTAAAACCCATTAATTCCCTAAAAACCATAAAAATCCATAAAGGTCCTAATAAATCCATAAAATTACCTAAAAACATAGAAACTCCTATAACCCACTAAGAAACCCTTAAAAAATAAAATGATATAAAACCCCTCAAAATAGAAAAAATGATAAAATCCATGAAAACCCATATATAACCTCAAAAGCATAAAACCCCAAAAAAATAAAAAACAATAGAAACCCATAAAACCATAAAAATTCACAAAAAACACTTTAAACCTTGAAAAAAATAAAATCCTGAAAACATTAAAAATAGTAACAACTAAAAAAATTAAAAACAAAAAAAACCCACAAACCCCTAAAACTCTAAAAAGCAACAAAATAGCCTCAAAATAAATAAAAATCATACAAACCCATAAAATCATAAAACAAACATAAGAATCCTTAAAAAGTTAAAACATTCAAAAACTCTGAAAACCCTTTAGAAAAACATAAAAAAATAAAAACACATAAACCCCCTAAAAACCCTAAAAACCCTAAGAACCCTAAAAAATCTTAATACTCTAAAAAAGAAAAAAAATCCTAAAGATCCTAAACCCCATAATGAAACCCCTAAAAATTCTTAAATACATAAAGGACTTTAAAAACAATGAAAATCACACATCAAATCCTAAAAACCTAAAAACACATAAAACCCCTAAAAACCAAAAAATGAAAAAACACCTAAAAATCCTAAAAGTTCGTAAAAACCCTAAAAGTTTCTAAAAACGATAACCAATAGATAATATAAAAACCCTAAAAACATAATAAATCATTAAAACCACTTAAAAACAAAAAAAAACAACTAAAAACTCTAAAAACCAGTTAACCTTCCAATAATGTTAAAAACTCAAAAAACCATAAAAACCATAAAAACCATAAAAATCTCCAAAAATCCATAAGGAATAAAAGTAACCATATTCACTAAAACTCAAAAGACACTAACAACCCTCTAAATCCCTCAACTCAAAAAAAACTATAAACAACCTAAAAATTCCATACAATTTAAAAAAACATAAAAACCCTAAGAACCTTAAAAAGACTATGATAAACATGAAAACCTAAAAACAATTAATCCCCTAAAATTCTGAAAAATGATAAAAACATAAAATCCCCAAAAAATCACAAAAACATTCAAAATCCATAAAATCCTTAAAAACCCATAATTATATTTAAGAAGCCCTTTAAATCCCATAAAATGTAAAAACCCTTGAAAAAACCTATGATAACCATAAAATCTAAAAAACACATAAAACCCCAAATCACAAAAATGAAAAAAATCCCTAGAAGACACTAAAAATTCCCTTAAACCCCAAAAACCATAAAATCCCATAAAAACCGTAAAAAATACTGAAATCCCATAAAAACCCTAAAACTACTAAAAACTATAAAAACCATATAGACCCCTAAAAATGTTAAAAATTCTAAAAACCTTAAGTACCATAATAAATTCAAAACCAACTAAAAACCCAAAAAACCGTAAAAACCCGAAAAACTTTTAAAATCCCTAAAACTATAAAATTCCTAAAAATTCATAAAAATCCCAAAAAATATAAAAAACCCTTGAGACCATATCAAACCCTAATAATACCATAAAACCCTAAAACAATTAAAAAACTAAAATATAATAAAAAATCCAAAACCCAAAAAATCCTTAAAAATACTAAAAACTATTTAAATACCTAAAAATCTTAAAAAACTATACAAATCCTAAAAACACTAAAAATACTTAAAAACATAAAAAACATAAAAATACATAAAAACTCTAAGAAACCCAAAAAAAATATAAAAATCCAGAAAATCCCTAAAAGCATAAGAAATGAAAAAAACCCTAAAATTCTAAAAAGACCCTAAAACACACAAAACCAATATTGACCCCTAAACACCATAAAACCACTAAAAATTCATAAAAACCTTATATAAAAATCAAAACTCTAAAAAACCATTAACCACCTAAAAAATTTAAAAACACCCTAAAACCCCAAAAAACATAAAAAACCTAAAAATACCAAAAAAACTCAAAACCCATCCATCCAATATTAGATATTTATTCATTTTAAGGGAATAAAGGAAAAACAGCAAACCAAAAGAAAAACAAAAAACAACATGGGTCCGCAACGCCCCACACAACAGACCTAAGGAGTTCGAAAATAATGAAGGCCCAGAGCATCCCCTCGAACCATGTTGACCACCTCTAGCTTCATAGAACTAGCTGTATGGAAAAAAAAGTGATCTAGTCCAGGGACATCAAGAGAATAAAGATGGTCTGCAACCTTATTCCCCTCACACCATGTGTGGGTAACATTGGTGTTGTTGGAGATCATACCTCGGCATGCCCTCGTGATATAATTAAAAGACCAAGGAATGGAAACGGAACCGTGCAAAGCTTTATGGAGAATTTTTGAATTAGTTTCGACCTGAGAAGGGACGATCCCTTCTTGGCGACATAGTGAGAGACCCAACATCAACGCCTTCACCTCCACTTGAAGAGGAGAACCATGTCCCAATCGGCCTGAGAAAGCCATGATAACCGACCCAAAACTGTTCTGAACCACCCCTCCTCTACGTATAACCCCCATGTTGCATGACCCGTCGGAGTTGAGTTTGAGCCCTCTACTAGGCGGAGTCCACCTAACCGAGTTGCCTCTACTAGCACTGCTAATCGGGAGATTACTGGTATTTCCTGTTTGAATATGACTAAGGGAGGGCACCTCCTTCTATTGTTTAAAGGATCTGATAAGATCCAAAAGCATGAACTTTGTATGAAGAATAATCCCTCGTCCAGAGACAATAATCCCCTCGTGGCAAGCCTTGTTCCGTTCTTTCCATATTTTCCAGCATCCAGCATGGAGAATCATTGTCTGGGCCATCTTCTTAGGGTCCCTCTCCACCGCTCCGTGGAACCATCTGTCTAGTAATGGCATGCCGATCATGTGGTTATCCAAGAAGGTCGTAAACTCACCGAAATGAGTCCAAACCTCCCTCTCCCGTTCTCCTTCAAAAAACAGGTGATCTGTGCATTCTTCTCTATGCTATGATCAATAGTGACACCTCGAGGCTAAAGGGATGTCACACCTCCTAATGTTTTCATCCATTGAAATGGCATTGTGCCATAGCTTCTAGGTAAGAAAGTTCTGTTTGAGTGGAGAATCCTGGGACCATAGTATCTCATTCTAGGTGGTGTTGTGATCAGGAATGGCCAAGGATCATCAAAAATCCCTCGAAGAGAAGAAGCCCGATGCAGTGAGAGTGAAAACACATCTGTCCGGGTCGGAGTTGACTTTGATCAGCTCGTAAGTGGCGCGTTGATCGTCGTCAAGTACATCATCGATGAAGGTCGGGAGGTCACTAGCCTCTTTAAAAGTGAGTGTGGTACTAGGACACCTCGGGAAGCCGAGGATGGTCCCAGCCCAGTTATGATGCCAGAAGAGAATGTCCCCCCTTCCCACGAGCTATCTAGTGTTGGATTCCAGCGCCGTGATGAGAGGCAAGATCACCGACCAGAAGGGGGAAGCAGTGCCGGCGCTCCCAAGCACGGATCCTGCATGGGATTTGTGCATGGTGATTCCCCAAAGCGTGCGATTTTCCAGCACCTCCCAAGCTATCTTTGCATGCATGCACACGAGCGTGTCGTCGAGCCGGAGAACATTTATACCTCTTTCTCTGGCTGGTCTTGCCAACCTGTACCAAGAAACCTAGCAGTTCCTACCCTCTGTTCGAGGATCCCATATAAACCCAGCTAGAATCTTTTCAATCCTATTGATGATGCTATTGGGAACCTTGATCGACGATAGAGAGTGAACAGGAGTGGAAAAAAGAACGCTGTTAACCAGTGTTATCCGTCCCCCAAAAGAGGGAAAGATGTTCTTCCAGTTGAGAATTTTGTCCGTGATCTTATTGACAATACCGTCGAAATCACGCACCTGAAGCCTCCCCGATGAGATCGGGGCACCCAGGTATTCGATGGGAAAAGATCCTCTGTGCATGTACAGGTAATGTTGTAAGTCATGGGGCCAAGAAACGCCGCATCCATTGGAGATATAGAAGTTTCTTTTAGCTTTGTTAATGACCTGCCCACTCCAAAAGCGATAGTCTTGCATGATCCTGTTCAGGCCGTTGATAGACCGCCGACTGCCATTTGTGAAAATGAACGTATCGTCCGCAAACATTAGGTTAGATACAGGAGGGGCTATCCTTATCTGGTGATAAGAAATGACCTCACCGCTATCAATGCCCTTGTGCAAATGTTGACTGAGGACATCTTGGGACAAGATGAACAGACTCGGGGATAAGGGGTCACCCTGTCTCAACCCGCGAGTAGACTGGAAAAAACCATAGCTTTTCCCCATTGAAGTGACGGCCAACCAGAAAGAACTGAAACACCTAAAAATGATGTCGACGTTCCATGGGAAGAACCCCCTTCTTGCCAGCACCTTGTTTATGAAACCCCACTCAACTCGATCATAAGCTTTACTCATGTCGAGCTTGATCGCCACATTAGAGCCACACGTCTTGAAGTTTAAGTCCCTGAGCAACTCCTGTGCGAGAGCAATGGAACGTTGACAAAATCCCAAAACACATAATAAAACATTAAAAACCCAAAAAATATTAATACTCATAAAAACCCTAAAAAGGACAAAAAACCCTAAAAACCATAAAACCCGAGAGAATCCCAAAAAATTCCTAAAACCATAAAAATCACTAAAATTCAATGATAAAATCAAAAACCCTTTAAAAACTGAGAAAACATTAAAAAAATAAAAAAATATAAAACCATTAATAAACATAAAAACCCATAAAATGCTTAAGCCCTAAAAAGATCCTAACAACACTAAAAACCCCTAAAAACCTAAATAGAAAAAACCCTATAAAAACCATGAAAAACACTATAAACTCATAAAATCTCTAAAAACCAATAAACACTCTAAAACCACATTAAAATACATAAACTGTTAAAAAATATAAAAAACCATAAACCCACTAAAACATAAAAAATCCTAAAACCCCTAAAAACAAAAAACCCCTAAAACTCAAAAAATCCAAAAAAAATCCCAAAACCCCCTAAAAATCATAAATATCCTCAAAAAATCCTAAAAATCTGTAAAAATTTAAAAATTGGTAAAAAACATACAAAACCAAAGTAAACCCCTAAAAATAACTTAAACACCCTAAAACATAAAAATTCTAAAACCCTACAAAACCCTAAAAACTCTTAAAAAACCCTAAATAAACTAAAATCCAAAAAATTCTAAAAAACCCTAAAAAACGAAAAACCCTGAAAACCCTAAAATCCCTGAAAACCTCTAATTAAAAAAATTAAAAACCCAAAAATACATAGAAACCCTTAAAACCTAACAAACGATCACCCAAAAAATCTCTAAAAATAATAAATACACATAAATACACATAAAATCCTTAAAATCCCTTAAAACCATAAAAACACAAAAAATTAAATAAAATTCATTTCAACCCTTTAAAATCCTAAAAACACTTAAAAATTTAAAAAACACTAAAAACCATAACACCCTAAAAGATAAAAAACCCATAAACAACTAAAAATCAAAAAATCCTTGAAAAAAATGAAAACCCTAAAGACCCTCAAAATCACCAAATAACCCATTAAAATACATAAAAATACATAAAATATCTAAAAACATAAAACCTTTATAAATACTAAAACTCCTAAGAATAAATTTAAAAACTAAAAACACTTTATACCCCCAAAAAATGCTAAACCCCCCCCCCCCAAACCTATAAACCAATAAAAGCCTAAAAATTCCTAAAAACCCTGAAAAACCCAACTAAATACCTTAAAAACTTAAAAAAACATAAAAACCTCAAAAACATAAAAAAATTCAAAAACACTAACTCCTAAAAAGACCTCAAAAAACCCTAAAACCTCTAAAAATCATAAAACCCCAGAAATCCTAAAAAAAACCTAAAACCCCCATAAAACCCTAAAAACCCACTAAAAACTCTAAAACCCCTATAAAGTCATATTAATGATAAAAACTTTTAAAAACCTTTAAATCCCTAAAAAATATTGAAGAACCAAAAAAACCCTAAAAAATATAAAACCCCCCAAACCCTCAATATCCCTAACAACGCTAAAAATAATAAAAAATCCTAAAATACCTAGGAAAGTAATCAACCATAAAAACCCTAAGAAACAAAAGAAAACATTAAAAACCTCAAAAATCATAAAACAAATATAAAACATAAAAACTCTAAAAACACTAAAACCGATCAACATCTCTAAAAAATAAAAAACCCAAATAATATAGAAAAAGAATTAAAAAACTCTAAAAAATTAAACACCTAAAACCTAAAAAACACCAAAAATCCTAAAAGGGCACTAAAAACCCCATACAACCCATTAAAAATCCTAAAATAATTAAAACCCTAAAGCTGAAAAAAATCTAAATATTTATAAATAACATTAAAAACCCTTTAAACCACTAAAATGTTTAAAAATTTACATACCTTAAAATCCCTAAACAACTCAAAAAACAAAAAAAAAGGAAAAAAACACATAAAAACCATAAAACCCCAAAAACCCCTTGAAATCCTAATGAACCCTAAAAACTAATAAATATATTAAAATTCCTTAAAAATACCTAAGAATGTAAACATCCCAAAAAACAAGGAAAACCATAATAAAAACTTAAACACCTAAAAACAATTAAAACATGTCAAAACCTAAAAGCAATAAATATATTAAAAACCTTAAAAAATTAAAAACCCTTTAAAATCCCTAAATTCAATAAAACCCCTAAAAATACAAAAAATCACTAAAAAGGGAAACCCCCTAAAAACCCTAAACAAAACCCTATAAAAAAAATAAGAACTAAAAACACATAAAATCCCAAAGTAGTATAAAAAACTAAAACACCTAAAACCCTGAAAAACCCTAAAAACACTAAAAACCATAAAACCCCTAAAAACCATAAAAACAATAAAACCCCATAAAATAAATAAAAACTATAAAAACCATTAAAATCCCTATAAATTTTTAAAAATATAAAAACCATCAAAACCCTAAAAAATGAAAAAAACCTAAAAATCCTGAAATAAATGTAAAACCACTCAAAACACTCCAAATCAATGAAAACCCTAGAAAACCAAAAAATCCCTAAAAGTCCATAAAAATCCCTAAAAACATAAAAACACCTAAACATCCAATGAAAAAAATTAAAAAACCTAAAACCACTGTAAACATAAAAAATGATAAAAACCCAAATGTCCTTAAAACATTAAAAACTACTAAAAACCATAAGACTCATAAAAACCATAAAACCATAAAAACACTAAAACCCCATAAATGCCTATAAACCACTAAAAACTCTAAGAAACTTATGAACCCATAAAAATATTAAAAACTCTAAAAACCACATGACCCTAAAAAACTCAAAATAACCTGTAAAACCCCAAAAAACCATTAAAACTCTAAAACCCCTCAAAATATCCAAAACCGTAAAAAATCTCAAATAATCCCTAAAACCCCTAAAAATGTAATACCCTTAAAAAACTAGAAAAACATCAAGAAAACCTTAAAAAACTAAAAACACTTCAAACCACTAAAAACAAATAAAACAAAATACCCTAAAAACAATAGAAACCCGTAAGAACCATTCATGAGAAGCTTAAGATTGCTGGCTAGAAAGTTGCCTCTGCTTGTTTCGTATGCAGGAAGGCTGAGGAGCACTACAATCATATATTCCTACACTACACATTTGTTGTGGAACTTTGGTGCTACCTGTTACAGTGCATCCGCCTGACCTACAGTTTGCAAGGATCGGTCTATGATTTCTTGTGTGGACTGGTGGAGATGAGTTGAAGTGACCAAGTCTATAATCTACTACTTGTTGGTGTGGCTGAGACTATTTAATGTTTTTGGGATGCTCGCAATGTTATGGCCTTCAATCGACAACCCCTCTCACTGAATTGGGGGGGGGGTGACCATCCACAAGATGATCCAGAATGCATCACAATTACCAACATGTTTGATGTTTAACAATATAAAAGACATGACATTATTGTGTTCACTTGGGGTTGCTAGAAGAAGTAGAAAACCGATGGTCATGAAGTACGTTAGATGGATTCCCCCACTCCCATCATGGATAAAGGTCAATGTAGATGGCGCGACATTGGGATCTCCAGGACCCTTAGGGTGTGGTGGAAGTTTTCATACCTCTAGGGGATTTGTTAAGGGTTTCTTATTTCATTTTATTAGGGATGGTTGTGATTATAAAGCAGAGGTTTGGGTTATCATAAGGGCTGTGAAATTTACGAGTTAGTTTAAGTGGACAAGTATTTGGATTGAATCTGATTCGATGCTCGCGTTTATTGCTCTAAAGGTATTTTTAGGGGATGTCCCTAGGAGACCATTACCCCATTGGATTTAGTGCCTTAATATTTTTTGGACCCTGAGCTTCAGTATTTCACATGCATATATGGAGGCCAATTTGGTTTAGGATGCTCTATACAAAAGAGCTATTGAAGAAAGATGTTCGATGTATTCCATCATCACTACACATTTTTTACTCTGTTTGTTGATTCGTATTTGAAGGGTGAGAAAAACTCTCTCCCTTACAAACCCCATCTTTTAGCTATTTGTTTATGTTTTATTGATTTTTGGGGGGGCTAGGCTAGCCTATTCATGCACCTCTTCTGCCATAAAAACCATAAAACCCATAAAAATCTAAAAAATCCCAAAAAGTCTCTAAAAAATTAAAAACCCTAAACAATGAAAACCCCTAGGAAAAACCTAAAAACCTAAAAATACTTAAAACCCTTAAAAAACAAAAGCAAAACTAAAAACCCTTTAGAACCATAAAAATAATAAAAACTAAAAAAACTCTTCAAAAATATAAAAACATAAAAAAACATATAAAATCCCAAAAAAACCAAAAAACCAAAAAAATCAAAAAGAAACTCTAAAAATCACTAAAATCCCTAAAATCAATAAATATATAAAATCCATAAAAAAGTAAAAAAATTAAAAACCATAAAAAACACATAATAAAACCTCTAAAACCTAATAACATATAAAACCACTAAAACCCTAAAAAATGGTTAATACCCTATAAACTCATAAAACCCTAAAACCCTAAAACCCTCTAAATATTTAAAACCGTATAAAAACTAATATTCTAAAAAATATCTAAAAATGCCTAAAAATATAAAAAACCACTTAAAACCCTATGAAAACCTTAAAATCCTAAAAAAACAAAACCCCTAAAAACCTGGAAACCCAAAAAACCCAAAACCCCCTTAAACCCCCAATAAACCATAAATACCCCCAAAAAACCAAAAAAACCCCAAAAAACCCCTAAAAACCACTAAGAACTTTAAAAACAATTCCAATACATAAAAATATTAAAAAAAACTCTAAAACCCCATAAAAACATAATAAATTAGAAGACCCTAAAAACCCATAAAATCATAAAAATTATAAGAACCCTCAAAACCATCAAAATCCATAAACACCCAAAAAATCCATAAAAATATTTAAAAGGCTAAAAAAACCGTAAAAACCTAAAAATCCCTATAACTATAAAAACTCTAAAAACAAAAGGAAATCATTAAAAACCTAATAACACTAAAAACCCTAAATACCAAAAAATGATAAGTACCCTAAAAATCATGAAAACCCTAAAAACCCTAAAAACCATGAAAATCCATAAAATGATAAAAAACAATAAAAATACTAAAAAATACATAAAATATAAAAACCCTAAACCCCTAAGAAAACCATCAAATCCTAAAAACACTTAAACACCAAAAAACCTAAATATTCTAAAAACCCTAAAAGACACTAAAAACTTTAAAATCCTAAAACCCCATAAAAAAATAAAAACCCTAGAACCAAAAAAACCCAAGAAAACACTAAAAAAATTATAACCCTTTGATAATATAGAAAACATTACAAAATTTAAAAAACTTTTAAACCCTAAAACTCTAAAAAACCTAAAAATCACGAAAAACACTCAAACCCCACTAAAACCCAATAGATATTTTCAAAATATAAAAACCATAAAACCCTAAAAAACTAAAAAATTGTCTTAAAAACACAAAATAAATTAAAAACCCTCAAGTCTACAAAATCTACAAAAACCCAAAAAACAATAAAAACCATAAAATCCCTAAAAAACAATAAAAACATAAAAATCACAAAAAAACCTAAAAACCAATAAGAAAACAATAATAACCTAAAAAAATTAGAAAAACCTAAACAACATAAAATATGGTAAAAACCATTAATACCCTTAAACCGATAAAAACCATAAACCCACCAAAATCCTGAAACACCCTAAAACCAATAAAATACTAAAAAAACATTAAAAATCCCTATAAAAGTAAAAAAATCCTAAAAAACGTAAAAACTCAAATTATACCCAAAAAACCAAAAAACACATAAAACCACAAAAAAACTGAAAATTCTAATCCAACTAAACCCCTAAAAGACACTAAAAACCCTAAGTCACCAAAAACCCCATATAAAATATATATACCCTTTAAACCCCTAAAAACTTTCAAAGACTCTAAAAACCCTTTAAACCCCAAAAAATATATAAACAATATAAGAAATTAAAAACCATTAAAAGACTATAAAAAACCCAAAAAACCCTAAAAACCCTAAAAATCCCTAAAAATCCTAAAGATTAGAAAAATAATTAAATGATCTAAAAACCCTAACTACCTAAAAATCCAAAAAATCATAAAAACCCGTAAGAAAAACATCAAACCCTAAAACAAAAAAACCACTGAAAAAGCCTAAAAATTCAAAAAAAATATAAAAAAACCAAAAAATCTTGAACATCCCTAAGAAAAACATAAAAATCAAAATATTATTAAATACCATAAAATACTTTAAATTACAAAAAATCCTAAAACACTGAAAAGATACTAAAACCCCTGAATGCGCCTAAAAACTATAAAACCCCAAATATCATTAAAAAGCCCTAAAAATTCATAAAAACCCTAAACCCCTACTAAGAAAATCTAAAAACTTACACCATTAAAATGATAAAAATATTTAAAAAACATTAAAAACCCTAAAAAACATAAAGAAACCATAAACACACTCCCCCAAAACCCTAAAAGCCTTAAAAACCCTAAAACCCTAAAATCACTAAAAACCCATAAAAATCCATAAAAACATAAAATACACTGAAAACCCTTAAGAAAAAATTAAAAACCTAAAATAATTAAACCCCTAAACAACTAAAAATGATAAAAACCCAAAAAACCCAAAAAAACACCAAAAACCCTAAAATCTCTCAAAATCCCAAAATCCTAATAAAACCATAAAAACCTAAAAAATCAAAAAAATGCCTAAAATTTTAAAAAAGTCAAAAAACCCTTAAAATAATGAATAAAACATTAAAACACTAAAATCACATAAAACCCCTAAAAACGTAAAAATACTAAAAATCCTAAAACACCCAAAAAACCAAAAAACAAAAAACCCCTAAAAAATTAAAAACACAAAAAACCCATAAAAACCCAAAAAACCCTAAAAACTATAAATACCCTTTAAACCCATAAAAACCATAAAACTCTAAAAAACCATAAGACCCCTAAATTCATAAAACCCCCCTAAAACCCTAAAAAAACCACAAAACCCAAAAAATATTTATAAACCCCAAAACCATAAAATCCTAAAAAGACCCAAAAATACCTAAAAACTAAAAAAAATCCTAAAAAACCCAAAAAACCCTAAGAAAATCAAAACAACATAAAATTAGAAAAAATACAATATAAACTAAAAATCTAAAAACCCTAAACCTCCCCAAAAAACACAAAACCCCCACAAAATCCCCCAAAACCTAAATAACCATAAAAAACCAAAAAAATTCCATAAAAATCCATAAAATTGTAAAAATCCAAAAAACCATGAAAATCCTTAAGAAATCCATGAAAATATAAAAATAATTTAAAACCCTAAAAACATAAAAAAATATTAAAAACCCTTTAAATAACATAAAACAACCATAAAGGCCTTAAAACCCTGATTTCCTTGAAAACCTCTAAAACCCAATAAAACCCTTAAAAGACTTAAAACAATAAAAACAATAAAAACTTTTAAACCACTAAAACATTTCATAAATCAAAAAACCATTAAAAACCATAAAAATTAAATAAATCCCAAAAAACCCAAAAAGACCATAAAAACCCTGAAACCCCTAAAAACCCTATAAAAACCCTATATAAACCCAAAATTCCTAAACACCCTAAAAACTGAAAAAATCATTAAAATCCGTAAAAATAACTAAAAGAATAATTGGATTTGTTTTTCTTTTTGACTATTTTAGGTTTCTTTTTTTGTTTTTTGGGTCATTAAGGTTTTTTGGGTGTGGGTCGTTTGACCCCGCCCCTCCCTTGCCTGCTATGTCTTCTCCACTGTGTCTTTTCATCTAATAAATTTAGGAGGGTAGGCAATAGCCTGATCTTCACAGCTTCCTCTACCTAAAACCATAAAAACCCTTAAACCTCTGCAAAAATAATAAATCCTTAAAAACCTACACACTTAAAATTCCATAAAAAACTAAAAATACTAAAATTACTAAAAAACCAAGAAATGCTAAAACCCTAGAATTCCATCAAAAATCTCTAAAAACCAAAATAATCTTTAAAATCCTCAAAAAACTTATAAAATAAAAAAAACCCCATGAAAAACCCCTAAGAAAACCATAAAAACATAAAAAAACATAAAACCCCTAAAAACATAAAAATGATAAAAACCTTAAAACCCATAAAAACCATAAATCCTTCTAAAACCTTTAGAAACACTGAAATCCCATTAAAACCCTAAATCCCAAAAAATATATAAAAACCATTTAATCCCTTAAAAATGTATAAAAATTCATAAAAAATGATCAAAACCCAAGAATCTCAAAAAAAAACACTTAAACCCAAAAAAATAAAAACACTAAAACCTGTAAAAACCCTAAAAACCTGAACTACCATTAAAATCCCATAAAACCCTAAAACTCTGAAACCCATAAAAATCCAAAAATGCCCAAAAAATATCAAAAATCATAACAACTCTACAACCACTAAAACCCTAAAAACCCTTAAAAATCAAATAACACTTTAAACCCCTAAAAACCTAAAAACAATAAAATCATAAAAACCTGAATATCATTTAAAACCCATAAAAACCGTAAAACCAACCAAACCCCCTAAAACCCCATTAACCCCAAAAAAACATCATAAACTCTAAAAACCTTAAAATTCCTAAAAACATAAAAAAATAACCCAAGAAGCCCCAAAAAACCCTAAATACACTAAAACACCTAAAAAATCCCAAAATCTCTAAACCCACTAAATAGTAATAAAAATTCTAAAAAATACCTAAAAGCATAAAATTCCCTAAAATCCATGAAAACCCCTAAGAAAACCTTAAAACCTAAAACACAATTAAAACCCCTAAAAAACAAAATAAAAGTATCAAACCCTAAAACCCCTAAAAGACCCTAAAAACATAAAAACTCCTAAAAACATTATTACCCATAAATACCTTAAAAACCCTAAAAACTAAAAAAACACTAAAACCCACTAAAAACTAAAAAAATCATTTAAACCCCCAGAATTATTAAAAAACTCTAAAAACCTTAAAATAACAAATGAAACTAAAAAACCCAAAAAATACAATCAAAACTAAAAAAATACAAAAACTCCTCAAAATCCCTAAACACCCTAAACACCTCTAAAAAGGAAAATCCCTAAAAATCCCTAAAAATCCCTCAAAATGTAAAAAACCATAAAAACCTTAAAAACAATAAGAAAAAATAACCTAATACCCCTTAAAACCCATAAAAACCAAAATATGATAAAAACATTTAAACCCCTAAGAAAAAATAAAAACCTTCACAAACATAAAACACCTAAAATCCTTAAAAACCCTTAAAACGCAAGAAAACCCCAAAAACCCCACTAAAAACATTTAAAACCCTTTACACCCTAGAAAATGTTACAAAACTCCAAAAACCCTAAAACCATAAAAACCCTAAAAACCCAAAAAAAACCATCCAAACCCAAAAAAACCCCTAAAACCCCTCAAAATCCAAAAAGTCTCTAATAACCATTAAAACACTAAAAAAATACCTAAAAACATGAAAAATCCTAAAAACATGAAAACCCCTAAAAAATTGAAAACCCTTAAAAAGCATGAGAAACTAAATACACTTAACCCCATAGAAACCAAAAAATGCTAAAACCCTAAACTCCCTAAAATCCATAAAAATATTAAAACCCCATAAAACACATAAATCCCATAAATACCCAGTAAAATCTCTAAAACCCCTTTAAACAAATTAAAAAGTATAAAACTTTTAAAAATCCTAAAGAAGTAAAAAACTCTATAACCCCAAAAAAAAACTCCTAAAACCCCTCTATGGCCCTAAAATACCTAAAAAGCCTAAAAACCCTAAAAATAATAAAAATAAACATAAACATAAAAAAACACGAAATATGTAAAAAATCCTAAAAACCCTAAAAAACCCTAAGAAAAACTCAAAAATAAAAAAACCCTTAAAACCCCTAAAACCCTAAATAACTGTAAAAAACCCTAGTGAAAACTAAAAAACCCTAAAAAACCAAAAAACGCCAAAAACATAAATAATCCTAAATACCCATAAAACGCTAATAAACATTAAAAAATTTAAAACACTTTAAACCTCGATAATGGTAAAAAAAATTAAAAACCTTAAAACCCTAAAAAAACGGAAAAAACCCCTATGAACTGAAAAATCCATAAAAATAATAAAAACAATAAAAACCCAAAAACCAATCAAAAAGCATAAAAAACATAAAAATCTAAAAAACCTATAAAATACCTAAAAATCAATAAAAATGTAGAAAACTAAAAAAATCTAAAAAGAATTTAAAAAATCAAAACAAACTAAAAACTATTAACACCACTATAATCATAAAAACACTAAAAAATATAATAAACATAACAAACCCAAAAAAACCTAAAACACCTCAAAATCCCTAAAAAACCAAAAATTGAAAAAAATTCTTTGAAGCCCTAAAAATCCCCAAAATCCTAAAAACACCAAGGAAACCCTAAAATCCAAACAACTATTAATACCCATAGAAATGTTAAAATCCTTAAACATATACAATAAAATGATAATTTAATACCACATAAGACAATAAAAATTATTAAAAATCATAAAAAACCCTAAAAATAAATAAAATCCCAAAAAACCAGAAAAATGTTAAAACTATATAAACACTAAAAAACTCAAAAAAACATTCAAAAACCTAATAACTCAAAAAACCTCTAAAAACACAAAAAACATAAAACCCCTCAAAAACCTAAAATATACTAAATACTGAAATAAGCCAAAAAAACACTAAAACCCCATAAAAATCCTAAAAAAGCCCTAAAAATCCCTAAAAACAAAAAAAACATAAACAACCCTACAAAAAACATAAAATATAAAAATAGAAAAAACACCTAATAACCTAACAAAATATAAACACACTAAAAACACTCAAACCCCAAAAATCCATTAAGAAGCGCTAAAAAACCATAAAAACCCAAAAAAACATAAAACACACAAAAAACCCCAAAAAACAATAAAAATCATAAAAACCCTAAAACCAAAAAAAATCCCTAAAAACACTAACCAATAATAAAAATCCTAAAAATTTTCTAAAAATATTTTAAAATGTAAAAAATCATAAAAAACATGAAAAATCTGAAGAAAATCTTAAAAACCAAAAATCACTTAAAACCTCTAAAAACATAAAAAAAACCCTTAAAATCCAAAACATCTAAAACCCCTATTAATCCATAATACCCCAAATAAACTATAAAAAATCCGAAAAAAATCCAAAAATACCTAAAATCATAAAAACCCTGAAAACCCAAAAAATACAAAAGAAAACATTAAAACCCTAAAAGACCCTGAAAACCATAAAAACCCAAAAAACCCTTAAAAACATTAAAAACCCTAAAAATGATAAAACTATAAAAACCATTTAAATCCCTAATAACATTAAAAATCTAAAAGACAATAAAATACCTAAAAAGACAAAAACCCTAAAAACCAAAAAAAAACAAAAAACAATAAACCCCTCAAATTCCCTAAAAACCCATAAAATTTTTCAACAATCCATAAAAATCCTAACGATGAAAATCCCTATAAACTCTAAAAATATATAAGAAAACATTAAAAAATAAAAAAAATTAAAATCCCCAAACCCCCTAAAATTCTAAGACACTAAAAAATATTAAAAACCCTTAAAACCTCTAGAAACCCTAAAAATCCCTAAAAACATAAAAATATAAAATCCAAAAAAAAGTATAAAATCCATGAAATTGTAAAATTATCTAAAAACCCTAAAAATCCCTATAAAACCCTAAAAACAAAAAAACACTTAAAACCCCTAAAAATTAAAAATGATAAAAAACTATAAAAGCCACTAAAATCCCTAAAACCCCTAAAAACCTAAAAAAAATTAAAACCCCCAAAAAACCTAAAAATTATAAAAAACCTTAAAAACACCATAAAACTCTAAAACCCCTAAAAATGATAAAAACCCCTATAACCATAAAAACCCATAAAACCCCCTAAAAACAAAAAAAGCATTATAACCTCTAAAACCAATTTAAATCCCTAAAACATTAAAAACTCTAAAGAAATTAAAAACTTAAAAAAACTAAAGAAAACTCTAAAACCCAAAAAATACATGAAAACCCTAAAACCCCCCCAAAACCTTACAACCCTAAAAATACTTAAAAACACTAATAATCATAAATTCCTTAAAAAATTACTAATCATCCGTAAAAATGCAAAAAACCCCAAAAAATCCAACTAAAACCTTATAAACCTAGAAACACTTAAAACCCCGAAAAGACTAAAAATATGATAAAATATATAAATGATCCTAAACCCACTAAAAATTTTAAAAACACCTAAAAACCTTAAAAAACCTAAAAACCATAAAACCCTTAAAAACACTAAAACCCATAAAACCCTTTAAACCCCTAAAAAAATTAAAAATATCTATAAACCATACAAACATAAAAATATATTGGAAAAACACAAAACCCAAAAAAATGAAATCCCTTAAAACACCAAAATACCCTAAAACCCCTCAAAATCCCAAAATCCCAAAATCCCAAAATCCCAAAATACCATAAATTCAAAAAAACAATAATATTCCCTAAAATTGTAAAAACCCCTACCACCTTGAAAAACCCTATGAAAAACAAAACAAATCATAAAACACTTTAAACCCCTTAAACACCGAAAAAAAATGCTAAATCCACTAAAAACCCTAGATCCATAAAATACCCTAAACCCCCTAAAAATACCTAAAAACCCTAAAACCATAAAAATACTTAAAATACCTAAAAATCATTAAATCCTAAAACCTCTAAAAATAATGAAAACCACTAAGAAAACATTTAAAAACCAAAAACACTAAATACCCCTAAAACCCCTAAGAAACACTATAAATATTAAATTTTTTAAAAAGGCCCTAAAACACCAAAAACCCTAAAAATACATAAAAACCATAAAAATCCCAAAAACTGTAAAAACCTAAAAACCCAAAAAACCAAGAAAATCCACTAAAAATCTAAAAACACATTAAACCCCTAAAAATTTAAAGAAATCAAAAAAATTAAAACGTATAAAAATGAAACCCCCACCCTCTAAAACCTAAAAGAATAAAAAATAATTTAATACCATCAGAACCCCTAAAATCTCTAAATCCCATAAAAAATAAAAGGACAAAAAAACCCTAGAAATTTAAAAAATATATGAAAACTAAAAAACCCTAGGAAAACCTTAAAAACCTAAAATAACTAAAAAACCCTAAAAACTACAAAAATCATTAAAAACCTTAAAAATCCATATAAACCACTTATTATCACTAAAAACCCTAAAATTCATAAAAAACTATAAAATCCCTAACAATCTCAAAAAATTAAAAAAATTAAAAACCCTGAAAAAACCCATAAGAAAACCTTTAAAACATAAAAACACTTAAAGCCCCTAAAAACAAAAAATGCAAAAAACCGTAAAAACCATAAAAGTACATAAAGACCCTAAAAATCTTAAAACCCATAGAAAGACATAAAATCCCTAAAAACCCACTAAAACACCTAAAACCACATTAAACCCCTATAAACATTAAAAAATCAATAAAAAATGAAAATCCTGAAATAATAAAAAACCCCACAAACCATAAAAAACCTAAAAACTATAAAAACCCATAACCCCCCCCCCCCAAAAAAATCCCTAAAACCCCTAAAAACACACAAAAATACTAAAAACCCTTAATACATAAAACTACTAAAAACCCATAAAAGCCCTATGTAAACCTTAAAAACAGAAAAACAATTAAAACCCCTAAAAACCCTAAAATGGTAAAAACCCTAAAAAAACCATGAAAATTTAGAAAACCCAAACCCCGGAAAATCCCTAATAACCTAAAAACCATAAAAATTAAAATAATTCTATAAAACCCATAAATCATAAAACCCCCTAAAAACCTAAGAAAACCTAAAAACCATAACTTTTTTAAACCCTTAAAAACATAAGAAATGATCTCAATAGAAGAGTTAAATGAAGCCTCGACACAACATCATGTGACTCTGATTGCGAGATTCATGAAGTGGCACCCCTTGGTGGACGTTTTTGACAGGTTTGTCTTTGAACACTGGGACCTTTAGGATCGAGCAATGTTGGGGCTTGTTGACAGTGACCACATCATGATTCACTTCACATTTGAGGAAGATATCATTCTTGGTTGGTCTGCGGCTTCCCGAATCTTCAATGGAGCTTGGTTATCCCTCTCCCAGTGGAATTGTGACCTTCATTTGAATCATGACTCCCGGATGTTTGTGATGTGGGTAATATTCCCTAAATCCCCCTCCCTTTCCAATATATCTCCATTATTTCAATGCTAGGGAATATGGTGGGGAGGTTTCTAGGTGTGGATAACTAGATGAAGGCCCTCGGTCATCCGAATACTCTGAGGCCTTTCGTAATGGTTGACGCTTCTAAAGATCCACCGAATTTTGTGTGGATTTCTATGGGTGAGGAGCTCCATTGCATGCAACCAGTGTTGTTTGAACCATAGTTTGAATTTTGTTCACTTTTCTAGAAGTTTTGAAATAGTAAGAAGAATTACGGTTGTGGCACCATTGATAGAGGTGGTGTGCGTCTTGTGTAGGAAGGCTATTCTGAGTGTAGCTAGGAAATAGAGGATATAAAGGGGAGCACAGGTTTCCCAGGATACTGCCCACCCAACCTTAATTTCTATGGTATTTGATCAGATAAGAATGTATTTGAAGGTTAGGAGGGATACGGGAGCTGCAATGGTGGATTTAGATGGAACGATTCTGAATATAGCTGGAAATTGTTGCGGAATAGGAGGTGATTGTGCTGAGGTGGGATCCACAAATAAATGGGAGACTATGATTTGTAGTGGTGTTCAAGATGAAAGTGGTGAGATGACAGGGGGACAGAAGCAGGGAGAGGATGCTGAGTAGGTTGGAATGACTGGGACTAGGCACATTGAGAGCTCCTTGATGCATTCCTCAAATGGTGATGTAGTGGACTGAAAGTGGGGCAGTGGGCATGAAAGCGGTAGCCAGTTGTTGGTTTTAAATGATGTTTCATTGAATGACAGGCTTGAAGTGTTGGTATTGGCTGAGCTAGATGGTGATGAGGCTATATAGGGAGAGGTGGCCAAATAGGGGGAGGTGTTTGGGTAGGTGGAGATATATGGAACTAGGAAAGAGAGGTTTATGGTTGCGAAGGGGCGGATTTTGGTGGGGAAGAAGTCCAAGGTGGGACCTGCAGGCCAGAGCTTGGATGAACCAGTGGTGCTCCTTGCTGAGGGTGGTGATTTTGGGAGGTCTGGCAGGGGGTTTTGCCAATTCCCTACAGTGAGGAGGTTGTTGTAGACTTTACAGAGGACCTGGTTGGATGTCCAATACTGGAGATGGAAAGAAGAAATGGTGAAGTGGGGTTGGTCCCAGATTTTTAGAAGGCCATGGTGGTTCACGGAGTCCAATCTGCTGAAGACAATTGTGTTTTTATGCATGACATGGTAATGGTGGAATGGACAAGGTTCTCTATTGAGGTTGAGGCTCAAAGATTAGGGGATATCTTTGTTGAGGATGATCGCAGGATAAATTACATTATAGCCCAGTTCAAGAGAGAAAGGGTTCATCAAAGGGATTCCTTTGGTGCATCCTATGAAGGGTGTAGGGATGGTGTGGCTTGTGATAGAGTCCTATATCAGAGATCATCTCCTACAGATGGTGTAACCTCTGCCCCCATAGGTGGAGGCATTGGAGGGACTACTCATCTCTCTCGAGGCCCATGAATACTAGGGTGACCTCTAGGGCAGGAGGGCTGAAATCAAAATTCAATAGGAAGGTGTGTCCTTCGTGATCTACTGAAAATTAGAGGCTCAAGGAGAAATACTTGTAACTTCTAAAACTGTGGGAGGATTTTGATTAGGGATTGGAATCTATAGACACAAGGGTGGACTCTGATTACTGCTTTACTGAGGTGGCTTCTGGACTTGTCTCGGATGATGATCCTTATGGTGTGTGCCTAGTGCATGACTTTGGAGGCAACATTGACTAACTTGTCCCTTTTTGTGTCCTCTTTTTGTTTTTTAGGTGTTTCTGGGATTTGGGTCTGTGGGATGGTGTATTGGGGATTTTGGTTGTGGGTCATTTGACCCTAGCCCTCCCTTTGTTTGGGTTGTCTATATTTTCTATATATTTTGGAGGGACTAGGAGTAGCCTATCATTATATCTTCTTTTCCCTAAAAACAAAAAAAACCATTAAATCCCTAAAATCCATAAAAACCCTAAAAACCATAAAAAACAATAAGAATCCTAAAAAGGCCCTACGAATCCCTAGAATGTTAGAAAATCAAAAACTCCCCAAAAACCCTAATAAAAGATTAAAACCTAAAAACTATTTAAACCATAAAAACCTTATAAAATTCCAATTTCTTGGATATAAATTGATTTCCCTGAAAAAATTATAAAAATTCTAAAATCCCTAAATACTCTAAAAATACCCTAAAAACCTCTAAACCCCCATAAAAACCATAAACCCCCATAAAATACCCTAAAAATCTTCTTAGAATTATAAAATCCCATTAAACCCATAAAAATGTTGGAAAACAAAAAAAATATAGAAATCCTAAAAAGATCATAGAAAACCCTACACACCCAACAAATTCTTAAAAATACTCTAAAACCCTAAAAACCTAAAAACCCTTAATATAAAAAAAACACTAAAAACATACAAAAATACATAAAATCCTGAAAAATACATAAAAACATAAAAACCCTGAAGCCCATTAAAAACAAAGAGAAAACATTACGAACCAAAAAACACATAAACCCCCGAAAAAACCTAAAAATTCTAAAACCTCAAAAAAGAACAAAAAACCCCAAAAACCCTAAAAACGACAAAAACTATTAAAAAACATTAAAACCCTAAAAACCATAAAAACCTTAGAACCCCACCAAAACAACTAAAAGCCCAAAAATTCCATAAAAACATTAAAAAAATCTTAAAAACTTAAAAAAAATAAATTACCATAAAACCCTAAAAACTGAAAAAACCCATAAAAATACTAAAACCTCTAAAAATCCCTAAAACCACTAAAAACCATAAAAATACTGAAAAATGCATAAAAATCCCTAAAAATAAAAAAGGCTAAAAACCCAAAAAAATCCATAAGAAACAAATTAAAAACCTAAAAACAGATAAAAACCTAAAAAAATTTAAAAACCATAAAACCCTAAAAACCCAAAGAAAACACAAATTCCCTAAAAATCTGTTAAAACCCTAAAAGTCATAAAAATCATAAAAAATCATAAAATATATAAAAATTTATAAACATTAAAAACCATAAAAATTCATAAGAGAAAATTAAATACCTAAAAATAATTAAAATCCTTAAAAAGTGAAAAAATGCTGAAAACCCATGAAAACCCTAATAATAAAATAAAGCCCCCTAAAAACCATAAATTCCCCTAAAAACCATATAATCCCTAAAACCCCATAAAAACTCTATAAACCCAATAAAACTATAAAACCCATATAAACGACTAAAAATATTAAAATTTATAAACAAACATTTAAGACTCTAAAATCCCCAAAAAATTCTAAAAACTCTAAAACACCATAAAAACAATAAAAACCAAAAAAATATTTATAACCCTCAAAATCCCAAAATAACACTGAAGACCTTTAAAAATCGTAATAAATGCATAAAATAATATAAAACAAGAAAAAACTAAGAGAACCATAGAAACCTAAAAAAAATTAAAACACCAAAAAATCTGAAAAAATTCTAAAAACCCTAAAAACTGTAAAATAAAAAAAAACCGAAAGACCCCTCAAAATCTGTAAAACCCCTTTAAACCATAAAAATCCAAAAAAATTATCAAATCCCAAAAAACATAAAAAACCCTAAACACCTATGAAAACATTAAGAACCTAAAGACACTTTACCCCACCAAAATATTAAAAAACTGAAAAACATTGAAAAACCATAAATAGGCCCTAAACAATCTAATATCACTAAACACCCCAAAAAAACAATAGAAACCAAAAAAATAAAAAAATAACTAAAAACTCTAAAAACCCTTTACAACCAAATTTTTTTTATGAAAATATAAAAAAAACAAAATAACTATAAAATGCACTAGAAACCCATAAAAATCCAAAAAACCATAAAAACCCAAAAAACTCAAAAAAAAGACTAAAACACTCCAAATTCCCTAAAAACGCCTAGAAGCATTAAAAACCTTAATAACATGAGAAAATATGAGAAAAAATACAAATATAAAACATACTTTAAACACCTCAACAACCTAAGAAAGACTGAAAACCCTTAAATCCTCTAAAATCCCTAAGAAACCCAAAAATCCTCTAAATTCCTAAAAACACTAAAACCCATAAAAAACATAAATAATCCCTAATAATCACTAAATCATAAAAAATATAAAAACCTAGAAAAAACACTAAGAAAACCTCGAAACCCCAAAATCTCTTCAAACCCTAAAAAGAACCTAAAATGTTAAAAGCCCTAAAATACTCTAAAATTCCTAAAATCCAAGAAAACCCTAAACCCCCATAAAGTCCTTAAAACCCCTAAAAATCCATAAAACCCCTCAAAACCTCCAAAAAACTCTAAAACCACTTTAACCCCTAAAATAAATAAAGAATCTAAAAAATAAAAAAACCCTAAAAGACCTTAAAATTCATAAAAACCATAAAGAACCCTAAAAACATCAAAATCCTTTAAAACTCTAAAAACCCATAAATATCCTAAAAAATCCCCAAAATCCATAAAAACTTGAAACCCACAGGAGAACCTTAATAAAACTAAAAACACATAGAACCCATAAAAATGTAAAAATAATAAAAACCCTAAACATTGACAACCTTAGAAACCATAAAACCCTAAAAACATCAAAATCCCTAAAATCCAATAACACGATAAAAATCTAAAAAAATCCATAAAAATAAATAAATGGAGAAAAACCATAAAAATATAAAAACCCTAAAAATCCTATGAAAACATCATAATCCTAAAAACACTTAAAACCCAAAAAAACACTAAAAACCTAAATGTCCCTAAAATTCCCTTTAACCCCTAAAAATCATAAATTTCCCTAAAACCTTAAAAACCACAAAGCCCATAAAAACCCTAAAAAGCTACCAAAATCATTAAAACCCCAATAAACTGATAAAACAATTAAAGAAATCTTAAATACCTTAAAAATAATAAAATAACCCCAAAAAACTCTAAAACCCCAAAAAAATAATAAAAAACCGTAAAAACCCACAAATTCACTAAAAACTCTAAAAACCCATAAAAATCGTAATAATCCATATAATTTCTAACAGTTTAAAAACATAAATAACCTGAAAAAAACTAAAAAATCCTTATAAACCTAAAAACACTTAAAACCCTAAATACATAAAAAATGCTAAAATCCACAAAAAAACCCTAAAAATACATAAAACTCTAAAGACTAAAAAAACTAAAAAGGCCTTGAAAATCACTAAAAATTTATATAACCCTAAAATCCTTGAAAAACACGAAGAAAAATGTAAAAACCTAAAAACACATAAAACCCATAGAAACCTAAAAAACACTAAAAACCCTAAAAAACACTAGAAAGCCTACAATCCGTCAAATCCCTCAAAACTCCTAAAAACCCTAAAAAGCATAAAAATCATAAAAATACCTATTAATGTAGAAAACCAAAATAACATATGAAAGCATTAAAAACATAAAAATAATTAAAACTATGAAAAAACATAAAAATTCAAAAACCCCAAAAAAGACCCCTAAGAATCCTAAACCCATAAAAACTCTAAAAACCTTTAAAAACAACAAAAAAACAAAAAAAAAACAATAAACACTGAAAAATTTCAAATCATTAAAAACACTTAAAACACATAAAAACATAAAAAACTCTAATAACCAATTAAAAACCCTAAAAACACAAAATCAACCCTAAAACCCAAAAAACATAAAAACCCCTAAGAACCCTAAAAACTATATAAATAATAAAAATCCATATATATACCTAAAATCATTAAATTGATAAAAACCTTGAAAACCACTAAGAATACCATAAAAACATAAAAAATAAAACCCAAAAATAACCTAAAAAATCTAAAATCCCAAAAAAAACCTAAAGCCCCTCAAAATGGCTAAAATCATTTAAAATACATAAAGACTAACAAAATGTTAAAAACCTAAGAAAACCATAACAACATAAAAACACATATAACCCTTAAATCCTAAAAAATAATGAATGCTCAAAAAACCATAAAAGACCGTAAAAACAATAAAACCCCAAAAAACCATAAAAACCCATAAAACCCTAAAAACCCATAAAACAATATAAAAACCCTAAACCCAATAAAACTCTAAAAACCCAATAAAACCCCTAAAAATGTTTAAAAAATAAAAAAATCACAAAAGTCCTCAAAATCTGAAACACCCAAAAAAACCCAATAAAGCATAAAAAAACTAACACCCTAAAATTATCAAATCCCTAAAACCATAAAAAATATAAAAATCACAAAATCCATTAAAATCCCTAAAAATATAAAATCCCAAAAAACCCTAAAAACACCCAAGAAAACCTTAAAAATCTAAAAACCCTTAAAATCCATAAAAACCAAAAAAATTGATATTGATAAAATCATAAAACACTTAAAACCCCTTAAATACCTTCAAATCATAAAAAATCATAATAACTATAAAAATCTAAAATTTCCCTAAAAATCCGTTAAAACCTTCAAAAACTAAAAAACAATAAAATATCTATGAAAACCATTAAAACCAAAAAATATATAAAACCCATAATAAACAAAAAAACGTTAAAACCCCAAGAAAACATAAAAACCATAAAACACCATAAAACCCCTCAAAATCCTTAAAAACCCAAAAACCATAAAAATAACATAAAAATCCCTAAAAAAAGTTACAACCATTAATAACCCTAAGGAACATTTAAAAACATAAAACAAAATAAAACCCCAAAACACCTAAAAAGGTTTAAACCCCCATATACTAAAAAATCATAAAAACCATCAAAATTCTTAAAAACCTCAAGACCCATAAAAATCCAAAAAAGTCCATAAATTCACCAAAAATATAAAAAACCTTTAAAACCCAAAGGAAACCATAAAAACATTAAAACACTTAAAAACAATAAAAAACCTCAAAATGATAAAATCCATAATAATACCCTAAAACCCCAAAAAAAACACCTACAATCAATAAAGACCTCTAAACACCTTAAAACCCATAAAAACACATTGAACACCTAAATCACCACTAAAAACTCTAAAAATACATTAATCCTCTAAAAATATTAAACACGCTTGAAAACCATAAAAACTCTTTAAAAACTCAAAAAAATTCCTAAAACCCCAAAGAATCCATAAAAACATTAAAACCCTAAAATGCTAAAACCCTTCCAAATCCCAAAAAATTCCAAAAAATCCTAATATCCCTAAAAGACATTAAAATCATTAATATAAAATAGCCTAAAATCTATGAAAACCCAAAATAAACCAAAAAATATAAAACACATAAAAGGCCTTAAAAACATAAAAAGATACAAAAACCCTAAAAACACTCAAAATCCCTTAAAACTTAAAAAATCATAAAATTCCTTAAAAATCCCTAATTGAACTAAAAATTGTAAAAACCCTAAATAAAAAAACACCTTAAAAAACTTAATAACTGAAAAATTATTAAAACCACTAAAACCCCTAAAAACATTAGAAACCCCAAAAACTATCTAAAATTCCACAAAACCTAAAAATATCTTAGAAAACCATATAAATTCAAAAAAATCACTTCAAATCCTTAAAAATGTAAAACCCTAAGAAAACCATAAAAACCAAAAAACACTTAAAACCCCTAGAGAATCGAAAAAATGCTAAATACCCTAAAAACACTAAAAGTCCCCAAAACCCCGAAAACCTAGAAAAATAACAGGTGAGATAAAACATCATTGTCAAGAATGAAGAAAGGTGTTAGATCTTGATTAATTACTCTTTGAGTGAGGAGAAGAATGTTAATACTAGGTATGAGGGTAGCTGAATAGATTAGAGGAAATTGGAACACAATGCATGTGTGGATCTGAAAAAGGAGGCTCTAGATTTGTAGTTGGTCCCGATGGTATATAAATGATTTTATTTGGAAAACTCTCACTCTCTTGTTCACAGGGATCTTACCCTGGAGGATATCAATACACTACCACAGAGATGGGGGGAGGTTTTTCCTATGACAACAAATATTTTGGAATAAAAATTGGGGTCTTGGAAATGTATAATGATGGAATTTTACATAGGAAGGATAATATGCCCGAGGGATTTGTCTCTGCTTCCCCAAAGAGGAGGGAAAGAAAAGGCTACTCCACTCTGCCAAAGCCCATGGATACCAGGGCTTCTTCAAACGTAGTAGAAAAGAATGATAATGATTTCAAGAGAGGGAACTCTAAAAAGTTATTTTCTCTAACACAACATACTTTAGAGCAACAAAGACTCAAGAACAAGTATTTGGAACACTTCAAATTTCAAGAGGACTTGGAATCTAGATTGGAGATGATGGATGCTCGAGCAGGATTTGATTTTGAGTTTGGTGATGTTGTTGATCCTTGTTACATCTAGTTTTTTTTATTGATTTATCCCAGACTCTTGTGTTCTATTCTGCCATTAATTATGATGATTTTTTTAGGGCCAAGCATGATTGGCCTTATTCCTTCTTCTCCCAAAACCCATGAAGAACAATAAAACCATTAAAAATGATAAAAAACCCCTAAAACCCCTAAAAACATAAACACCACTAAAAACATTGAAAACCTTTTAAAAACCTAAAAATGTTAGAAACTCTAAAAAACCATAAAAACCCTATAAAACCCCAAAAATACCCTGAAATCCCAAAAAACTATAAAAACCCTAAAAAATATAAAACCACTTAAAACCCATTAAAAGCCCTAAAAATCCTAGAAATTCTTTAGAATCTATAAAAATATTTAAACTCTAAAAACACTAAAACCATCTAAGAAAACCTTAAAAACATAAAAACTTTTAAAACCCCTAAATAAACAAAAAAATTAAAAAAATCATTAAAAAACCTAAAAACCCTTAAAATACAAAACAAAAACCTAAAACCCTAAAAACCTAAAATGACACTAAATATATCATAAAACATAAAAAATCTAAAAACCCAGAAAATCCAAAATAAGTCATTAAAAACATAAAAACACATGAATCTCACAGAAAACCTAAAAACACTAAAAAAACACTAAAATGGACCTAAAGTTCCATAAAAACCATAAAACCCCATAAAATACTAAAAACCAATAAAATTTTTAAAACTCCCTTTAAAACACTAAAAACATTTAAAAAATCAAAAAAAACCTTAAACTGGCTAAAAACTAAAAAATCCTAATAGCCCCAAAAACTATAAAAATCATAAAAACAGCTAAAAATTCTTTAAATCCAGAAAAACCCATAAAAATCCCAAAAAAGGAACTGAAAATCCCTAATATCATAAAAACCCAAAAAATCCCAAAAAAATAAAAAAATGTAGAAAACCCTTAAAAACCTCTAAAAACAACAAAAAATCCCCCCACAAAATCCCTAAAATCCTGTAAAATAATATAAATCAATAAAAATCCACAAAAATACCTAAAATGTAAAAAAAAACCAAATTACATGGGAAACACTAATAACCAAAAAACACTTTAACTGCATAAAAAATAATCTAAAACCCTATAAAACCCTAAAAACCCTAAAACCCATAAAACTCCTAAATACATTAAAAACCCCTAAAACCCCATAAAAATCCAAAAAACACAATAAAAATATAAAAAACTCTTTAAAAAACTAAAAAATTAACAAATTCTAAAACTTAAAAATTCTAAAAACAAAAAACCACCCTAAAAATAAAAACAAAACAAAAAAACCCAAAACCCTCGAAAACCAGCTAAATACACTCAAAATCCCTAAAAACCTAAAAAAATTAAAATCATAAAAAACATCCTAAAAATACATAAAATGTTAAAACACCCTAAAACCCCTAAAAACACATTAGAAAAACCTAAAAACCTAAAACACTTAAATCCCCTAAAAACCCAAAAAACACTCAAAACCCTAAAAAACCCTAAAACCCTCAAATTCCTTAAAAACCCTAAAAGCACATAAAAATCATAGAAAATCCATTGAAATCCCTAAAAGTGAAAAAACCCCAAAAACCATGAAAACCCAAAAGGAAACCATAAAAACATAAAAATACTTAAAACCCCTAAGAAACATAAAAACATAGAAAACCCCAAAACCCTAAAAAGAACTTACAACCCCTTACAGTCCCTAAAACACAAAACCCCCCCTAAAATTATAAGAAACATAAAAACCCATAAAAATAATAAAAAATACACTTAAAAACTAAAAACATGTTGAACCCCAAAAAACATTAAAAACTCTAAAAAACATAAAAACGCTAAAAAACTCAAAAAACCCAAAAATTATAAAACCCTAAAAACCCTTACTACCTTCAAAATCTATAAAAACCCTATAAAAATATAAAAAGAAGTAAAAAACAACTAAAAATTTCAAAAAATGTAAAAAGCCTTAACAACAATGAGAGCTCCAAAGAAAACCCATAATTGCTAGAAACACATAAAATCCATAAAAACACTAAAACATAAATTGCCCAAAAAACCCCTCAAAATCACTAAAAACCTAAAAAACCATTAAAATTCAGAAAAATATAAAAAACTAAAAACCCTAAAAACACTAAGAAGAAAATAAAAACCTTAAAACACTTAAAACCCATAAAAAACTAAAAACAAAAAAAAAATTAAAACTCCAAATGTCCCAAAAAAAGTCCCTTAATTCCATGAAAACATAAAAAATCCTTAAATTCCTTAAAAACCCATAAAACCCATAAAAACCCTAATAAACACTAAAAATAAAATTAAAATTAAAACCCTAAAATTGTAAAAAAAACTCTACAAATTCATAAAAATTTTATAAAACTAAAAAACCCTTCAAAACCCATAAGAACCCTAAAACCCCTAAAAACACCAAAAACCTTATAAATCTTTAAAAACACTAAAAAACATAAAAATACTAAAAATATATAAAAATACACCAAACATTAAATACCCAAAAAACCATGAAAACCCTTAATTGACCCTCAAAAACCTAAAAACACTTTAAACTAATAAAAATATTATTGACCACAAAAAACCATAAAAAACCTTCAAAATCCTAAATAACTTAAAATTATATAAAATCCCATAAACCAATAAAAACCCATAAAATCCTAAAAATCCCTAAAAATCCATAAAACCCTAAAAAACCCGGATTACCCCTTGGAAAACCATAAATTATTAAATACACATAAAACCTCTAAAAACTCCTTAAGATGATTGAAAACCCTAAAAACCCCCAAAATCCCTTAATAGACCTTTAAAAATCTAAAAACCCTTGAAATCCCTAAAGATAGATAAACCAATAAATACCCCTAAACCCCATAAACCTTAAATCTAGAAAAAACATTAAAACATTTTAAATATCTAAAAATTTCAACAAACTTTAGAAATCCAAAAAACCCCTTAAAATTAAAAAATCCTAAACACCCTAAATATCCCAAAAACCTAAAAAACCCATTAAAATACTAAAATCCCTAAAAATCCATAAAAACATAAAAACCCTAAAAACTATGGATAACCCAAACAAAACCTTAAAAACTTAAAACACTAAAAACTCCTAAAAACATAAAAAAACACTAAAAATGATAAAACCCCTAAAACCCTAAAAACCATAAATCCCACAAAATCCTTAAAACCACTAAAAAATAAAACTGTACTAAAAAATACGTAAATATATCTAATCACATTAAAATCTCTGAAAACCCTATGAAAACCTTAAAAACAATAAAAAAACTTAAACACCTAAAAACCTAAAAAATGTTAAAACCCCTAAAAACCCTTAAACACCCCAACACACCTAAAAACCCCTAAGAACATTATAAACTATAAAAAACTTAAAAACTCTAAAAATCCACTATAATAATTAGAAACCCATTAACCCCTTTAAATCATAAAAAACTCTAAAAACCTGAAATTTCCAAAAAAAATCAAAAAAAACCAAAAAACCCAAAAAACAAAAAAAACTCAGAAAACCATAAAAAAAAAATATAACACATAGAATTCAAAAAAAACCATAAAATTTAAAAACCCTAAAAACTTAAAAAACCATAAGATAAAATAAAAAATAAAAAATCTCTTAAAACCCATAAGAATCCTAAAACTGTTAAAAACCCAAAAAAACCCAAAACCCCTCAAAATCCCTAAAACCCTAAACATCCATACAAATCGTTAAATCCCTAAAGACCCCTATAAATTTGAAAAACCTATAAAGTCATCTAAAACCCTAATGAAATCCTTAAAACCATAAAAAACTTTAAAACCCTAAAAACCTAAAAATGCTAAAAATCTTAAATGCCCTGAATATCCTAAAAACCATAAAACCCATAAAACCATTCAAAATTCAAAAAAAAATATAAAATAATAAATCCACTAGAAACTCTAAAAACCCTTTAAACCCCTAAAAACTTTTAAAACATTAAAAACTCTAAAACCATTAAACCCGTAAAAAACTAAAAAACCATAAATTCCCAAAAATAATAAAGACTCTAAATCCCCAAAAAAATCCTAAAACCCATAAAGATCCCTAAAAATTATAGAAAAATATAAAACCCTAAAACCCAAAACAATACCTTAAAATCTTAAAAACACTTAAAACCTCTAAAACCACAAAAAATGATAAAAATTATACAAATCCAAAAAAACAATAAAACCCATCAAAATCCAAAAACCCCTAAAAACCATAAAAATCGAAAAACAAAGTCTATAGAAATCCCAAAAACAAAAAAAAACCCTAAAACGCCATAAAAAAAGAAACCCTAAATTTTTTTAAAAAATAAAATACCTTAAAAACATAAAAAATTATAATACCCTATAAAACCATAAAAGATCCAAAAAAACCCAAAATTACCCTTAAAATTCTAAAACCCCTAAAAACCATAAAAAGCAAAAAACCACATAAAAACCCTGTTTCGTTCTATTTTTCGGCCACGAAATGCCCAACAGCTCTATATCCCATGATTGATGGACCTACTTTCCAAAGGCATGCGTTTGTCGGATGGTCTGACCAGTGACTCTTAAGAACTCACATTGGTCGAGAGGATGGGAATTCAAGCTCATCACACCCTTTTTGGGAGGGAATTATTGCCTGTTCTGGGACTCTCTTGGTGATTTAAGACGTATTCATATGTTCGTGAATCTTTGGATTATACCCAAACATAGTATCCACAGATTTAGCCTTGATGGGAAATGGTCAACTGGACATAGGGGATCAGAATCATTTATGCCCGAGGTTTACCATCCCTCTTTGGATTAATGACCCTGAAGGGTTGGAACTCGCTTGAGGCGGCAGCAGGAGTGGCGTGGTGAACCGATGTGGAGATGATCAGATCGACCAGTTTTTGGGCTTGAACCCCTTGGAGGCTTCTTACATACCCTGTCTAGGAGACATGGATCAAAGTCCATGTAGTTCGCTTAGGTGTCAGGGAGCCGATGTAAAGAGAAACCAGGTGGTCCGATGGGTAGTGGGATTGAACCTCATGAATCCTTCCTATGTACCCTTTCTAGGAGACATGGATCAAATTCCATGTAGTTTGCATTGGCTTGGGGCTTACGCTCTGAGGTAGCCCAGAATGATGGATTAGGGATTACACTCTGAGGAGGCCCATAGGAGGATGTCATGGTCGATGCTTACTCTAATCCCACATGAGTCATGCTCGGTGTGAGAAACAAGAGGCAGAAGGGACCATAGGATCTCGTCGTGAAAGATGTGTCCGTGAGAAGCGGAGTGGGGCTTACGCATGAGGGAGGCCCAAGGTGATGAATTGGGGATTACACTCTAAGGAGGCCCAAAAGGTCGGGGATTACTCCAAGATGGACACCTGGGGCGACAAAGCCCAGCGGGAGAGGGAAAGGGGTGCTCTTGTGCCCATATCCTCTCTTGTAGTGCACAAGGGCTTCCTTCTGATGGGTATTTTACCATCTTCAAGGAACCCTCAACAAGTGGAGGGGAAGAAAGGGGATTCTCGAGCTCAGACTCTACATTACCATGAGAATGTGTACCCAGGAATGCTTTAGGAATCTGCTCAAGGGTTGGGGAAACCCCTTTTCCCCTGTTTACCGTGGGTATGTGAACTCAAAATGGTGCTCTGATGCGCCTGAAAGTTATACCACACGGATCCAGTGGCTCTGGCAGAGGCCTTAGCTCGGGGCCAATGAATAGGCCAATGAGGGAGTCGCGGAGGACCTGGCTGGATCCAAAGGATTTTACCTGGCTCTAGAAATGAGAACATCGAATTATTGGGCAAGCCACTAAGAGGTATGGGTGGTGGAGCCCTACGCGTGGATAAGTGCCACGTGGCTGGAGAAGCCGCCCGCGAACCAGGGTGGTTTACGACTTCAGGTTCAATCTGTGAACTAGGGTGGTTCGCGGCTTCGGGTTCAATCTGCAAACTAGGGTGGTTCACGGCTTTGATTTCAATCCATGAACAAGGGTGGTTCGTGGAGTGTTCTAGGCAGGTAGCGGTGGCCAAGGGTGGCATCGATCGAAGGCTCGTCAGTTGGGGCTTCACCCGCGTAGGAGGGTGCTACGCGGTACGATGGATGGGAAATGAGGCATAAACTCCATGGTCCATGGGGAAGTCATCCAAATAGGGTGAATGGTTCGCGGTTCTCCTTCTATTGTTATTTTAGGTACGCGGTTCACCATATTATTACGAGTTTTCCAATTCCATCTTAATTCATATACCTGCTGTGGTTCGCGGATGGGAATTTCGCTGTTTGCGAAATCTGAAGCCTTCCTTCAACCGATATCCTTCCGAATCTCCAATCCCATTGAATCTGATTCCAGTTCTCCGATCATATTTTCTTTCCCCCTCGGTCTCCTTTTATAGAGTGGGGAAAGGAAGGTATATGTGGCCACACAAAACCTTTTGCGGTGGCTCATAACCAAATACCCGATTCACAGCTGACTTGGTCAATCCGTCATTCACAGTGGGTATTGAACACCCCCCCCCTCCGCGATGTGAACTCAGGGAGTGCTCCGTGGCTGCGGAGGGTTCCTCCCCTATTCCGCGAACGACATCGGGTGCGGCTTGGACCGGTCGACATGGTCCATGGTTAGGGCGGTTCGTGACGGTGAACCAGACTGGCGCCCATCCTGCCTCACGACCGCAGAGGCTCTCGACCTCCATTTTGTGAATGACAATGGTTCACGGAGGGGGTACCTTGGGGTTCCTAGCCACGTTTTTCTTCCATGGACCGGTTCACAGACCGGTCTCTTTTTGGTGTGTCTCTTCTTTGAATATTTTCCCCAATTCTTTTGGGGGATTTGGGTAAAAATTCCTTTGCAGATTTTTCAGGACCCTACAAATGCCCCCCATCGGAATGGGGTCCGATCGGAACGAAGAGGAAGCCATTACGATTCAAAGTGGTCCTGAAACTGAGATGGTTTGTGGTAGAAAGGTGGACCCTGTAGGGGAACATGCCTATAAATACGGGGAGTCCTCACACTTGTCCTTTACCAAATTCTTTGTGAAACCAGAGCTCCTTCGCCTCCAAATGTTTTCTCCTTCACGAAGTGCCTCATCCGTGAATTGGAAACATCCTCTGTGAACCATTCCTTCTTCACGGTCGCCTTTATCCACGAACCAACATCCCGACCGCGAACCATTCCTCTTAATTAATTAAAATGTAAGTGATGACAGGCTGTAGAGGAAATTACTTCGCGGTTTTGATGCTCCACGGACTAAAATATCTTGAACTTTAAAAAGTATCTGAGTCTTCCGAATAAACTCGGGAATGAAATTCCACGGAGCAACTTGGTTCGCGGTTTTCTGGCCAACACTCCATGGGCCAGGGATTTGCGGACTGATTTCGCGAAGGGCTAGTTCGTAGTATGATTTCATCATGAACCATCCTCCAAGGCCTCCTTAAAGATTTTATTATGAAGGCTCTTTAACCATTCATTTTGTCCATATTTTTATTCCGGATGATTTCTCTCATTGTGCAGGGAAAAAATATGGTTCCTCCTCATTCTGCGCTGAGGCCTGATGTAGAGCCCCTCTCAACTGGCTCAGAGAGACGTTCATCTATGATTCGCTGAGCGGAGGGCATCAAAGAGGACCCTAGTCGGTCCATCATTCCTGATAACAGTCCATTGAAGAACCTTCTCTCTCCGGAGCTTCTGAGTTATCCATTATCCAATTGGATCCCACTCTACGACTTCGGTCTTTAGGATGACATCCCTATCCCCCTACTTTTGAAGGTCTCCCTTCTCCTTTCCTGGAAGCGCCTTCAAAATACATTCAGGAAAACCTTACCCAATCGGGGAGATAATCTCTAATTTTTGTCTGAAAGACACATTTATTCTAAGGGGCTCTGTCTGGACCCAAATAGATCATTGTACTCAAGACTTTTCTCAGAAATTTGTCCTTAAGGACTGCCCTTCTATTATCAACCTTGCTCGAAGGGATCCTGATGCGGGGTGGGTCCCTAGGTGGGATCTTCGGTCCGGCGCGCTCTTCTCAAATGATTGGTCCTGGGCTTTTTGGGTCTATCATCATTTTTGGGAGTCTCTCGATTCATGGGAAGTGGTCAACTTATACTCCTCAGTGTGGGCTTCCCAATTTTTTGTTTACCCACCATCTTCGATCCTACCCGACCTGTTCAGCCGCTGGTGTTGAAGTACTAATACTTTCCACCTCGCCCACAAGGGATTCGGAGTTAGTCTGTGGGACATCTACTAGATAGGAGGACTGTCGATTGCTAGATATATGTATGATTAATTTTTTCCCACTCCCGACGCATGGGACGACGATGAACAGGTTCTTTTATTGGCGAAAGAGCTACTGACCATGGTGGAGTAGTCACTGGGTTAGGCCTTGCGTGCCCACTCGCTTATTCCTTATAGCACTTGTATAGGGTTGTTTCTGAGCACCATTGGTCCTATGCCAAATATTAATCATCCCAGGACTCATCCTTCCCAACAGTCATGAACCATTCAGGGTTCTTACTAGGCTGTTCTGGAAGCAGGCGACTACCTTTCATGGGGTTACAAGGTGTGCCTTGGTGTGTCGCCTATGCTCAGGTTGGCTGGTCTGTTTGCTATGTTTTTGAGCGGATGTCTATTTCCTTCCCGAGGTGTTAACCCAGGTGTCCGGGCCTGAACTTTGATGATGGCGGCCGAGTTAGCAGAGGGCTGCTTTGTGAATTTAGTCCTGCCCACTTTGGCTCGTATCTACAATCTACTGAGCCACATGTAGGTGGGAGGGTCACCCTACCGTCTAAGCAGGCCATTTCAATTTTTGTACGGCTGGGTGGCAGATCACTGTCGTTGTTATGAATATTGTCACAACATGGTCATCCTGCTTCTTACCTTTCGGCCTACCCTATTGGATATAACCGTATTTTTCTTGAAATCACTAAAATCTAGTGAAGTCCTCAAGCTCCTGAGTGACTTATCCCAGTTCATATTCACTCCCTACCCCACCACTTCTGGTGTCTTATTTGACAACCACCGGGGGAGCCTGGATGAGTGCTCTTACATGGTCTCCCTGTGGGATGGGTTTCTGTCCACACGGATCGAAGGTGTTTCTTTGTTCGATCTGTACGTCCCGTATCACTTTTCTCGCCAGTTCGAGTGCATGAAAGTCCAAGTTTCCCTTTCCCCCTTCTCGGGCTCAAGGACTACATCTATCCATACTTCGTCAGTGGTGGATGATGTAGACGCAGGAGGGATCTGACACAAGCGTTCCCCTGCCTGATATGGGCGCGGCTGCCGACCTTTCCATGGAGTATTAAAAAACATGGGTAAAATACTATCCTGATGGGATCCTAGGGAAGGATGTCAGGAAGGTTCCCAAATTAGGAGGTATGGTGGCTTCTTCATCCACTACACCTTCCTCATCATTTTTAAGGGAGGACCGAATAATGGCTTGTCGCTCAAAGTGACTCAGAGAACTTCCCTCTCCCAACCCTGCAGTGGCCGCAGTTCAGTAAAATTCATCCTTCTTGTGCGAGGATGACGATGACCCTGTGGTGTTGGTCCCAGCAAGACCATCCTAGAGGTTCCACTAGTCGATACTGGGCTTAGAAACTTGCTCCCCAAGCCTGAACCGGGGTTAGGGGCTCCAAACATTCCAGCTTCAGGGTCAACTTCTAGTGAGCACATGTCCGTGCGGGCATCCATGCCAGACTTTGTTCTCGTGTCGTCCAACGAGGATACCAAAGATCCTCGTACCATGGAGGACCACCAGGAAGTGCGCAGGTGGTCCTGGCCCCGAAACTATGACATCATCACTAAAACCCCCTTAGCTGAAATGGAAATGAAAACTGAAGATCTTCGTCATCTCTTCCTGGGTTTGGGGTCGGGTGGTTTTACCTATTGGCAGTTCCATTCCCTTGCTTGACAAGTTGTCATCGTCCGCGAGGAAGCTGTCACTAATGAATGCAAGCTTGATCACTTCGAGACCACTCATTGTGGGGACCAAAACTAGGAGGAAACCATAAAAAAGCTCCATAAACTGATATCACGGGAGGAAATCTCTCGAGATCAGGCGGCCATCCTATCCTTTGAGTTTCATGCATGCAATAACGGGCCACAATGTTGAGGGATCAATTATCGGCTATGACTGGTCATCTTGAAGTTGCCAGAAAAGGGACCAACAATCTCCAAACCACAGTGGAGCATATCCGTCCAGTGGGTGAGGTTCAAACTAGGGAGAAGGAAATGTTGGAACAATCCTGCAATGACCTTCACTGTGCAGTCACTGATCTGGTGGGGAGAGCAAGTCAGGCTCCTTTATAACTATCAGAGCTACTTTTGTATCCCTTGTTTTACTTACCCCTCTGTCCCCCTTTTTTTTGTGTGAAGGAGAGACCATGGCTTGTGGACGTCCTCCCTTTTTTTGTTCGAACGAAACATAGTCTCTGCTAATCACTCGTTGCTGTGGAATTTGATTGTTACTTAGAACAATTGCTGTGAGAATAAAAATTCACTGAATCGGAACAAATCATAACTCAGGAAAACAAGCTCTAATTTTTGCCTGGACCATGGGATCCAGCAAGCGTAGTCTGACTATTTCTAGGGTTTTATAGGAAAACCCTACAAACTTTTTGCCTCTTTTCTTCTTTTAATGCCCTGATTTTTCCTGGACCCATTCGGTATGGACCCAGCCGGTATAACCCAGATTTTTCTTAGGTCGCCCTTTTCGGGTTTTCGGCCTAACAGTCTTTGTGCCTCTTTCTTCCGTGAGCGGTTTAAAGTCCCGCCGACAAGACTATCACTACTAATGTTTAAGGTTGAACAGCTTTGACCAAATATGGTGGGGCGAGGGCCCCAATGGGGTTCAACTGATTAAAAGATGTCTTAATACCCTTTAGACGCATGTGGGGGGAAACATATTTGAATTTGAGTGACATGCAGGGCATGTCTCAGGGCATGGGAGTCGTGCCGGCATACAGAGGTAAGAAGCGCATTGCCTAACGAAAACTTGCCTTTGGTAGATGGGCCAGGGGCAATCAATATGCAGAGCCGTTGAGGGCATGGTATGCATAGTCATACAAATGTGTCCTTAAGTAAAAGACTTATCCATTTCTGATGGCCAGGGGACTTCATGAAAGTCCGGCTAATGGAATCCACGATGGGTGGCATGGAAAATTATGAAAACCACCAGGGGTGGATTAGAAGGGGAGTGTGACATCTGAATGGATTTTGGGAACATCTGTACTAATCAGGAGCATGGCCCGAGGACCACCTCCCTACGCATTTAGTTAGCATAAGGGATGGTTGAGGCTTGACGCAGTTTAAAGTCATGCTGCTGGGACATCATCTGAAATGGAATAACTTCTCCTGGTTCTCGGTAATCTCGTCAAAGACGTTCCACCGCATTCAGGTAGGATTATCGAAGAGGTTGGTAAACTGTAGCTCAGAGGGTTTCCGAATCTTGGGATTGAAATGGGGGCTCAGAGGCTAAGATACATACAGAGAGAAGCATTGGCTAAGGAAATCATCCCTTTGGTAGATGGGCCAGGGGCAATCAATATGAAGAGCCATTGAGGGCATGGTATGCATAGTCATACAAGGGTGTACTTTGGTCAAAGACTATCCACTTCCGATAGCCAAGCATCTTCAGGGAAGTTGAGATTTGGAACCACCATGGGTGGCTTATGAGAATTAAGATTTTTTTTCTGAGTAAAAAGTATGGTTTATGATGAGAGGGTGCCTGAATAAGAAGGAAAAATATAGACAACAATTCCTGAGAACAGGTGAAGTAATTATTTCTCACGCTGGTGTGAGGTGGTGGTTCGTGCAGGTCTGACCCACGCACTAAAAGGTGAATAAAAGCCTCTGTTTCTCATTGAACCCATGACGAGTATGACCGTGTAGTTTATTGTCAGGTGGTTGGGACATAATCCATGCAGTTTGGCGTCATGCGGAAAGGATGAGAGGCATTTCTGAAGGTTGCTATGCAGTTTAACGTCATGTAGTGAGGATGACGACATTTTTCAGAGGTTGCTATGCATTTTAACATCATGCAGCGAGGACGAAGACATTTTTCAAAGGTTTCTATGCATTTTAACATCATGCAGTGAGGACTGAGACATTTCTGAAGGCTTCTATGCAGTTTAACGTCATGCATCGAGGATGGTGATATTTATCAAAGGTTTATATGTAGTTTATCGTCATGCAGCGAGGACGGAGACATTTTTGCAAAGTTTACTCTTCATCAGAATGTAACTGGGATTGAATACCTCAACATGCCCCAAATGGGGGTGGGGGGGGGGGGTTGATTGGTGTAAATCATGGTTCCGGGGCTTCTTGGATCAGGAAAGGTGATATGGGGGCTCTGAGCCCGATAAGCGTACGGAGCTAGGCAGAGCATCGCCTATGGAAATCTTACCCTTGATGGACGAGCCAGGGGCTATCATTATGCAGAGTTGCTGAGGGCATGGTATGCATAGTCCTACAATGGTTTCCATGGGTCGAAGACTTTCCACTTTCGATGTCCATGAATGGTTATGAGGATCCGCAATTATCCAGGCCACGAAGTCTGTCATTTGGAAGGGGAATGTCTGGACATATTGGAGATATTCGTCCCTAGTTGCTTCCTGAGTTTCAAAGATCCCCCTGCGCAGATGTTTTCTCCTCTCTTTTTTTGCACGGGGGTGTGCCTTCATTCCATGCAGTTTAACGTCATGCGGTGAGGATGAGGTACTCCTAGTTTATCAGTCATAGAGCTCAGACCATTGGGTTACTATTGCTGTAATCACTCGAAGGATAACTGCGTCAATATGTTCTGATATACTTAGAAAAAGGCGGGGGATGAAGGTCGTAAACTGAAACTTTGAGCTTTCCCGGATCAGGGGGTATGGTGTGGGGGCTCTGAGGCCGGTAGGCGTACGGAGCTAGGAGAAGTACCACCTGAGGAAATCATGCCATTGATGGACGAGCCAGGGGCTATCATTATTTAGATCCGCTGAGGGAATGGTATGCATATTCATACAAAGGTGTCCCTGGGTCGAAAACTTTCTACTTCTGATGGCCATGAATGATTATGAAAATCTGTGATTCCTCACAGTGCAGAGTTCCGCACGTGGGGATAATGGTGTTCAGGTATACAAGAAACATCTTCACCACAATTGTTCGTTGAGTCAATGTAGCCTAGTCCTGGTTTGATGTTTGTTGATGTAGTTCGCTATGTGAACCACTGGCGGACACACAGGATAGCCATATAGGGAAACCCTAGAATCACCTAAATGTGAAAAGGGGAATGAACCTGTAAACCACTTCACCATAAACTTCTGGATCAAGATTTATGGTATGGGGCCACTGAGGCCAGTAAGCGTATGGAGCTAGGAAGAGTGCTGCCTATGGAAATCATGCCTTTGGTAGATGGGATAGGGGAAATCAATATACAGAGCCGCTGAGGGCATGGTATGCATAGTTGTACAAAGGTGTCCATGGGTCGATGACTTTCCACCTCCGATGGCCATGAGTGGTTATGATGATTCATAATTATCTGGGCCATGGAGTCTGATGTATGGAATGGATGTATCCAAATTTGAAAGGAGTATCTCCATCTCGTATCGTCATGTGTCCTGGGTGGGTCACGATGAAGTCCGTGCTGTTTAACGTCATGCGATGAGGACAAACTCCATGCAGTTTAACGTCATGCAGTGAGGACAAACTCCATGAAGTTTAACGCCATGCGGTAAGGATGAAGGTTCCCCAACGTGAAATAAAAAGGGGTTCCACGCAGTTTAACATTGTACTGTGGGGACAACATCCATGTGGTTTAACATCATGTGGTAAGGGCAAAGATATACACCCTGTGCAGGTCTGGTCCATACATGGGGGAAGATGGCATTTTTAACATCATTTTCCATGCAGTTTAACATTGTGCGGTATGGATGAGAAGTACACCCTGTGTCGGTCTGAATCGCACATGGGGGGAAAAGGGAACCTCTCTTTTTTTAAGGGGATGGGCCAGAACGGGAGATCCTAGTGTCACTACATATCCTGCGAGGGCAGGAATCAAGCCGTACGTAGTACTCTGGAATGAGTACACCTCGTGCAGGTATGGTCCATACATAGGGGAAAGAAGGAATTTTTTATCATTAATTCAGGGGGCTGGGTAAGGAATGGGGATCGTAGAGTCACTACGTATCCTACGAGGGCAGGAATCAAGCCGTATGTAGTTATTTGGAATCCATGCAGTTTAACTTCATGCGGTGAGGACGGAGTCCATACAATTTAACGTCATGTGGTTAGGACGATGAGTACACCTCATGCAGGTTTGGTCCATACATGGGAGAATGGGTATTTTTGGTTTTCTTTTTTTTTTTCTTTTTTTTTGAGGTGGCTGGGCCAGGGTGTGGAATTCTGGCATCACTACGTATCCTGCGAGGGCAGGAATCAAGCCTCACATAGTTCTCTGAAAGATGATACACCCTGTGCAGGTCTGGTCCGTACACAGGGGAAGAGGGTGTTTTTAAATCACATTGTCCATGTAGTTTGACGTTGTGCAGTAAGGACAAACTCCTTACAGTTTAACGTCATGTGGTCAAGATGTGGGCCATACAGTTTAACGTCATGTGGTCAGGATAAGGGCCATATAGTTTAACGTCATGTGGTCAGGATGAGGGCCGTACAGTTTAACATCATTTGGTCAGGACGAGGGCCATATAGTTTAACGTCATTTATTCAGGATGAGGACCATACAGTTTCTATGAGAAATACTTCTTTAAGAATCACTCATTCCTTGGAGCGGTTATAAATTGTCTGTCCATGGAGATCAGGGTATATGTTCTGTTGGAGTAGACCGTGTGTACAACATATGGTCCTTCAAACTTGGCCTCCAGCTTTGGAGGCTTCTTGCCGGGTATCATTGGTGTCCGGAAGACCAGCACTAATTCTCTTTCTAGGAAAGACCAGAGGTAGACCTTTTTGGTGAAGGCTCGTGTGATCCGGTTCTGGTACACTTCCAGGTGGTGCAGAGTGTGCAACCGCTTCTAATCTAGCAGTTCCAATTCACCTAGCAGATTTTCTGACTGCTCATCATCAGATAATCGATCACAGATGGAAACACAGAGTGATGGAAGTTGGAGTTCAATGGGTAGGACCACCTCCGTGTCATACACCAATGAGTACGGGGTAGACCGAGTAGCGGTGCGGATTGTGGTTCGATAATCCCACAATGCATGGAGGAGTTTATCCAGCCATGACTTCTTGTCTTTGTCCACCATTTTCTGGAGGATTTTGGAAAGGGTCTTGTTGAAAGCTTCTATCTGTCCGTTGGCCACTGCATGGTAGCGGGATGAGTGGTTAGCCTTGACACCATACTCATGGTATTGCTTTTCCAACTCAGCAGAGCAGAAATCAGTGTCATTTCCTTTTAGTATAGTATGAGGGACACCAAATTTGGTGATGATATTGTTCTTCACGAAGCTGATAATATTTCTTGCCCTGACTTCCTTGAGGGGTATGGCTTCGGCCCATTTGGAAAAGAAGTCAGTCACCATGAGGATATACTTCAGCTGTTTGTCCGTGGTGGGAGGATATGTTCCCATGACGTCCATCCCCCAGATGGAAAAAGACCAGGAGTACTTCTCTTGATGAAGTAACTCTAGGGGCTGGTGTATGAAGTTGGCATGGATCTGGCATGAGTGGAATTTTGCGGTGAAACACTCACAGTCTCGTGCCATTGTGGGCTAGTAGTACCCAAGCCTTCGAACTTGATGGGAGAGCTTGGTCCCTGGTTAATGTGCTCCACATGCTCCTGCATGTACTTCAGTCATGACATCAGTGGTTTCTTATCCATCAATGCATCTAAGGAGCACTCCATTGAGGCCTCATTTGTAGAGGACCTTTTGCTAACCCGCGCCACCACATAGGACAAAATTGATTGCCCTTCTCCTTATTTTCTCTCGCTCAACCCTGTCTGATGGAAGCTCTCCCCATTGAAGGTAGTTAGAGATGGGGGTCATCCAGCCGGTAGCAGGAGCATATGGCTCAAGAACAGGACTGACTTCATGGATCTCTTCCATCTTAGCTTCAACAAATGGCAATACCATTCGATGATGAGAAACATTGATAACTGTTTCATCCCAGTCTGGGTCGGCTAGGGCTGTGGCCGCATTGGATAATGCATCAGCCTGAGTGTTTTGGGACCGGGGAATATAAGTAAATGTTGGTTATGTGGAGAAATCGGCCATTAACCCTCAGACATGGTCAAACAAAGGGATCATCTCCTCCTTTTTAATAGCATAGTCACCATTGACTTGCTTGATGACCAGCTCTGAGTCGCCTTTTACCTTAAGGTGTTGTACTTGTTCCTGGAGTGCGAGTTCTAGGCCTGTAATGAGGGATTAATATTCTGATTCATTGTTCGTACATCCCTCTGACATGAGGAAGGAATACGGAAAACCGGCCTCTTCTGGGGACACGAGTATTGTCCCTAGACCTAATTTGTTGAATCTGGGATTTTCCATCCTCTTCCCGGTGGGGATTCGGGATGCGCCGTCAAAGTAAATTTCCCATGCTGGGACCCCCTTGAACTGAGAAGATATATTAATTGGGTAGTTCAACGTTCGGTGTAGTGTTCCCTGTTGAAGGTTGCTCTGCCAGAAAGTCTGCTAATGCCTGGCCCTTGATGGCTTTTTGAGGCACAAACCGAATGTCGAATTGTTGCAGGATGACCGCCCATCAGGATAGGTGTCCAGTTAGCATCGGGCAACTGAGGATGTACTTGAGCGGGTTACTCCATGAGATCAAATGGACCTCATGATGCTTTAGATAATGTCGTATCTTTTGAACCATGAAGACTAAGGCCAGACAGCTCTTCTCAATATTTGAGTATCGAGTCTCAGTATCAATCATGGTTCGACTAAGTTAATAGAGACTGTTTTCACTGCCAGCGTCATTCTTCTATGCGAGGAAGGCTCCCAAGGACTATTTTAGGGCAATAACATATACAATGAAAGTCCTTCCTTTGACCTGGGGCATGAGCACTGGTGGGATTTAGAGGTACTTCTTCAAGTTGTTGAACGCCTCTTGGCAGTTATTCATCCATTGGTACGTGACCCCCTTCTTCATCAGCCTGGTGAAGGGAAAACATTTTCATACTAGGTTGGCTATGAACCGCATAATATAGGCTAGGTTTCCTTGGAATCCCCTCAGCTCAGTGATATTTCGAGGAGGTGGCAGGCTCAGTATAGCCTTCGTCTTCTCAGGGTTGACTTTGATGCCACGATGGCATACGATGAAGCCAGGAAATTTCCCTGAGGTAACCCCAAAGGTGCATTTCAAGGGGTTCATCTTTAAGCTATATTGTCGGAGCTTTTTGAAGACGGTCTCAAGGTCCGACAGTTGATCCGAGCGCGGTCTGGACTTGACCACTAGTTTATCCATATAACATTCAAATAATTTCCCCATGAATGACTTAAAGATCCGATGAATGGCACACTGATACATGGCGCGAGAATTCTTGAGACCAAAGGGCATGACCCTGTAATAGAATACCCCTTGAGGGGCCCTGAAGGTAGGGGCTTCTTCATCTTCGTAAGAAATCCTGATTTGATTGTATCCGTAATAGCCGCCCATGAAGGATAGATCCTCATACCCGGCCGTCGCATCAATTAACAACTCGGTGATTGGAACCGGGAATTCATATTTAGGAAAATACTGATTAAGGTCTCTAAAGTCAATGCAGATGTGGATTTTCCCGTTATTTTTCTTGACAGGGACTATGTTGCCCAACCAAATGGGGTACTAGACTTCCCTGATGAAGACTGCTTTAATGAGATTATTGACTTCAGCCTATATCTTGGCAGCATGTGATGGGTCTGTCCTTCTAGCGGCCTGTTTGTAGCCTCAGTGGTCTTCAGGAAGACCCAGGTGATGCGTCGCTACCTCAGGATCGAGTCCTGACATTTCCATGAAATTCCAGGTAAAGACATCCCGATGTTGCCTTAGGAAGGAGGTATATACCTCGTGTTCCTCAGGAGACATGGTCGCACTAATGAAAGTGGGCCTCAGGTCTTCTTAGGTACCCAGGTTTATTTCCCTGAGCTCGTCCACAGTGGTGGAGATACCCTCCTCAAATGTGGGAGGTGCATCTATGAGATCTTCCCCCTCTTCTGCTCTCAAGTCCTCATCCTCTTGATCTGATGAGGAGAGTGTTTCCAGTCTGAGCCTTCGAGGGTTTGAGGGAGAGGCATCGTGGGCATCCCTGCTTGAGTATTCGTCCCCAAATCGAGGGTTGGTAGACGTTCCCGCATTGTCGTTCTCGGTCATTGTGGCTGAAGTCATGAGGACATCCGAATGCGTGTCCGGGCTCGAACTCCTACTCTCAACATGGTTGATGGGCAGGACATAATCTCTGCCAAGCTGCCTGAGGGGGTCATCGAGGACCATTTCCAATCCATTTGGAGCAGGGATCCAGTCGACGCCATCGATGAAAGGCTTATTTTTATTTTTCTCATAGAACCCAACGTCGATGTAATGTGACTCCGAGAGCTTGAAAGGGGCCTTGTCGGCGTGCAACGTCCTGCTTTGTCCATTGACGTAGTACATGATACACTGGTGGTAGGATGAAGGAATGACCATGTGCTTATGGATCCATGGCCGTCCCAGTAGGGCATTTAATGTTGTGCTCTTCTGGACCACCAAGAATTCCGTGTAGACTACTAGGTCACCAAAATGGGTCTTTAGCTTAATCTGTCCCATTGGTTTCTGCTCACTTTTGTCGTAACCTAACAAAGTTGTGGCTGAGGGAATTAGATCGTCCTCACTATAGCCCAACATACTGAGTGTCCGTAGGGGAAGGAGGTTAACTCCAGAGCCCTTTTCTATAAAGACTTTTCAGATCTCAATACCATTCAGTGTGCCAGACACATATAGTGGTCTGATGTGTCCTTGCATGATGGAATCTTCATCTAGATCGGTGAAGGAAATCACCGCATTGAATTCAGCAGGGCCAGTCTCCACCCTATAAATCTCAGTGCTAGCTACCTTGGCTTGGAATTCCTGGGGGCTGATCAGAACTTCGATAAGCGCCTCCCTATGGTCGGCTGACAAACCCAGGGCATCCAGGATTGACAAATTGGCCGGTACAGATGATAGCTGCTTAAGGATGTCGTATTTTTTCTCCAGCGGTCGACACTTCTCTGTTGGCGGGATAGTCCTAGAGGGTGCTTTGGGAGATGGAAATTCGACGAGAAGGGACCGGCCGTAGGGACGGATTTCGATGGTGTTTCCACATTTTGAGAACTTCGTCTGGCCGGTCTGTTTGTACACACTACGCAGACAGACACTTGCTCTTCCTATGGTGGGTATCGCAGAATAACAGGGCCAGAGTGGATACTTGTGGAGGAGTAGGGGCATTCCCTCTCCTGCTGAGTCCACTGAAGGGCTCTCCCATGGGTTTTCGTGGTATTAACGGTTTGGGTCGGGGTCCAACCATAGGGTTGGTTTCAGCCGCGGCTGTGCCTCCCCTAGTATCCTCTGCCTCTCTGATTCCTCCTCCCAGCTCCTGGTGTAGGAAACTCAGGTTTGTAATCATACCCTTAATCAGGGAATGATTCCATGAGATGGATGACATTGATAGAACCAAAGATTGGCACTTCATCCTCTGACAGGTCAACCTGGTCGGTTCTCTCTAATGGTGCCATTTGATGGGTCGGTGGCCGTTGTGCCAAATTTGAGGGCATGAAATCTGCCAGGGTCGGGACTAACTTTGGACCCATGGCGGACTTCTCATCTTGTGATTGCTTCCTTTTTTGACTCCATCTGGATGATCAGCTTGTGGAGGGTTGTGAGGCTGATGTGGTCGGCTTTGCGGCTCTAGGGGCTGCGAGTGGCAACACCGGCTGCTTTAGTTGAGCTTGGCGTATGCCATGGGCTCGGTTGATAGTCTTCTGAGTCATCCAATTGTCAAATTTATGCCCCTGCTTGCTGGTGACTTTCTGCCACCCCTCATCTTTTCCGGAGTCGGTGGTAGAGATAAATGCCACATGTGCTAGGGGTGGTCCCAGCTCGACTTTACCAGAATCTACCATCCTTTGCAGGAGGTCTTCGAAGACGAAGCATTCTCGGATACTATACCCCAATATCCGATGGTAGGGGCAATAATATGGCCTGTCGTCGCGGCCAACTTCTTCAGGTTTCCTTGGCTCCGGGAGGCGGAGTAAATTGCAGTTCATGGTGGCAATGAAGTATCCAGAAACTTGATTGTCTCGGAACGAGTATACATTTTGTCTTCGGTCCTCAAACGGGTTCCGCTTCGGTCCTCTCTGATCATCTTGTTTAGGCGGGGGTGGCCGCTGATATGCAGGGGGACCTTGATGATTTGGTGGAGGCCTGAGCAGTGGAGAGGGTACAGGGGCCGGCTTGAGTGTGACATCAGACACTTCATCTCTAGGATATTTCTTAGCAGGAGCCTGCGAGGCTATTCGGGACTTTTAATTTTTCTGCTGTAGGGAGTCCTCAATTCTCTAGGCAATGGCCGAGAGATGGCGGAAGCCAGTGGGGAACTCCACCAGGATGAGCGGTGTTCGCAGCTCATCCCTGATATTATCGATGCATATGGCTAGCATCTCATCTTGAGGCATTGTCCTATTCAGAGAATAGGTTAGACCTTTCTATCTGGCGATGAAATCTGAGACCCTGACGTTCTCCCTCTGCTTGAAGTTCATGAGATCGATGACCATTGTTTTAGGCAGTGTTGAGCTGAAGTGGAACATGAACTTCTGCCGAAGGTCCTCCCAACTCTTTATCGACTGGGATGGTAGACTCGTATACCAGACAAAGGCGGATCCTTGTAAGGTCCAAACGAAGAATCTGTGTTTCACTACTTCTTGTTGATCCGGAGTCCCCATCATAGGGTCACAATAGGATGCGTAGTGCAACAAATGCTGCTTTGGATCGCCTGATCCATTGAAGATGGGGAATACAGGGCTACCAAAATTGGGTGGAGGTGGTCTGTTGGTCACCCAATCTGGATAGGGTTTCCGCTCCAGCTGTATCAGAGCGCGTTGACCTTCTATCGCTTCCAATCGAGCTGTTAGTGCCTCGATGGTATTGGTGAGTCCCTAGTTTACATCCTGTTGGGCCCAGTCCTGGGCAGGTGTAGCCCAAGGCATTGCCTGAGGATCCAGATTGGATGGCACCACGGGTGAATATTCTATTGAGGGTACCCTCGGAGGGTTCGGGCGTACTTGCTCTGGTTGCCTCCTATGTGGAGGTAAATCCTGGTATTCGTTCGGATCCACATCTAGGTAGCTAGACGGGCCAGGAGCCTCATTGGGCTGGAGCGCTAATCGTCCTTCGTTTTCCAGGGCAAGCCTTAGCTATTGAGGTGCCCTTGCCGGGAGTGCTTGACGTGGCTCTTCTTGGGATGCACTTTCAATAAAGCGGTTCCTTTGGAGCATATCGGCCTTAAACTGCCTCAATTCTTTCATCTCTTCTTCCTGTCGAGTGAACCTCTCTTCAAGCGTGAGTGGCTCGTTTTTATCGAGGGAGGGGGACAGGTTAAGGGTAACCGTTCCTTTGTTCTTTTCATTGTTGGAAGCTCGCAGTGTGGGCAGAGGGAGGTTAGATGAAGGGGCGGCTATATTTAAAGCGGCCCTCTGGTTCCGGGTGTGTAAACCTGGGGGTTCATTGTGAGTCACAGCCTGACCAGAACCATCATCTCCTGATCCATCCAGATTTTCATTTTCTCCGGTGTCACCCATGGGGTTAGCATCTATGGCGTTGATGAACGCATATTGCGGAGTGGGGGGGGGGGGGACTTCATCTTCCAAATAGGAGGAGGATCTCCCACATCTTCTCCTGGCCTTCCCTCTCATGACCTTGGATTGCCCTCAGACTTCTTGTCAAAGGGTGATGTGGAGATTTCTTTGATGAGACCTTACGGTGCGCCTTCCTCTTAGAGGGGATGATGATTCATATGACAGGATATGATGGGAACCTCCTCTTCTCACTGTCCTCCCTAGACGAGAGAATACTGACTCTCGTGGGGGGGAGGGTATTGAGGGGGTAATAATTCCCCCAGCCCTGAGGGCTGGGGTTGGCTCCGTTCACTGGACATTGAGTATCTTCCCAGTTTTATTGGTCTTACGGGGGAATTTTTTGTTAAAAATTCCCCCAGCCCTGCAGGCTGGGGTTGACCCTGGATTGCGGTAGTGGTTGCGGCTATCACTACCTGCCTGATCTCACGTGCCCTCATCCGGGGGTGAACCAGATATGGTTCCGAATTCACCTATGGATTAGTCCCTTCTGGGGAGGCAGGAAGAGATCATTGATTGGCCTCTCTTAGGTGAGAGACCTATTGTATGCTCTTGGTGGACTGATTCAGGAGTTTTTGAATGGATCGTTCCCGCCAGGCCTAACGTTTCTGGGACTTACTCGAGGCCCGACTCTGTTGGGTGTGTTGCCTTTCCTGAATAGGGGGTCCAGCCGATTACCGTCTCTATGTGACGATGTTGCAAGATTCCATGCCAAACAAGTTCTTCTGGGCGGGGAGCGGAGTGAAATGCAGAGCATCGTGTTCCCCCCAGCCCCTGATATGGACTCCCACTGGAGCGTCACTGATGAGACGGCGCAGGTGGTGTAGTGCGTAGAGGCAAGCTGCCTCCATATTCCCTTTGCGCCTCTTGGGGCATTGTTGTCACATCGAGGAAAGGGCCTCCAGGTCGATGTGACACAAGAGGTCCCTATCATCTTGACGTGGTCTACATACCCGTCATAGGGAAGGAAGCTCAATTTCAAGCGGCAGAGGGTTGTCCATATATTATGGCAGATGTTGTGCATACATTATTCTGACAACTCTCTGGGTATGTCGTACTAAGAGGTGGCTGTGGTCCAAAACATAACTGGTATATCATTCCTGGCTAGTCGTTTCCTCAGATGCAACATATCAGCATACTCCTCCACCTGTGATTCCTCTACCTGGTCATCCCAACTAAGGCTCTCACTGTAGTCGAAGGCAGTGGGACCGGTAGGTGTCTAATTGTCTTGTGGTTGATTTCGAGGTGGTTTAGAAGATGAACACAGCCCTGGAACGGCTCCTGATTGAAGAAGGGCATCGTTAGTGACAAACTGGGAATCAGACATGCTCGATCCCGTCCTTCTGAGTGCCTCGGCATACGAGGGCTTTTCAGTGCTTGATTTGGAAGGAGGAGGACCTTCCTGTCGATATAATATGTCATCACGGGGAGGACCTTTGAAATGACGGCCGTAATGGTGAGGACTACCATTACTGCCTGACGCTTCACTGCATAGAGAACTTTTGCAGTGCACACCCTGAGGAGGACCTCCAAGGCATGTTGCAGCAAGGGGAGGACCTTCTGGCTGTGTGGCGTTGTTACGGGGAGGACCTTCACAATAACTTCCATTATGGTGAGGATGACCATCATGGCTTGGCATTCAACGTGCATCCTGGGGAGGACCTTCAGGACATGCCGCGACAAGGGGAGGAACATCTTGTTACTTGGGGCCATTGTGGTGAGGACCATCGCGATGGCGTCCATGGTGGCGATGACTACCATCACAGCTTCGACAATGGAGAGGACTACCGTTACTGCTGCCGCAGAGAGAATATCTGCAGGATACATCCTGGGGAGGGCCTCCATAATGTACCTCAATGACGGGAGGTCCATCTCATTGCTCGATGTATTTACGAGGAGGACCTCCGTTATCAGTGTGGCGAGGACTACCACCGTGACCTGATGCCTGGTTGTGTGGAGTTCCATTGCAGCGTAACACCTAGGGAGGACCTTCAGGGTAGGCCACGATAAGGGGAGGGCCTTCTTGTCATGATGAGACGTCACTATGGGGAGGACCTCCGTAGATGCGACTATGATAGCGAGGACTACCATCATAATCTGTTGTCCCACTGCATGGAGAGTGATTGCAGTGTATACCACATGGAGGACCTTCAGGGTGGACCGCAACAAGTGGAGGACATTCTTACTACCCAATCTTCTGGTCAAATGGATGGTTTCCGTGACTCTCATCAAGAGAGAATCTCTCCTGACCGATCATTATATGCCCGCGGGGGAGGCCCCCACAGGTGCTCTGTGGAGGACCTTCAGAGCTGCTGGTAGCGACATTGTGGGGAGGACCTTCGCAACTGCTACTGCCACTCCCATAATATGGTAATGGTTTGGTAGGGTTTCGAGCCTTTGATGCATTTTTAGCAGTGTTGGAAACCCAAGCTTCCAGCAGAATGGAGTCATGAACACTCTCTTTATTTTTCGGCTACCTTCGGCGCATTTGGGGTGCTCTTTTGCTGGCAGTGTGGACCGTCTGCTATTGAAAATAGCCTTCACCTTTGGGTCCCTATCTAATTGGGTCCCGTGACATTTCCGGGATACACTGACAAACATATTGACTTTTAGCAGGGATATATGCCTGCTCTGGAGCATCCAACATGATGGACGGGTGTCCCACAGTTGGAACGAGTGAAGATGCTTGATCCGGTTGCCCTTGCGTCGTGGAATATATCCGGCGACCCTCCTAGGCTGAATCAAGGATGCAGATCTACTCCGAGGTGTCTATCTCACCTCTTAGATGAGTCGCCTCAATTGGGGAGATAGGCTCATGGGCCCGAGTCCTTGATGTTGCCACCGATGCAATTACATGCTGGCAAGCCTGCAAGATATGGTCTGGGATCGATACCTTCTCCTCCATCATTGCCAGGATATGTAGAGAGACATATTTGGCTAGAGCAGGTATGAAGGCCCATTCCGGTATTAGAGTAGGAATATCCTACTCCGATCCTCCAGTGTTAAGTGGGTACTGACGATTATCCTGTGTCGGGATAGGTGAACGAGTCTGCCCATATACCGAGATACGCCGGTTTCTCTCTCTGTTTTCCACCACATCGGGGTGGTGGACTTTTCTTGCATCCACAGGGAGCTGGACCTGCATATATTGGTTTCTCACCGTATCGATTCAGTGGAATTTGTTGGCGGGGAGACGTGCCCGCCTATGATTTGCCGCCACATATGGGTGGTGGGATTTGTTGATCTCCACCATATCAAGATGGCGGGCATATGAAGCAACTACCAGGAGCTGTTCCTACAGGTGTCGGGTCGCCACTACGTCAAACTGGTGGGATTCATGACCCTAGGCAGGGAGAGGTGCCTGCCTGGTAAGTGCCATCCTGCATGAGAGACGGGCTTGATGGAGCTTAGCGGGGATGCGCGCCGGCTCATATGATGCCTCCATGTCTGGATGGTGGACTTGGGAGGATCGAACAGGTGTAGGTGCCTGTTCGTGGTACATCTCCATGGCTGAGCAGTGGAGATCCTCCTCAGGGTCTAGGGTGATGACCGGTACCCGATAGTACATTTTTCACCCTCGTCGGGTGGTCCGAGGGGCCGGAGCTCAGGGAGCATGGGCCTGAATCCTCGGGGAAACATCCTCCTTAGCGCAAGGATGTTGAGTCGTGGTGTGACCGCGATGACGCCTTTCGGTAGGGGCCTAAGAGCGGAACCCCTGTTACACAGTGATGAATTCCTCAATGTTGACCTCATCTACCTCCCTAAGATAGGGGAGGTACGCATTGTCTCGTTCTGGGGATAGACTCCCGAAACGGTTGGAGACAGCGACATGGGCTGTTTGGGTCTCCCTTTGTGGTCATTGCTGGGCAGGTGACTGGCAAACCTTGACGGATTGAAGGGCGTGCATGTCCGCCTCCACCTTTGGGAGAGTACCATTCACGTGGTACTCTCGGATCATCGCGTCTGAAACCCAGTGTTGAAGACGCTGGGTGGGTGACGGGGTCCTCCGTTGTTGAGGAAGTCTCGTCCGTGCGTCGTTGGAAGCGCGCACTTGTGAGTTCCTTTGTGATGCCATTGGATCAAAGGGACTTCTGAATGTAGTGTCTATGAAACATTTTAGAAAATACATGCAGCAAACCTGTCAAAGCAGCATCTCATAATCCCATGTGTAATTAATGACCTTGATTGGCCCTCCTTTAGAGCATAAGGGGGAACTGGGTGAGATTAGGTTAAATCCTTCATTCATGGTTAAAGATTCACGTCAGGTTCACCATTTTTTGTTTCGTTCTGGTTTTCAGCCATGAAACACCCAACGGCTCCATATCCAATGATTGATGGACCTGCTTTCTAAAGGTAGGTGTTCGCAGGATGGTCTGACCAACGACTCTTAAGAACTCACATTGGTCGAGAGGATGGGAAGTCGGGCTCATCACACCCTTTTGGGGGGGGGGGAATTATTGCCTGTTCCGGGACTCTCTTATAGATTTAAGACGTACTCATATGTTCGCGAATCTTTAGTTTATACCAAAACATATTATCCACGGATTTAACCTTGATAGGCAACGGTCAACTGGACGCAGGGGTTCAGAATCATTTATGCCCGGGGTTTACCATCCCTCGTTGGATTAATAACCACGAAGGGTTGTAACTCGCTTGAGGCGGCACCAAGAGTGGCGCGGTGAACTGATGTGGAGATGATCAGATTGACCAGTTGTTGGGCTTGAACCCCTTGGAGGCTTCCTAAATACCCTGTCTAGGAGACAGGGATCAAAGTCCACGTAGATCGCTTAGGTGTCGGGGAGCCGACGTGAAGAGAAACCAGGTGGTCTGATGGGTAGTGGGCTTCAACCTCATGAAGGCTTCCTACGTACCCTCTCTAGGAGACATGGATCAAAGTCCAAATAGTTCGCATTGGATTGGGGCTTACGCTCTGAGGCAACCCAGAATGATGGATTGGGTCTTACACTCTGAGGAGGACCATAGGAGAATGTCATGGTTGATGCTTACTCTAAGCCCACGTGAGTCATGCTCGGTGTGAGAAATAAGAGGCAGCAGGGACCAGAGGATCACATCGGGAAATATGCATCCATGAGAAGCGGAGTGGGGCTATGCATGAGGGCGGCCCAAGGTGATGAATTGGGGATCAAACTCTGAGGAGGCCCAGAAGGTCATGGATTACTCCAAGATGGACGCCCAAGGTGACAAAGCCCAGTAAGAGAGGGAAAGGGGGTGATCCTGTTCCCATCTCCTCTCTTGTAGTGCACGATGGATTCCTTCTGATGGGTATTTTACCATCTTCGAGGAACCCTCAACAAGTGGAGGGGCAGAAAGTGGATTCCCGAGCTCAGACTCAACATTACCGTGGGAATGTGAACCCAGTAATGCTTCGGGAATCCGCTAAAGGGTCGGGGAAACCCCTTTTCCCCTGTTTACCGTGGGTATGTGAACTCAAAATGGCGCGCTGATGTGCCTAAAAGTTAAACCACGCGGATCTGGTGGCTCTAGCGGAGGCCTTGGCTCGGGGCCGATGAATATGCCGATGAGGGAGTCGCGGAGGACCTGGCTGGATCAGTAGGATTTTACCTGGCTCTGGAAATGATAACAATGAAGTATTTGTCAAGCCACCGAGAGGTATGGGAGGTGGCACCCTTCCCGTGGAGAAGTGCCACGTGGCTGGAGAAGCCGCCCGCGAACCAGGGTGGTCCGCAGACTGATTGGCGTTCCGCAAACCAGGGTGGTTCACGGCTTCAGGTTCAATCCGTGAACCAGGGTGGTTCATGGCTTCGGGTTCAATCCACGAACCAGTGTGGTTCTTAGAGGGTTCCAGGCAGGCATCGGTGGCCAAGGGCAGCGCCGATCGGAGGCTCGTCAGTCGGGGCTTCGCCCGTGTAGGAGGGTGCTACGCAGTATGACGAATGGAAAAAGAGGCATAAACTCCCTGGTCCGCGGGGCAGTCATCCGTGGAGGGGGTATGGTTCCTGGTTCTCCTTCTCTTTTTATTTTAGGTTTGTGGTTCAGCAAATTATTATGCGTTTTCCAATTCCTTCTTAATTCATATACCTGCTGTGGTTCGCGGATGGGAATTTTCCTCTTTGAGAAATCCGAAGCCTTCCTTCAATCGATACCCTTCAGAATCTCCAATCCCTTTGAATCCAATTCCAGTTCTCTGATCCTCTTTTCTTTCCCCCTCGGTATCTTTTTTAGAGTGGGGAAAGGAATGTATCTGTGGTCACACGGCACCTTTTGCGGAGGCCCATAACCAAATACCTGATTCACAGCTGACTTGGTCAATCCGCGATTCGCGGTGGGTATTGAACGCTCCCCCCCCCCTCCGTGAGGCGAACTCAGGGAGTGGTCCGCAGCTGCGGAGGGTTCCTCCTCTATTCCGCGAATGACAGCAGGTGCGTCTTGGACCAGTCGACGTGGTCCGTGGTTAGGGTGGTTCGTGACGGTGAACCGGACCGGCGCCCATCCTGCCTCGTGACCCCAGAGGCTCTTCGCCTCCATTTCGCGAACGACAATGGTTCGTGGAGGGAGTGCCTCGCGGTGCCTGGCCACGTTGCACTTCCATGGACCGGTTCGCTGATCGGTCCCTTTTTGTTATGTATCTTCTTTGATTATTTTCCCCAATTCTTTTGGGGGATTTGGGTAAAAGTTCCTTTGCGGATTTTTCAGGACCCTACAAACCCTAACCCCCTAAAAACTCTTAAAACACATTAAAATATGAAAAAGTAAAAAAAACACTAAAAACAATAAAAAAAATATCTCAAAAAACCCTTAAATTCTCAAATACCATAAAATCCAAAAACACCCTAAAAACCATAAAATTATAAAAAAATCCCGAAAAATACCTAAAAACATAAAAACCTTAACAACTCTGAAAAAAATAATAAATCCTTATAAACATAAAACACTTTAAACCCCTAAAAACCTAAAAAAATACCAAACCCCTAAAACCCTAAAAACACTAAAAACCCTCAAAATCCCTGAAACCATAAAAGTAAAAAAATATTTAAAATCCATAAAAAACATAAAATAATTAAATCCCTGAAATCCCATATAAAATCCTTAATAACCTAAAAATATTTAAAAACATAAATAACATAAAACCACAAAACCCCTAAAGACATTAAAGGACCCCAAAACACTCAAAAACCATTAAAAATCCTTGAAAACATAAAAACCCCTAAAACCCATGAAAACTATAAACACCCACTAAAAACTCTAAAACTATTTTATACCGCTATATTTTTTAAAAAACTATAAAAACTAAAAACCCATAAAAACATTAAAACCCAAAAACTTTAAAAACCCATAATACCCCTCAAAATCCCTAAATCCCTAAATACTATATAAATCCTTAAAAATACCTAAAAATCCATAAAAACATAAAAAACCCTAAAACCTTGAAAACCCTATGAAAGCCTTGAAAAACTAAAAACACTTGAACCCCCTAAAAATCTAAAAAAACTAAAAACACAAAAAAAACAATAAATACCCTAAAAACCATAAAAACCTTCAAAATCTATATAGCATTAAAAACCGATAATATCATAAAAATACCTTAAACGGAAAACCCCATAAAACCCTAAAACCCCTATGAAAACATTAAAAACCTAAAAACCCCTAAAAACCCAAAAAAACAGTAAAAATCTTAAAAACACTAAATTCTATAAAAACACTAAAAACCATAAACAACTTTAAAATCCATAAAAACCCTTAAACCCTATAAAAACCCTAAAACTCACTAAAAACTATAAAAAAACATTTAAACCCCTAAAAATGTTAAAAAATTATACAAACCCCTTAAAACATTAAAAAACACAAAAAATAAGAAAAATACTAAAAACCCCATAAAACAAAAAAAATCTTTAAAACCCTCAAAATCCATGCAAACCCTAAAAAATGAAAAACAAATATTGAAAAATCCCTAAAAATATAAAAATCCTTAAAACCCTAAAAACCCTATGAAAACCATAAAAACATAAACCACATAAATCCCTAAGAAACCTAAAAACTCTAAAAACCCAAAAGTCCCTATAACCTTAAAAACACATAAAAACCAAAAAACCATAAAATCCCCTAAACACCTTAAAAAGCCCTACCCCATAAAAACCCTAAAGACCCAATAAAAACCTAAAAAACCCTATATACCCCTAAAAAGAATAAACTCTAAAACATTAAAAACCTAAAAAACCTAAGAGGCCCTAAAGCCCCAAAAAACCACAAAACCTAAAATCCCTAGAAGCCATCAAAATTTAGAAAAACACACTTAAATACCATTAAAATCCCAAAAAAGACATAAAATCCCTAAAAACATAAAAAACCTAGAAAACTATAAGAAAACCAGAAAATTATAAAACAATTGAAACCCCTAAAATCCTAAAAATCCATAAAAACCCTTAAAAACCTAAAATCGATAAAACCCTAAACACCATAAAAAACCCTAAACCCTAAAAAATCACTCAAAATTCTAAAATCCCTTTTAACCTCTAAAAATGTTAAAAACCCTAAAAAACATAAAAACCCTATAAAAAACTAAAAAACCCCTTAAACCCAACAAAACCAAAAAACCAAAAAACCCTCATAACTCCTAAACCCCCTAAAAGAATATAAATCATAAAATGGCACTATAAATCCCTAAAAACGTAAAAACACCTAAAAACCCATATAATAAATTTAGAAACCTAAAAAAACATGAAACCACTAGAAAGATAAAAAATTCCAATAATCCTAAAAAAACCTGAAAACCCCTAAAACCTTAAGAACTATAAAAATAAAAACTTCAAAATACCCTAAAACCCATAAAAACCCATAAAAATAACCTGATGTCCCCACAGAAAAATCTAAAACCCTTTTATTCTCTGAGAAACTCTAAAAACTCTAAAAAACCCTAAAAACATAAAATCCCATAAAAACAAAAAAACCATTTAAACACAAAAAATACTAAAAACTCAAAAAACATAAAAATCCCTAAAAACAGTAAAAAACATTTAAATACTTAAAAATCCCTAAAAATCCCTAAAAACATAAAAAACCCTAAAAACTATGAAAACTGTAAGAAAACTAGAAAAACCAAAAAACACATAAAACCCCTAAAAACCTCAAAATGCTAAAACCGCTAAAAATATTATAATGACTAAAAATTTTTAAAACCATCAAAATCTATAGAAACTGTAAAAATACAAAAATTAAAAAAAAATCCATAAATATCACTAAAAACATTAAAACCCTAATAACTGCAAAAACCCTAAGAAATATTAAAAACATAAAAGCACTGAAATCCTATAAAAAACTAAAGAAAACTAAAACCCATAAAAGAATCTGAATACCCCTAAAACCCATAAAACCCATAAAAAATTATAAATACCTAAAAACAATAAAACACACTAAAACCACTGAATATATTAAAACCCCTTTAACCATAAAAATATTAAAAACATTAAAGTCCTTTAACATTCTTAAAAAAACTAAAAAAAACCAAAAAATCCAAATAAACCATAAAAACACTAAAAATCCCAAAACCCCTAAAAATCATTAAAAATAACATTAAAACCATAAAAATCCAAAAAATCCCTAAAAATTCACAAAAGGGTTAAAATCCTAGATACCTTTAAAAACCCTATGAAAACATTGAAAACCAAAATCACTTAAAATATCTATAAAAACTAAAAATTCTAAAAACCCAAAAGACAATTAAATCATAAAAACCACTAAAAACAAATAAAAACACTATAAATCCACTATAATCCTAGAAAATCGATTAAACCCCTAAAACGTTAAAAAATTAAAAACCCTAAAAATATTTAAATAACCCTATACACTAAAATACACAAAAAAACAAAAAACCCTCAAAATAAATAAAAACCCTAAAAACTATAAAAATACAAAAAATCACGTAAAAGGTAAAAAACCATAAACCACTTAAAAATACTAATAAAACCATAAAAAAAATTAAATCCAAGTAAAGACCTTAAACACCTAAAAACACTAAAAACCATAAAAGCCGTAAAAAGCATAAAAAGCATAAAAACCCTCAATATCCCTCAAAGCCCTAAAAACCCATTAAAATCCAAAAAAGGGAAAAAAATCCATAAATCGTAAAAAAACTATAAAACCCTTAAAAACACTAAGAAAACCTTAAAAAATGAAAAATACATAATTTCAATAAAAAACCTAAATAATGCTAAAAACCCAAAAAGACTATAAAACCCCTATGAAATCCTAAAACATAAGAAAAACCTAAAAATATATAAGAACCCTAAAAACCTATAAAATCCCTAAACCCTCATAAAACTGTAAAACCCCTTCAAACCACTAAAAATATTAAAAAAAATATATAAAAACTAAAAAAATCACTAAAAAGTCAAAAAACACCATAAAACCCAGAAACCCAATAAAAAGCCTCAAAATCATAAAATCCCTAAATCCCCTCGAAATCCCAAAACCCCAAAAAACTCACAATCCTAGAAAACCACTAAAAACTTTAAAAATATTAAAAACTCTAACATTCCCTAAGAAAAACATAAAACCTCTAAAACACTTAACACCAAAAAAAGTAAAAAAAACTAAGAACCCTAAAAACCTTCAAAACCCATAAAAACCCTAAAACCCATAAAAATACCTAAAAACAAAAAAACATTAACATTCTATAAAAATCCAAAAAACCCACTACAGACACTAAATACCCATGAAACCCTTAAAATTTTAAAAAACATGAAAAAACCTTTAAACCCTGAAAAAAAACCCAAAAACCATAAAAAACAAAAAAAACCAAAAAAACACTAAAACCCATCAAACCCCTAAAAACCAAAAAAACATAAAAATACTAAAAACCCTTAAAATAGAAAAAACTCTAAAAACCAAGAAAACTTAAAAACATAAAAACACTTAAAACCCCTAAAAACCTAAAATGGCTAAAACCCCATAAAAATAAAAAAACCTATAAAAATATTTCAAACACATTAAAACCCAAATATTGTTAAAAAATTAAATAAAATCTTAAATCCATAGAAAAAATAAATAAATAAATAAAACCAAAAAACTACAAAACCCCTAAAACCACAAAAAACCCTAAAACGCTCAAAATACTTAAAAACTGTTAAAACCCAAAAAATACTAAAAAATCCATACAAAACAAAAAAATCTAAAAAAAAACCTGAAAATCCCTATGAAAACCATAGAAACCCAAAAAAACATAAAATTCCTAAAACTCTAAAAATGATAAAACCCTACTGTACCTGACAAACCCTAAACACCATAAATAACCCTAGAAACCATAAAAACCCCTAAAACCCCATAAAAAAATAAAACACCACTAAAAACTCTAAAATCCCATCAATCCTCTAAAAAAATTTAAAAATTATAAAATCCTTTAAAAAACCTAAAAATATAAAAAATCTCTAAAACCCCAACAAAGCCATAAAAAACCCGAAAACCCCCTAAAAACCTCATCATTCCTAAAATCCAAAAATACATAAAAATCCTAAAAATCTTAAAAAATATAAAGTGTTAAAAAAACCTGAAACCCTATGAAAAACATAAAAACATAAAAAAACATAAACCACTAAAAACCTAAAAAAATTTAAAGCCCTAAAATAACAACACAATAGAAACTCCAAATAAAAGAAAAATCCCAAAAAACCTAAAAACACCTAGAAACCATAAATATCCATAAAAATGAAAAAACCCTAAATACCATGAACCCCCTCCCCACAAAAAAATTGTGAAGACCTAAAAACATCTAAATAAATTAAAAAACTAAAAACTCTAAACCCATAAAAGACCCTAAAAACCACTAAATACCATAAAACTATAGAAACCTTCAAAACCCCTATAAACCCATAAAACCCCCAAAAAACCACTAAAATAACCAATAAATTATTCAAAACATGAAAAACTAAAAAAAAACTTGATATTTATAAAATCCCTAAAAACATAAAAAACCTCAAATTTGAAAAAAACCCAAAAAATTATAAAATACCTAAAAATTTCATTCAAATCCCTAAAAAACTAAAAAAACAAAAATCTCATAAAAAATACGAAGAAAACCTTAAAACCTAAAAAGATAAAAACCCCCCAAAACCCCTACAAAATGTAAATAACCATAAAAACCCCTAAAAAGACCCATAAAAACCTAAAACCCCTAATATCCAGAGAAACCCCCCAAACCTTTAAAAACCCCAAAAAACCTAAAAACCATAAAAACCATAAAAACAATTAAAACCTTTTAAACCTCAAATTTTTTTAAACAGATCTTTAAAACCATAAAACACCATGAAAGTCAAAAAACAATAAAACCCCTTGAACCATAAAACCCATAAGAACCCTAAAATCCCTAAAATCCCTCAATATCTATAAATACCATAAAAATATTAAAATACTATAAAAATACAAAAATATATAAAAATACTAGAAACCATAAGAAAACCTCAAAACTTAAAAAAATTAAAACCACGAAAACCTACAAACTAAAAAACCCCAAACCTCCTAAAAACTCTAAAAACCCTAAATCTAAAAAACCCTTAAAAACATATTAGCCGTGTACAAATAACTAAAAACTATACAAAACCATTAAAACATTGAAAAAATTAACAAACCGTAAAAAATATTGAAAAATCTAAAAAAATAAATCCCAAAACCCCAAAATAAATAAAACCCTAGAAATAATAAAAACCTTAAAACCCTCAAAATCCATAAAAACCCTAGAAAATCCCAAAAAACCCTAAAAATCCTATAAAATGTGAAAAACCCTAAAAACTATGAAAACCCCTTAGAAAACCATAAAAACCAAAAAAACACATAAAACTAATAAAAACCCTAAAAGTGATAACAATCCAAAAAACATAAAAACCCTAAAAACCAATAAATACTCTATAAACACTAAAACTCCTTTAAACCTCTAAAATATTAAAATACACAAAGAACCCGTCTAAAACCTTAAATATTCAAAAATCCCTAAAAACCCCAATAAAACATAAATCCCTATAAACTATAAAAAAACTTGAAAACCAAGAAAATCCTAAAAAATCCTATAAACAATAAAAATCCATAAAATCCATAAAATTCCATAAAATGTAAAAACCCTAAAACCCCTGGAAAACACTAAGAAAACCTTAAAAACCAAATAATATTTAAAACCCTAAAAACCTAAAATTTAAAAAAAAAACAAAAAAACAGGCAAACCCTATAAAACCCTAATAAAACATAAGAACCCCTAAAAACATTAAAAACACAAAAAAAACCTAAAACCCACTAAAAATATAAAAACCCTTATAACCCTTAAAAATGTTAGGAAGAACTAAAAACCATAAAACCCCTAAAAGACACAAAAAGACACAAAAAAACTCTAAAAACCCAAAAAAGGCCTATAAAACCCATAAACCCTCTAAAAATCCCTAAAAATCGTAAAATCCAAAAAAATAAATTAACACACTGAAATTTAATAAAAATATAAAATACAGTAAAACACCTGAAAACCCCATAGAAAACAATAAATACCTAAAAAAATTAAACCCCGATAAAAACCTAAAAAAATGGAAACCCTAAAAACCCATTCAAAACCTAAAAACCATAAAACCCCTTAAAACATTTAAAAACCTAACAACCCATAAAAACCCAAAACCACTAAAAACTATAAATCCCCATTAAATTACTAAAAACACTAAAAACTCTAAAAAACCTTAAAATCCAAAAAACCAAAAAAACCCCCAAAACCCATAAAAACCATAAAAACAATAAAACCCCTCAAATCCCTAAGACCAAAAACACCATAAAAATCGTAAAAAATACCTAAAAAATCCCATAATAGGTAAAAAACCAAAAAAACCATAAAACATAAAAAAGAAAACATTCGAAACCTAAAAAGACTTAAAACACCTTAAATACCTAAAAACACTAAAAACACTAAAAACACTAAAAACACTAAAAACCCTTAAACCCATAAAAGATCTCAAAATACCAAAAAAACAAAAAAAAAATCCCAAAAAAACTTAAAAATGTAAAAACCCTAAGAAACCTAACCCCCCCCCCCCAAAAAAACCATAAAAATCGACAAAAAATTAAATTCCCTAAAAACCTACAAAAATAGACACCATAAATGTCCTTAAAATCCCTAAAAACACCTAAAACCATAAAAACCCCTAAAAAACTTACAGAATCCTTAAAACCCCTAAAAGCCACTAAAAACTCCAAAACCCCTTTAAAACTCTAATTTGATAAAAATGTATAAAAAAACTTAAAACATTAAAAAACTCAAAAAACCATAAAAAACAATAACCTAAAAAACCTTAAACCCCCTTAAAAATACTGAAAAAAATAAAAAAACTCAAAATCCTAAAAATTTCATAAAAATCCATAAAAACCCTAAAACCTTGAAACCCCTAAGAAAACCATAAAACATAAAAACAAACAAAACCCATAAAAATACAATCACTTAAAACCCTCAAAACCCAATAAAATCCATAAAACCGTAAAACCCTCTAAATGCCTTAAAAACCTTAATGAACAGATAAATCCAACAAAAAACTCTAAAACCCCTTAAAATAATTAAAAAAAATTAAAAAATATAAAAAACCATAAATACCCAAAAAGATCCTAAGAACCAAAAAAACATAAAAATCCAAAAAACCTAAATTACCATAAAAACCCTCAAAATCCCCGAAAAAACCCTAATATCATAAAAATCCAAAAGAGCCCTAAAACTCCTTAAAATGTAAAAACCCCTAAAACTCCTTAAAACATTGAGAAATATTTAAAAAACTAAAAACACATAATACTCCAAAAAACCCCAAAAATGATAAAAATATTTTAAAATAGTAAAATCCCTAAAAACCCATCAAAAATCCTAAAATCTATTAAAATCTTAAAAAAGTTGAAAAATCATAAAATAACTATAAAATATCAAAAAATTTTAAAAACCTTGATCGACCCTAAACAACCCAAAAAACCAAAAACAAAAACCCTTAAAACATTAAAAACCCTAGAACCCATAAAATTGGAAAAAACCCATCAAAACCCATTAAACCCCTAAAAATAATAAATTATATATAAAAACCATAAATAACTTAAGAAACTCAAAAAAACATAGAAACCATAGAAATAACAAAAACCGTTAAAAACATAAAAAACCTCAAAATCCTTACAAACCCAAAAACCATAAAATTCTTAAAAATTCCATAAAATTCATAAAAATGTAAAAAAAACACTGAAAACCATGAAACTCGTAAGAAAACCGTGAAAAACTACAATCATATACAACCCTAAACACCTAAAATACAGTAAAAACCCATAAAAATCATAGAAATCATAAAAACCACTAAACTGTAAAAACCATTAAAAATTGTAAATCCCTAAAAAACTAAAAACAATAAAACCCATTAAACCCCTTAAACAGTAAAAAGCACTAATTACCTTAAAACCTGAAAAAAATAAAAAATGACCCAAAAATCCAAAAAACCCCCACAAAACCATAAAAATCCTATCTTCCTTCAAAACCCTAAATACACCAAAATAGCATAAAACCCAATAAAAATACTAAAAACCCTAAAATTCCATAATATTTTTAAAACACTAAAAACTAGGGAAGACCCTAAGAAAAAAGTAAAAACCTCAAAAAACATAAACCTCTTAGAACCTTAAAAAAATAAAAACACAAAAAACTATTGAAAATTTAAAAAACCCCATAGACCCCTAAAAATATCGAAATACTCTAAAGAAGCATTAAAATAATAAAAACACAAAAAAAATCTAAAAATAAAAAAACCATAAAAACCATAAAAGTCATAAAAACATTAAGAACCCCCCAAAACCCAAAAAACCATAAAAATCCTAAATATACGAAAAAATCCCTAAAAATCTAAAAAACCCTAAAAACCATTAAAGCACTAAGAAAGTCTTAAAAAGTCTAAAAACAAGTAAAAATCCTACAACCCTAAAAATAATAAAAACCCTAAAAACCCTTAAAATACTAAAAAAACATAAAAACCCTAAAACCCCATAATACCCACTAAGTTCTATAAATCCCTTCAATCCTCTAAAAATGCTAAAAAATACTAAAAAAATTAAAAAAAAAATTAAAAATATTATAAAACCCCATAAAACACCATAAAACCCTTTAAACCCCACAAACTCCATAAAAACCCAAAAAGTAGAAAAATTATAAAAATCCATAGAAAGTTAAAACCTCTAAGAAAATCATAACACCCTAGAAACACATAAAAGTCGTAAAACACCAGAAAACACTAAAAACTCAAAAAACCCTTAAATACTATAAAAACGCAAAAAAAAAACATAAATACAAAAAAACCTAACCCCACCCCTACTAAAACCACTAAAGACCATTTGAACCCCTAAAAATGTATGAAGACTGAAAAAGATCAAAAACCCTAAAAATCTAAAAAACCTCTAAAACCCACAAAACCATAAAAATACTAACACCGTATGAACCTTAGGACCGCGCAAAATTCATAAAAAACATTAAAGCCTTAAAAACTAAATGACCATTAAAAATCCTTGAAATTGTAAAAAACACTAAAATCCTTGAAAACTTCAATGAAACCATTAAAAACCTAAAAACAATAAAACCCCTAAAACCAAAAAAATTATAAAAACACTAAAACACCTAAAACTCTCTAATTCTTAAAAGCATATAAACCCCTCAAAACCTTAAACCCCATAAATCCCCTAAAATACAAAACAACAAAAAAATCTCTAAAAACACCCTAATATTCTAAAAACATTAGAAAACACTAAAATACCACAAATACCTAAAAAATAAAAAACCCCAAAAACCAAAAAAACGATATCATGAAAACCCTAAAAGCCCCAAAATCCAAAAAAAATCCGTAAAATCCCAAAAATTTAAAATTTTCTAAAAACCCTAACAACCACAAACCCCAGAAAACCTTCAAAGATCCTAAAACTATATAAAAATCCAAAAAATTAGTAAATACACTAAAAACCCATTAAACTCATAAAAATGTTAAAAATTTATAAAAACCCTAAAATACTTAAAAAATATAAAAAATTAAAAAAAAATATGAAATCTAAAACACCTTAAAATCATAAAAATCACTAAATACCCTAAAAACCCATAAAATATTTAAAAAGACATACAAATACCTAAAAAATAAAAAACCTAAAAATCTCTATGAAATCCTTGAAAACCTAAAAACAGATAATCCCCCTAAAAACCTAAAAAAACTCAAAATACCCTAGAAACCCCTTAAACCCCTAAAAACCACAAAAACCAAAAAAACTTAAAGAAATAAGAAGATGGCAGAGCACTCCCCCAACTATCTCTCTCTCTCTCTCCCTCGCTCGATGCCTCTTCCAGGTTTCAACTAAATTCTTATCAGATCTTTGGCACTAGATCCTCGCTTATTCCTATTTCTCGGCGACGATGTGCTCTGGAATCGCCCTCAAGATGGTGGTGGCTCTTGATCTTCAGCAACTTAGTCTTCCCTGAGTGTTGTGTATTTTATATTTGGATGACGCTTTTCTCCATTTCTGGTGTGTTTGGGCTTTGATGACTATGGAGGTTATGCTGTCTTTAGATTAGATAGATCTGGAATGTGATAAATCCAATGACACCATGGCAGTCAGGAACCCTACTAGACTTCAGACACAAATCAGAGTAAATTTTCTAGATCTGGGGTTTTTAAGGACATTTCAGTGGGGTCGAGGGAATCAACTGTAGGGAATGTTGTATCAGGGACATGAGTTTTGGTCTAATCAATGGTCAGTCATCTACTCCAGTTTGCTGCTTCATTGTTCGGTTTCTTCTATGATGGAGCTTCGAATCTTGTATGTTGTTTCTCCTACAGTGTTGATCCTGTGATTTTTTTGGGTGCTGGTGGTTCATGAATTCATCTTTCTATGGTTTAGTAGGTGCATCCTTAATCTAATGTTATTTCGTGTTTTGTTGGTGGATTGGTTTGTTAGATGGGCTTGTCATCTGGTTAAGGGTTTGATTGAGTCTCCATTGAAGATGGTTTTCGCATGTTCGATTTTTTTGATGCTGATGTGGAAATTAGTGTGTGCCAAAGTGAGAGATAGGCAATCTGTCACTGCTTTTTTATGAGGTGTAGATGGAGATGTTGTTTTTCAGAAATGGTGGCATTGGATGACACTTGCTGATGGGATGAGATGTGATGAAGCTAATGTTTATGGGTTTGTTGCTCGTGGATCTGTGTTGTTGATAGTGGTTCTTCTTGGTGAGGAGGTGACGGAGGCTGGTGAAGCTAGTGGTTTTGTGCTGCTGATAGTTCATATTCTTGGCAAGGAGATGATAGATGATGGTAACACTATTGCGGGATGGTTTCTGATTAGTTGGGATGTGATGAAGCTGATGGTTTTGAATTTTGTGTGGATGGTTCTGTGCTACTGGTGGTGGATCTTTTTTGTGAGGAGGTGCAGGATGCTGGAATTTTTGAGATTTGATGCTGGTCATTGCTTGGCTATGAGCTGTTTGATGCTGGTTGCTGCTTGGATGGGATGTAATGAGGCTACGGTTAATGGTGTCTTCAGTGTCCTCTTGCTATTTCCTTCAGAAGTTTTTTGTTTTTTTCCTTTGTCTCCCAGGGAGGTTTAGGGATTTTGTGTGTGAGTATATTGACTCTTCCCTCACTAGTCTGTTGTTTCTTCTTTTTAATAAACTTTTGGGGGTGTTAGAAATAGCCCGGCCCTACACCTACCTGTCCCTAAAAACCTAAAACCCCTAAAAACCATAAAAAATCAAAAATTCACTAATAAATATAAAAACCAATTAAACCCCAAAAATGAAAAAAAACCCATAAAACCATTAAAATCTAAAAAACGCCTGAAAACAAAAAAAACAAAAAAACCAAAAAAACAAAAAAATACTAAAAACCCTAAAATCCCTAAAAACCACAAAAAAACCTATAAACCATAAAACCCATAAAAATTTTCAAAATCCAAATAAACCCTAAAAACAAATAAAAACAATACAATAACCTTTAAACAACTAAAAACGTTAATAAAACCAAAAAATATTAAAACTCTATAAAACTCAAAAAAACCTAAAAATAAAAAAAAAATCCATAAAAACATCTAAAACCCGTAAAACCCTCAAAACCCTCAAAATCCAAATAAATCGATAGAAATCATAATAATACCAAAACCCATAAAAACCCTAAATAACCCTAAAAAACCTGAAAAACGAAAAGAAAACCATAAAACCTAAAAACACATAAAATGCCTAAAAATCATTTAAACCCCTAAAAATTATAAAAACACTCAAAAAACATAAAACCCATTAAAAATTTAGAAAACCATAAACCCCCAAAAAACATAAAAACCATTAAAACCCTAAAACCCTAAAACCCTAAAAAACTCAAATCCCTAAAAACTATAAAAATTCATTGAAATCCATAAAATAATTTTAAAATTCCTAAAAACATGATAAACCGTAAAAACCATGAAAACATTAGGAAAACAAGAAAAACCTAAAAAGACATAAAACCACTAAAAACCTTAAAAACACAAAAAACCCTTAAAACTCCAAAAACCCAAAAAAACCCTAAAACCATTAAAAAATACAAACCCCACAAGAAGCATACAAAACTAAAAAATGATAGAAAATTTAGCAACACTAATAACCATAAAAATCCAAAAAACCAAAAAACCCATAAAAACAATGAAAAACAATAAAAAAAATAAAAACACTAAAAACCATTTCATCCAATAAAATCTATAAAAACTCTTAAAAACCCTAAAAACTCGCAATCACTCTAAACACCCAAAAAAACTGTAAAACCCTTTAAAATCTCTAAAAACCTTCATAATACCTAAAAACCTTAAAAATAACTAAGATACCAAAAATAATAAAAAAACCAAAAAAACCATAAAAACCGTTAGAAAACCTTTAAAACCAAAATATTCTTAAAACCCCAAAAATTTTCTAAAGAGGTTAAAACCTTAAAAATGCCTAAAAATATTAAAACCTATAAAACCCTTAAAACCCCTAAAAATATAAAAAACCAAAAACCCATAAAAACCAAAAAAATCAACTAAAAACACTAAAACCCTTTAAACCCATAAAAATGTCAAAAACCTCAAAAATCATTAAAACCATAAAAACTAAAATAAATCCCTAAAAACCAAAAAAACCTTAAAATCCCCTATAATCCCTAAAAAACACTAAAACCTCTGAAAATCCCAAAAAATCCTAAAAAAAAATTAAACCCAAAAAAATCTATAAAAATATTTAAAAACATATAAGACACTGAAACCCACTAAGAACCCAAAGAAAACCCTAAAAACCTAAAAACATTTGAGAACCATAAAAATATTAAAACATTTTAAAACTACTAAAATGTTACAAAATCCCTAAAAATTCTAAAATCTGAAAAACCCATAAAAATCATAAAAAATCCATTCAAATACTCAAAACATAAAAACCCTAGAAACTGTGAAAAACCCTTAAGAAACCCATAAAAACATAAAAAATTCTTAAATCCCTTAAAAAACCAAAAAATTAATAAAATACCTAAAAGACATGAAAACCCATAAAAATCATAAAAACAATAAAACCCTTAAAAACCTAAAAAACCCTAAAACCACATAAAACCCCTAAAAACTAGAAACTGTAAAATCCATTCATCCCCTAAAAATTTTAAAAAACCATTAAACCCCTAAAACACAAAAAAACCCTTAAAACTCTAAAAAACCAAAAAACCACTATAAACATTAAAAACCCTAAAAATCCTAAATATCCCTAAGAACCCAAAAAACCCAAAAAACCCACAAAAAATCAATAAAAATACCTAATACATAAAAAAATAAAAAAACCCTTAGAAACCCAATTAAAACTGTAAAATCAATAAAACACTTAACACCCATAAAAATCCTAAAAATGCTAAAACCCATTGAAACCTCTAAAACCCAAAACCCCTAACAATCATAAAACCTCTTAAGAAACCTAAAAATTCTAAATAACCATAAAATCCCTAAAAAATGTTTAATCTATAAAACCCATTTAAACCGCAAAAAACATTAAAAACTCAAAAAACCATAAAAATCCTAAAAAAACTCTAATACCCCAAAAAACCATAAGAACCCTAAAAATAGGAAAAATCCATAAAAACCTCCAAATCCCTAAAAACAATAAAAACCCTAAAAACCCTAAAAAACGATAAAAATATGTAAAATCCATAAAAATCAATAAAAACATAAAAACCAAAAAAACATGAAAATAACATAGAAAACCTTAAAACCTACAACATTTAAAATCCCTAAAAACCAAAAAATAATAAAAACCCTAAAAATGTAAAACCCTAAAAACGTAAAACCATATAAACCAAAATAAAAAAAAATCACTAAAATTTCTAAATAATAATAAAAATTCAAAAAAAATATCCAAAATATATAAAAACCTAGAAGTCTCTGAAACCTCAAAACCCCAATGAAAACCATATAAACTCTAAAAACCCCAAAACCTCAAAATCAATAAAACCCCAAAAATCAAAAAAAATTCATTAGTATCAATACAAATACATATAACCGTTAAAATATAAAGAAGGCCATAAAAAACTAAAGCGAATTAAACCCCCTAAAAACGTATAAACCATAAATGCCCTAAAAACAACAGAAACCCTGAAAACAATAAAAATCCCTAAAAACCATAAAAACTCATAAAAAATACTAAAATATCCAAAACCACTTAAAACCCCTAAAAATTTCAAGAACCACTAAAAAGACATAAAAACCATAGAAATCCTAGAAACCCAAAAAAAATTAAAACCCTAAAAAATCATAAAAACCGTAAAACTAATAAAAATCCAAAAAATTAACTAAAAATCCTTAAAAATGTAAAAAACCCTAAATACCCTAGAAACATAAAATAAAACATTAAAACATAAAAATATAAAAACAATTAAAATTCCTAAAAACATAAATACACTAAAAACCATAAAAAACCATAATAGACCCTAAAAATCCTAAAAACATAAAAACACCTAAAACACTTAAAACCCATAAAGACTCCTAAAACTTTACAAAACCACTAAAAACTATAAAGACATTTTAAGAACCTAAAAATGTTCAATACACTAAAAACCCTTAAAACCATAAAAAGAAAACAAAACTAAAACTCCAAATAAAACCATAAAACCCTAAAAACTAAAGGAAACCCTAAAACCCTCAAAAACCATAAAAACTCGAGACAACCATGAAAACCCCAAAAACACTAAAAATCCCTAAAAATATAAAAATTTCTAAAACCCTGAACAACATTTTGAGAACCTTACAAACCTAAAAACACTTAAAAATATAAAAATCCTTAAAATCATAAAAACTATAAAAACCATAAAACCCCTAAAAATGATAAAACCCCCCCAAAACCCAAAAAATCCATAAAAACCTGATAAAAAATCTAAAAACCCTTTAAACCCCTAAAAAAATAAAAACTCTAAAAATATTTAAACACAAAAAAATCTTAAAAAAACAACATAAACCCTAAAAACCCTAAAAAACATAAAAACACTCAAAATTCCTAGAAATCTATAAATTTATAGAAAAACTAAAAGTCACTAAAAACTTGAAAGATGTTTAAAACCCAAAAAATCTCTAAATAACCTTAAGAAAACATTAACAACCTTAAATTACTTTAAAACCGTAAAACCCCTAAAATTCTCTAAAATCCCTAAAAAACCCTAAAAATACCTAATCACTCATAAAAACCATAAAAACCCACTAAAATCTATAAAAACCCTTTAAACCCATTAAAATGATAAAATAATCTAAAAACCCTTAAAACCAAAAAAACTCAAAAACCGTAGAACACAAAATACAAATAAAACATTAAATACCCAAAAGAACATCAAAATAATAATAAACACTAAAACTTTAAAAATCCTTAAAAATCCAAAAAATGCTTGAAACATAAAAAACAAAAAAAACCCCTAAAAACCCAAAAGAAATCCCTAAATAGGTAAATCACTTAAAACACCTAACAACATAAAAAAACTAAACAACCTTAAAACCTTAAAACCCTAAAAACTATAAAAACCTGTAAAAACCTATAAAAACCATAAAAATCACAAAACCCAAAAAACCCCTAAAACCACTAAAAACTATACAAATCCATTAAACTCCTAATTTTTTTAAAACATTAAAAAACATTGAAAACATAAAAAAACACAAAAAAAATCCTAAAAACCCTAAAATCACTTAAAACTACCAAAAACCCAAAAACCCTAAAAGCCCATAAAAATCATAAAAAATAATATAAAATAGTAAAAAATATAAAAACCCCTAAAAAACCTTAAGAAAACCTTACAACCCTAAATACATTTAAGACCCCAAAAAAACCTAAAAATGTTGAAAACACTCCAACATCATAAAACCATAAAACCTCCAAAAAACCTCAAAATCCATAAAAACCCATTGAAAATTTTAAGAATCCCAAAAAATCCAAATAAACTCCAACAACTCTATAGAATCCTAAAAAACATAAAAACACTTAGAACCTCTAAAAACATAAAATCACTAGAAACTGTAAAAGACACTATGAATCCAAATATCCCTTAAAACCCCTAGAAACCTTAAAAAACCCATTAAACCCCAATTAGCTACTAAAAACATTGAAACCCCTATAAATCACTAAAAATTTATAAAATCCTTAAACTCATAGAAAAGGATAAACTCCAAAAAAACAATAAAAACCTAAAACCTCCAAAACCCCTAAAAATCTTAAAATACCTTCAAAAAACATAAAAAACCCTAAAATCCCTTAATAATGTAAAAAATCACTAAAAACCCTAAAAAACTAAGAAAACCTTAAGAACATAAAAACACATAACACACCTAAAAGACTAAAAAATATTAAACCACTAACCTTAAAAACCAAAAATCTTTAAAAACCCAAAAAATCATAAAAAACCTAAAAACCATAATAACCCTCAAAATCACTAAAAAATATTAAAACCATTTAAATCCAAAAAATATTTTAAAACTCTAAAAATACTTAAAAGATAAAAAAATCAAAATATCCCAAAATATCTGTAAAAACCAAGAAACCAAAAAAATCCAAAAAAACCTTAAAATCACTGAAATCCCAAAAAACCCGTAAAAATCCTTAAATTTCCTAATAATTCCTATAACAAAAAATTCCTAAAATTCCTAATAAAACCTTAAAGACCTAAAAAAACTTATATCCCCTTAAGTACCTAAAAACGATAAAACCCTAAAAACACTAAAAACCATAAAAACACGTCAAAATCCATAAAAAAATCTAAAAAGACATAAAAATTCATAAAACCCTTAACAATCCCTTATATGTAAAAAACCATAAAAACATGAAAAACCCAAATAGAAAATTCAAAAACTAATTATTAAAAACTCCAAAAACCCTAAAAACTAAAAAAAACCCTAAAATCCCAAAAAATCATAAAAATAATAAAAATCCTGAAAAACAATCATAATTTATAAGAAAAAAACCATAAAAATCCTAAATAACTTCTAAAATTATTTTAAAATGTAAAAAACCATTAAACCCCTAAAAACCCCTAAGTAAACTGTTAAAACCATAACACACTTAAGACACCTAAAAACTAAAAAATGGTAAAAATATCAAAAAACTTAAAATCCATAATGACCCTAAATTCCTAAAAACCAATTTAAATCCTAAAAAATCCATAAAAACATAAAAAACCCTTAAAAACCAAAAACCCCTTTGAAAATTTGTAAAAAAATAAAAACTCAAAAAACCTCTAAAAATCCTAAAATCCACTAAAAACCTAAATGTCCCTAAAACCCCCTAATATCGTTAAAACCCCCTCAAAACCATAAAACCACCAAAAATCCATAAAAACTATAAAAATAAAATAATACTTAAAACCCCTTAAAAAGCTAAAACCCCTTACAAATAAAGGAACCATAAAACCCCTAAAAACCATAAAAAACTATAAAAACCTATAAAACCCTAAAAACCCACTCAAAACTCTGAAATCCATTTATACCGCTAAAAAAATTAGAAAATATAAAGAACCTTAAAACCCAAAAATCTAAAAATCTCCCTCAAACCTCCCCAAAACCATAAAATCCAAAAAATCGTGAAAACCCTCAAAAACCCTAAAAAACAATAAAAGTTTAAATTTCCAAAAAAAACCATATAAATTTAATAAAATATAAAAACCCATAAAATTATGAAAAAACCCTATGAAAATCTTAAAAAAGAACACTTTAAACCCCATAAAAACCAAAAAATGCTTAAAACTCAATAAAATCCAAAAAACCCCAAAAACCATAAAACCCTCAAAATCCCAAAAAAAACATTAAAATTCATACAAATCCAAGAAAATCCCTAAAAATTACTGTAAACATAAAAACCCATAAAAAACTTATAATCCTTAGACAATCATATAAACCTAAAAACACTTAATACCCCTAAAAACATAAAAATTCAAAAACCCCAAAAAGCCATAACAAACCCCTTAAATCTATAAAATGCCCTAAAACTCCATAAATCCCTAAAACCATTGAAAATATTTAAACCCCTTAAAATACTAAAAATTTAAAAACTATAAAAAACAATTAATACCCTAAAGGTACAATAAAACTCTAAAACCCCAAAATACAAAAAAACCCTAAATCAACAAAAAACTGTCAAAATTACTTAAAATCACTTAAAACCCATAAATATACTAATAAATTCTTGAAAATCCAAAAACGACATAAAAATACCCTAAAAACCAGGAAAACACCAAATAAAACCTAAAAACCACAAAACAATTAAAACTCCATGAAAAGGAAAAATCATTAAAAACCCTAAAACATAATAAAAACCCTAAAAACCATAAAATTTCATAAAAACATTAATAATTCTGAAAACCCCATAAAAACACTAAAATCCACTGAAAACTCTCAAAACCCTTTTAAACCGAATAACTCAAAAAATAATTGAAAATAAAAATTGAAGAAAACCATAAAACCCTAAAAATCATAAAAATACTCAAAAACCCAAAAAAACATAAAAAATCCTAAAAAATAACTAAACATCCTTAAAAATTTAAATAACAAAAAACCCTAATAAAACCATAAAAACATTAAAAAACTTAAATCCTTAAAATTCCTAAATATATAAAAACCCAAAAAATAGTTAAACCCACTAAAAACCTTAAAAACCCAAGATGATCCTAAAAATTCCCAAAAGTTCCTAAAAATATAAAAAACTAAAACCATCTAAAATCCCTTATAAAATGTTAAACACCTATAATGAATTAAAATTACAAAAAACCTAAAAACTCTAAAAACCCTACAAATCCCTAAAAACCCTATAAAACGTAAAAACCATAAAACACCTAAAAACTCAATAAAGAACAAAAAACCCCACTACAAATTCCAAAAAAAAACATTAAACCCCTGAAAATGTAAAATAACTCCGCAAATTTGAAAAAACCCTAAAAAATAAAAAATAGACAAAAACCCCCAAAAATCAATAAAAACTCAAAAGTGTGTAAAACCAATCAAAATCTCTAAAAACATTCAATATCACAAAAAACACAAAAAATCCATAAAAATGAAAAAAAAACCTAAATACCCTAAGAACCCAAACAAAACCATAAAAACCTAAAAACACTTTAAAAACCTAATAACCCAAAAAATATAAACCTCCAAAAATTAATAAAAGCCTAAAACCCTCATAATCCCTAAAAAACCTAAAAACCCATAAAATTACCTAAAAGCATAAATAATACTAAAAACATTGAAAATCTTAAGAAAACCTCAAAAACATAAAATCACTTAAAACCCATAAAAACATAAAAACACTAAAACCCCTAAAAACTAGAAAACCATAAAACCACAAAATTAATAAAACCCCTAAAAATATTAAAAAACATAAAAACCCCACAAGATCCACAAAAGCCTATAACAGCTATAAAACCCATTAAACTCCAAAAACATTGAAAAACTATAAAGAAGATTAAACCCCAAATAAAACTAAAAAAACCAAAACCCCTCAAAAAACATGAAAAACCCTAAAAACCGTAAAACCCTAAAGCACTTAAATATCCCAAAAAACTCTTAAAACCATAAAAATTATAAAAATTATCTAAAAATCCCAAAAATAAAAAAACTAAAACCCCTAATAAAACCATAAGTACCCAAAACACCTAAAAACCCTAAAAACATAAAAATTCTTATACTCATAAAATTCCTTAAAACACTATAAATTATAAGAACCATGAAAATCCTTAAAAACCATATAACCCAATTTAAATCATCAAATCCCTAAAAATACTTATAAATGTAAATTACCCAAAAAACCATGAAATCACTTAATAGAAACTTAAAATCCTAAAAAACATGAAAGCCCTAAAAACATAAAAAATCCTATAACACTAAAAACCCAAAAAAGACCCCAAAAATCCTAAAAACCCATAAAAATCATAAAATACATACAACCCTTTAAACCCTAAAAATGCACTCAAAACTATATAAACCCTTGAAACCATTAAAAATGTTTAAAAAATATAAAAAACATTAAAACCATTTATAAATTAAAAAACCCTAAAAACCCCAAACCCATGAAACCCTAAAACCCCTAAACAATATTTTAAACCCTTGAAAATCCATTAAAATAATAAATCCATAAAACCCATCAAAATGTAAAAATCAAAAAAAAAAAACGAAATAAAACATTAAAACTCAAAAAACACTTAAAGCCCCTAAAAAACAAAAAACATTAAAACATTTAGATCCCCTAAAAGACCCTAAAAACCCTAACACCCCTAAACCAAAAATCACCTAAAAACCTTAAAAACACTAATGTAGACTAAAAACTATACAAACCCTTTAAAATCGTAAAAATATGGAAAAACACTAACATCCATTAAAACACTAAAAAACATGACAGAAATAACTAAATCCCAAAAAACCATACAACACCTAAAACCATAATGAACCTTAAAAAACCTCAAAACCTATAAAAACCATATAATCCTAAAAATCCCTAAAAATTTAAAAAAACGTAAAAACCCTGAAAAAACATAAGAAACCCATTAAAATTTGAAACACTTAAAATCGATGAAAAACCTAAAAACAAAAAAAACATAAATCCCTTAAACCCCCTAAAAACATGTAAACCCATAAAACACCTAAAACCCCTAAAAACAAATTAAAAAAATATAATAACTCCTTAACCCTCTAAAATGTTAAAAACTCTATATGAACCTTAAAAATAATAAAAAATAAAATAACCCTAAAATTAAAAAATAACAAATAGACACTAAAAAACCTAAAAAACCCTGAAACCCTCCACATCCCAAAAATCCCTAAAAACACATAAAAATCATAAAATCCCTAAAATCCCTAAAAATATAAAAACCCCTAAAATCCTAAAATTCACAAATATAACCTTTAAAATATAAAAACAATTAAACCCCCTAAAAATAATAAAATCCCTACAACCCTAAAAATCATAAAACCCCATAAAAACATGTAAACCCATAAAACACCTAAAACCCCTAAAAACCCAATAAAAAATATAAAAATTTATTAACCTCTTAAAAATTTTAAAATATCTAAATGAATATTAAAAATCATAAAAACTAAAATAACCCTAAAAATAAAAAATAAAAAATAAACACTAAAACCCCTAAAAATTCCTTAAACCCCTACGCATCCCAAAAATCAATAAAAATATATAAAAATCCCGAAAAATCCATAAAATAAATAAAAATCTATAAAATAACTAAAAAAATAAACACAACTAAAGCCCTTTATCCACAAATATAACCTTCAAACCCTAAAAACAATTAAACCACCTAAAAACACTAAAAACACTAAAACACTAAAAACCATAACACCCCTCAAAATCTCTAAAAACCCACGAAAATAACAAATATCCTAAAAATACCAAAAAATCACTAAAAATGAAAGAAGGCTTAAATACCGTGAAGAACCAATTAAAAACCATGACAATGTAAAAAACACTTGAATCCCCTAAAATTCTTAAAACCATAAAAAACCTAAAAACCATAAAAATGCCTAAAATCATAAAAAATAGGAAAAATGATAAAAAACTGAAAATAACTACTAAAAAATCTAAAAAATATTAAACCCCTAAAAACCAAAAAACTAAAAAAACCCTAAAATCCCCAAAAACCATAAAAATCCTAAAACACTAAAAACCTAAAAATCTAAAAAAACATTAAAATCACAGAAAATCATAAAAACCATATATATACTAAACATATCCTAAAAATATCTAAAAAATTAAAACATATTAAATACCCTAAAAAAACTATGAAAACATTAAAACCTAAAAACACTTAAAAATACAAAAAGATAAAAGATCCTAAAAAATATAAAAACCACAGAAACCCCTAGAAACCATAAAAAACTAAAACCCATAAAAACCTAAAAACTATAAAAAAACCTTTAAACCCATAAATTTTTTGAAAAACTCTAAAATCCATTTGAAACACTAAAAAATCAAAAAATACCCAAAACCCCCAAAAACCCATAAAACTCTGAAAATCATAAAAATTCTTAAAACCCCTAAAAAATATTAAAAACCTTCACAGTCCCTAAAATCCATAAACACCATAAAAATCCATAAAATCCATAAAATGTAAAAAAATATAAAAACCATGAAATACACTAAGATAACATTGATAACCTAAAAACACTCAAAACACTTTAAAAACTTAACCCCCCCCCCCCCCCCACGAAAACACCTAAAAACTATAAAACCCCCTATTTCGCAATCAATCGGGTTGAGTTGACCGACGTGCCCAACTGTCGATCTCACGGAGGGCTGAACTCCGCTCAATCACTCGAATTGGGTATATCGTTCTTTGTTTCGAAACACCTAACAGTTCCATATAGAACAATACGTGGACCTGCTTTCCAAAGGTAGGTGTTCGCTGGGTGATATGGTTAGTGACGCTTAAGAACTCACATTGGTTGAGAGGATGGGAATTCGGGCTCATCGCACCCTTTTAGGGGGGGGGGATTATTTCCTGTTCTAAGACTCTCTTATAGATTTAAGATGTATTCATATGTTTGTGAATCTTTTGTTTATACCCAAGAATAGTATCCACAGATTACTCTTGGTTGGCAATGTTCAGCTAAATGTGGGGATTCAGAATCATTTAGGCTCAAGGTTTACCATCCCTCAATGGATTAATGACTCTGAGGATTTTGGACTCATTGAGACAACACTGGTTTGAAGCCTAATAACTGGGCGCTCTGGAGTTTATTGTCATCCAGGGGGGACAGATAACGACTTGAGTGTTTAGATCAAACCCATGATATGGGCTTCCTACGTATCCTTGTTAGAGGAATCAAAGTCCACGTAGTTCAGTAATGCAGTTTAACATCATGCGGGACGAAGGATTGGGGCTTACACTCTGAGGGGACCCCACGAGATGGTGGATGGGGCTTACACTATGAGGAAGCCCCTAGAGTTAGTGAATAGACATAAAGGGGTCAAAACGATCGAGTGGTGGGATTGAACCTCATGAAGGCCTCCAACGTAGGATGCCTTGACATGGATCAATGTCCTCGTAGTTTGAAGGGGGTGGTGTCGGAGAAGTGACGTGAAGATGGACCGGGGGTTCGATGGGTAATGGGCTTGATCCTCGTGGAGGCTTCTTACGTACCATGCCTTGACATGTATCAAAGTCCTCGTAGTTCGAAAGAGGTGGTGTCAGGCTCGGTGCTTACTCTAAGCCCACATGAGTCATCCTCGATGTGAGAAATAAGAGGCAATAGAGACCTGACTATAACATCGCGAAAGGTGCATCTGTGGGAAGTGGAGTGGTGGTTACGCATGGGGCGGCCTAGGGAAACGGAGATTGGGACTTACTCCAGGATGGAGGCCCGATGGTGACAAAGCCCAGAGAGAGAGTGAAAGGATACCCCTGTGTCCATCCCCCCTCTTGGTTATTGGCACCGAGGAAGTACAGAGGTGCATGGGTGCTACCTCATGCAAGAAGGGCTAGGGACTTACACCAAGGAGGCTGCTCGTTCACTCCCAGAAGAGGGGAGAAGTACTCACTGTCGTAGTTGAAGGGAAATGGAAGTGTGGTCCTCCAATCTGGCGAGTGGATAGGAAGAAAGAGGACTCCAGGCTCGGACCCTGCATTACTGCAGGAATGTCAACCCAGGAACGCTTCTGGAATCCACTCAAGGGTCGGAGAAACCCCTTTTCTCTCGATTATCGTGGGTATGTGAACCCAAGGTGGTGCGCTGATGCGCATGAAGGTTTCATCATACGGGTCCGGTGGCTTTGGTGGAGGCCTTGTCTTGGGACCGATGAATGGGCCAATGAGGGGGTTGCGAAGGATGAGGCCGGATTGGAAGGATTTTATCTAACTTAGGGAATGGGAACACCAAAGGATTTGGCAAGCCACACGGGTGTATGAGGAGTGGAACCCTTCATGTATGGGGTGCTACGTAGCTGGAGAGTTCATCCACGTACCAGGGTGGTACGTGGACTGATAGGCACCCTGCGTACCAAGGTGGTATGCGGCTTCTGGTTCAGCTCGCGTACTAGGTTGGTAGGCGGGGGAGTCCATGCGAGCAGCGGCGGCCAAGGGCGATGCTGGTCGGGGGTTCGTCGGTCAGGGCTTTGCCCGTGTAGGAGGGTGCTACGCGGTATGTCAGATCAAAAAAGGGGCACAAACTCCTTGGTCTGCAGGGAGTGCATCTGCGGAGGGGAAATGGTTCTCAGTCTTATTGTTATTTCCATTTTAAGTTCTCGGTTGACCAATTTGTTATGCATTTTCAGTTCCTTATTAATTCGTTTCCATCTTCATACCTATTATGGTTCGCGAATTGGAACTTTGTTGTTTGAAAAATCCTTAGATCCTTTCTTAGAAATCCTTCCACCCATCTCTGATCAATTCCCCTCTTCTCCCCCTCTATGTCCTTTTATAGAGTTGGGAAAGAAATATATCTGGGGTCATGCGACACCTTTTGTGAATTCCCATGACCGATGACCTGGTTTACGGATGACTTGGTCAATCTGCTTCGCCGGGGGAATTGAATGCACCTTCTCCATGAACCAAACTATGTCAGTGAATGCTTCGCAGCCACGCAGGGCTCCACCTTTGTTCCACGAATGACGGAGTACGCGGTCCAGGCCGGTTGACGCGGTTCGTGGCTGGGGCAGTTCGTGACGGTAGACCGGCTAAGCGTCCGTCCTGCTTCACACCCGCAGTGGGTTCCCGCCACTGTTCCGTGAATGACAGTGGTCTGCAGAGGAGGTGGATTGTTGAACCGGCCGCGCACCATCACTATTGGACCGGTACGCAGAACGGTTGATCATTTTCCATGTCTTGGGGTAATTGGATTTCCCCCTTGCGGAATTTTCAGGACCCTATAAATTCCCCCCATCGGAATGGGGTCTGATTGGAACGAATAGGAGGCTATTTAGATGTAGAGTGGTCCTGAAAATCAATGTGTGATTGGACAATGCACTAAATTTTTTCTGAGCCAAGGGACTCAGCGAGCACAATTTGACTATTTCTAGGATTTTATAGAAAAACCCCACAAACTTTCTGTCTTTTTCGTCAATACCCTAATTTTTCCTGGGCCCATTTTGTGTGGACCTAGAGGGTATGGCTCGGGTTTTGCTTAGGTTGCACTTTTCAGGTTTTCGTCCTAATGGGATTTGCACCTCTTTTTGTGAGGGGTTTAAAGTCCCGCCAATAATACTACCATTACTGATTTTTTAGGTCAAACAGCTTTGACCAGATATGGTGGGGTGAGGGCCCCGACAAGGTTTGGTTGATTAAAAGATGTCTCAATACCTTTCAGAGGCACGTGGGGGGAACATTTTTAGATCTGAGCAACATACAGAGCATGTCTCAAGGCATGGGAGCTATATCAACTTGAAAATGTAGAAAAATCATCACCTAAGGAAGAATTTCCTTTTTTTAGACGGGCCAGGTGCAATCAATATGCAGAGCCGCTAAGGATATGGTATGCATAATCGTGCAAAGGTGTCCTTAAGTTAATGATTGTCCATTTCTTATGTCTCGAGGACTCTGTGGAAGTCCGGCTTATGGAAACCACCGTAGGTGGCTTGGAATATTGAAAAAAAACACCAGGAGTGGCTTAGAAAGGGTATGTGACGTCTGAAAGGGTTTGGGACCATCTGTGTTAATCAAGAGTGTAGACTCAGGGTCCCTGTCCTACAAATTTAGTTATCGTAAAGGATGGTTGGAGCTCGGGACAGTTTAAAGTCATGCAGCTGTAAAATTCTTTAAAATGAAACGGATTCTCCTGGTTCTCGGTAATCTCATCAGAGACGTTTCAGCGTATTCAGGCGGGGTTGTGAAAGAGGTTGTTAAACTGTATCTCAGAGAGTTTCCAAATCCTGGGATGAATATGGGGTTCATAGGCCAAGAGTTATACGATGAGAAGCATTGCCTACGGAAATATCACCTTTGGTAGATGGGCCATGGGTGATCAATATGCAGAGCCGCCGAGGGCATGATATGCATATTCATGCAAAGGTTTCCCTAGGTCAATGATTGTATTCTCTTGATAGCTTTGAAACTTCAAGGAAGTTAAGATTCAGGACCACCATTGGTATCTTACAAGGGTTCAGATCCTTCTGAGTACAGAGTATGGTTTATGAGGAGAGGTTGCCTGGATACGGGGGGAACATCTGGGCTAAATTCCCCAGGAATGGGTGAATTCATCCCTTCACAAACTGGTGTGAGACGGTGGTTTGTGAAGGTCTAGCCCGTGCACTAGGGGATAGAGGAAAGCCTCCAATCATGACTGAACCCATGACAGGTTAGACTGTACAATTTAGTGTCATGCGGTAAGGACATAGGGGATTTTAAATCCCCCGTAGTTTAACGTCATGCGGTGAGGACGGGGAGCCTTTTTGAAGATGTTGTGCAGTTTAACGTCGTGCAACGAGGACATGGGGCATTTTTAAATCTATGAAAATGATTTCAATTGGAGTCATTTCTTTGGATGCTTAATGCTTGGTCTTTGCATCTTTACGCCAAGTGGCAAAGACATGCTACGTGTAATTTTAATCGTCATGTGGTGAGGATATAGTTACAAAGGCCACTCTTGATCATAATGTAACTAGGATTGAACATCTCGTCATGTCCGAGATGTGGAGAGGGGTTGATGGTGTAAACCGTGGTTTCTGGGCTTCTTGGATCCGAAGAGATGATATGGGGGCTCTGAGGCAGGTAAGCGTACGGGGATAGGAACATCATCACCTAAAGAAATCTTGCCTTTGGTAGATGGGCCTGGGGCTATCAATATCTAGATCCGCTGAGGGCATGGTATGCATAGTCATGGAAATGTGTCCACGGGTCAATAACCTTCCCTTCTGATGGACATGAATGATTATGAGGATCCACAATTGACAGGGCCACAAAGTCTCTCATTTAGTAAGGAAATATCTGGACATGCTGAGGATGTTCATCCCTGATTGCTATTAAAACTCATAGAGTTCACCGTGTTGATTTATCTTTCACATGGGGTATACCTTTAATCCATGTAGTTTAATGTCATGCGGTAAGGATAGAGTACTCTTAGTATAACAGTTGTAGAGTTTAGACCATTGGGTGACTATTGCTACAATTACCCAAATGGAAACTGAGTTTGGAGGTTCTTGTATACTTTGAACGAGTTTGAGGGAATGAGGGTGTAAACTATAACTCTGGGGCTTCCTGGATCTAGAGGTATGGTATGGGGGCTCTAAGGCCGATAATCGTTCGTGGTTAGGAAGAGTACCGCTTGAGGAAATTTTTCCTTTGGTAGACAGGACAGGGGCTATCAACATGCAGAGCTTCTGAGGGAATGGTATGTATAGTCATACAAAGGTGTCCACAAGTTGATGACTATCCAATTCCAATGGCCCTGGATTATTTTGAGGGTTCGTGATTTCTCATAGTACAGAGTTCGGCGTATGGGGATAATGGTGTCTAAGAATACAAGAAACATCTTCGCCACAATTTCTCATTGATTCAAAGTAGCCTAGCCCTGACTTGATGTTTGTAGATGCAGATCATCATGATAACCATGGTCGGATACATAGGCTGACATGGTAGGGATACCTTGGAAACATTTGGATGTGAGAGGGGAATGAACTTGTAAACCACTACTCCATAAATTTTTGGATCGGGAGATATGATATGAGAGCCCTGAGGCCGGTAAGCATATGAAGATAGGAAGAGTACCGCCTGAGGAAATATTGAATTTGGTAGATGGGCCAGGGTCTATCAATATACAGAGCTGATGAGGGCATGGTATGTATAGTCATTTAAAGGTGTCCACGGGTCGATAACTCCACACTTCCGATGGCCATGAATGGTTTTGATGATCCGCAATTTTCCGGGTTGTGGAGTATTATATATGGAGAGGATGCATCCAAATGCGCAAGGAGTATTCCCATCTCGTTTCACCAAATATCTTGGGTGGGTCGCAATAAAGTTCATGTTGTTTAACGTCATGCGGTGAGGATGAAGTCTGTGCTGTTTAACGCCGTGTGGTGAGGATGAAGGTGAACTGACGTGAAAAGGGGATTCTATGCTATTTAATGTCATACGGTAAGGAAGAGGGGGTATACATACATGTGTTTTCTTTTATTGGTGGTTGGTCCAGGAGGTAAGATCACGACATCACTATATATCCTGTGAGGGTAGAAATCAAGCCTCACATAGTTCTTTTTGGGGAATACACCTCGTGCGGGTCTAGTCCGTACGGGGGTAAAGGGGGTATTTTTAGCTTTATTTGGGGTGGCTAGGCTAGGATGTGGAATTATGGAATCACTACATATCCTGTGAGGGCAGGAATCAAGCCGTATGTAGTTCTTTAGAAGATAATACACCCCATGTAGTGTCTGGTCTGTACATGGGGGAAAAGTGCATTTTAAATCCTTCTTATTCGTGAATATTAATGTGATGCGGTAAGGACGAGGAATACCCCCCATGCAGGGTTGGTTCGTACACAGGTGAAAATGGAATTTTTAACATTATTCGGGGGTGGCTGGGCCAGGATACAAAATCATGGCATCACTATATATCTTGCGAGGGAAAGAATCAAGCCATACATAGTTTTTCTAAAAGATGATACACCTCGTGCAGGTCTGGTCCATACATTGGGGAAGAGGGCATTTTTCTCTAATTTTTTATACCGTTTGGGGTGGCTGGGCTAGGATGGGGAACCCTGGTGTCACTACATATATTGAAAAGGTAGGAATCAATCTGTACGTAGTTCTTTAAAATCCATGCAGTTTAACGTCATGTGGTGAGGATGAAATACTCTTTGTTTAGGGTCAGAGAGTTTGGACCGTTGGTGCTTGACAGTTTAACATCTTGCAGCTCGGATGATGGGTGCTTGGTAGTTTAACATCCTGTAGCTTGGACGATGGCTGCTTTTGATTATTCCAAATACTTCTTCAGAAATCTCGCATTTGTAGGAGCAGTAGTGAATTGCCCGTCCATAGAGATTGGGGCATATGATCCATTGGTGTAGACCTTGTGTAGAACATATTGCCCCTCCCACTAGGGCTCGAACTTTGGAGGACTCTTTCTGGGTATCATTGGGGTCTGAAGGACCAACACCAATTCTCCTTCCAAGAAAGACTGAAGATGTACCTTTTTATTGAAGGCTCGTGCAATCCGGTTCTGATATACCTTCAGATGGTGCAAAGTGTGAAACCTATTCTCATCTAGCTATTCCAATTCACCTAGCAGTTTCTGTTATTACTCATCATTGGATAACTGGTCACAACTGGCAACACGGAGTGAGAGAAATTGGAGCTCAATGGGCAGGACCACTTCTATTCTATATACAAATGTGTACGGAGTAGCCCAAGTAGCGGTGCAGATCGTGGTTCAATAAGCCCACAATGCATGGAGGAGTTTTTCTGGCCATGATTTCATGTCTTTGTCCAACATTTTTTGGAAAATGTTGGACATGGTCTTTTTGAAAGCCTCTATCTATCTGTTAGCCGCTAAATGGTAGCAGGAAGAGTGGTTAGCCTTGATACCATATTCTTGGTATAGTTTCTCCAATTCGGCGGAGAAGAAGTTAGTGCTGTTATCCGTCAATATGGTATGAGGGACACCTAATATAGTGATGATATTGGTTTTCACAAAGCTGACAATGTTCTTTGCCCCGAAATCCTTGAGGGGTACAACTTCTGCCCATTTGGAAAAGAAGTCGGTTGTTGTGAGGATATACTTCAATTGTTTGGTCGTGGCAGGAGGATATGGTCCCACAACATCGATTCCCCAGATGGAAAATGGCTAGGAGTACATATCCTGATGAAGTAACTCCGGGGGTTGATGTATGAAGTTGGACTAAATTTGGCATGAGTGGCATTTTGCGGTGAAGTTCTCGCAATCTTGTGCCATAGTGGGCCAATAGTACCTAAGACTTCAAACATGATGGGAAATCTTAGACCCTGATTGGTGTGCCCCACATACTATGGCATGAACTTCATTCATGATGGTAGAGGTTTCTTCTCCATCAATGCATCTAAGGAGGACTCCGTCAAGTCCTCAACTGTAGAGGACCTCTTGCTGACCCGTGCTGCCGTATATGACAATGTTAATTTCCCTTCTCCGTATTTCCTCTCGTTCAGCCCTGTCTGATGTAAGTTCTTCCCTTTGAAAGTAGTTTTCAATGGGGGTCATCCAGCCGACGGCATGATTGTATGGATCAGGGATAGTACTAACTTCGTTGATTTCTTCCGTCTTAGTCTGAACAAAAGGCAAGACCATTCAACGGTGAGAAATACTGATAATTGTTTCATCCTGGTCTAGGTTAGCTAGGGTTGTGGCCGCGTTAGCTAATGCATCGGCCTAGGCATTCTGAGACTGGGAATATAGGTCGACGTTGGTTCTGTGGAGAATTCTGTCATTAACTCTCGGACATGGTCAAATAGGGGAATCAAGACCTACTTTTTAATAGCATAGTCACCATTGACGTCCTTGATTACTAATTTTGAGTCACCTTTTACCTTAAGGTGCTATACTTGTGCCTGGATTGCCATCTCCAAGCCTGAAATAAGGGATTGATACTCCACCACATTGTCCATACATCCTTTTGATAGGAGGAAGGAATATGGAAAGACTGCCTTTTCTGGGGACATGAGTATTATCTCCAATCCCACCTTGTTAAATTTGGGATCGTCCATCATTTTCCCTGTCGGGCTTCGGGATGCACTATCAAAGTACATTTCCCATGATGGGAGTTCCTCTTAAACCGAGAATATGTCTTCATCGGGTAACTCGACATCTGGTGCGGTGATCCCTGTCGAGGGGTGCTCTACTAGAAAATTTGCTAACACCTAGCCTTTACTGGATTTTTGGGGCACAAACTGGATGTCAAAATGTTGCAGGATGACTGGCCATCGGGATAAGTGCTCGGTCAGCATTGGGCGGCTGAGGATGTACTTGAGCGGGTTACTCCACCAGACCAAATGGACTTCATGATGCTGCAGATAATGTCACAATTTTTGATCTACGAAGACCAAGTCCAAACAAATATTCTCGATGTTTGAGTATTGATTTTTAGCGTCAATCATGGTTCGACTGAGGTAATAGAGACTTTTTTCACTACTAGTGTCATTCTTCTATGCTAGGAAGGCTCCTAGTGACCGCTATAGGGTCGTCGCATATAGGATGAGAGGTCTCCCTTCAACCGGGGGCATGAGCACCGGTGGGATTAAGAGGTACCTCTTTAGGTTGTCAAATGCCTCTTGACAATCATCTGTCCATTGGTACGTAACCCCCTTTTTCAATAACCTGGTGAAGGGAAACATTTTCCCACCAGGTTGGCTTTGAACCACCTACTGTAGGCCAAGTGTCCTTGGAATCTTCTCAACTCAGTGATATTTTGGGGAGGTGGCAGGCCAAGGATAACCTTTGTCTTTTCAGGGTTGACTTCGATGCCACAATGGCATATGACAAAGCCAAAGAAATTTCCCTGAGGTAACCCTGAAGGCGCATTTTAAGGGATTCATCTTCAGGCTATGTTGTCCAAGTTTGTTGAAGACGGTTTCAAGGTTTGACAGGTGATCTGAGCGCTGTCTTGATTTGACCACCAAGTCATCCACATAGAATTCTACAAATCTCCCCAAGAATTTTTTAAAGATACGATGCATGGTGTGTTGATATGTGGCGCCAGAGTTCTTGAGACCAAAGGGCATCACCCTGTAACAGAATATTCCTTGAGAGGCTCTGAATGTAGTGGCTTCTTCATCTTCTCAAGCCATCTAGATTTGATTATACCCAGAATAACTGTCCATGAAGGAGAGAGCCTCATACCCGAACATTGTGTCGATTAATAACTCGGTTATTGGGACAGGGAAATCAACTTTCAGGCAATGCCGATTGAAATCCCTAAAATTGATGCAAATGCAGATTTGTCCATTGTTTTTCTTGATGGGGACAATGTTGGCCAAACAGATGGGGTATTGGACCTCCCAAATGAAGCCTGCTTAAATAAGCATATCGACTTCAGCCTCTATTTTGGTAGGATGTGAGGGGTGTGTCCTTCTGGCGGCTTGTTTATATCCCTGGTGGTCTTCAGGCAGACCTAAGCGGTGCGTCGCCACTTCAAGATTGAGTCCCGGAAATTCTGTGTAATTCCAGGCAAAAACATCCCTATGTTGACTCAGAAAAGAGGTATATACCTCATTCTCCTCAGGATACATGGTTGTACTAATGAGAGTGGGCCTCGGGTATTCCTCGGTACCCAGGTTTATTTCCTTGAGCTCATCCACAGTGGTGGATATACCTTCCTCAAATGTGGGAGGTGCATCCCTGAGATCTTTATCCTCTTCTTCCCCCATATTCTCATCTTCTTGATCCTACGGGGGGAGAGTTTCCACCCCATTCTCTTGGGGGTCTGGAGGCGAGGCATCACAGGCATCCCTGCTCAAGTATTCGTCCCCAAATTGAGGGTTAGAGGTCGTTTCTACACTACTACGCTCGGCAATTATGGCTGAAGTCGTGAGGACAGTTGAGTGTGTTTCCGAACATGAAATCATGCTCTTAACATGGTTGATGGGCAGTATGTAGTCTCTGCCAAGCTGCCGGAGGGGGTCCTCTAGAACCATTTCCTGACCAATTGGAGTGGGGATCCAGTCAATACAATCGATTGATGTCTTCTTTTTCTTTTTATCATAAAACCTGGCGTCAATGTAGTGTGAGTCAAAGAGCTCGAAAGGGGCCTTATCAGCATGAAATTTCACTCTTTTTCCATTGATGCAATACTTGATACACTGGTGGTAGGATGAAGGAATGGTCATGTGCTTATGGAGCCATGGCCTTCCAAGCATGGAATTGAATGTTGTATTCTGTCGGACTATCAGGAATTATATGTAGGCCACAAGGTCACCAAAATGGGTTTTTAGCATGATTTTTCCCATTGTATTTTGCTCACTCTTGTCATAACTTAACATATTTATGGTAGAGGGTATTAGGTCATCCTCACTATAGCCCAACTTACGAAGTGTACGTAGGAGAAGGAGGTTAACTCCAAAGACGTTGTCAATAAAGACTTTGTGGAACTAAACATCATTTAGTGTTCCAGACACATATAGTGGTCTGATATGTCCTTGAATGATGGAATCTTCATCCAGATTGGTGAAGGAAATCACCGCATTTCATTCAGCCAGTCTAGTCTCCGTCCGGTAAATCTCGGCGGCAGCTACCTCAGTTTGAAACTCCTGGGGGCTGAGAAAGGATTCTACAAGAACCTCCCTGAGATCTTCCAAAAAACTCAGGGCATCTAGGATTGACAGTTTGGCTGGTACTGACGCTATCTTCTTAAGGATATCGTACTTCTTCTCCAGCAGTCGATGCTTCTCCACTAGCGGGATAGTTTTAGCAGGCATCTTGGGAGTTGGAATACGTGACAAGGAGGGACCGGCTGTGGGGTCGGATGTTAATGGTGTTCCCACATTATGGGGACTTGGCCCGGCCGGTCTGTTTGTATGCACCAGGTGGATAGAAACTTGTTCCTCCTCTAATGGGTATCACAGAATGACGGGGCTAGAGTAGCTATTTTTGGAGGTGGAGGAAAATTCTTTCTCCTGTTGAGTCTGTTGAAGGGCTCTCCAACGGGTTTCTGCGATATTAATGGTTTGGGTCGGGATAAAACCATAGGGTTTCTTTATGCCGCTACTGTGTCTCCCTTGGTATACCCTGCTTCTGTGATTCCTCCTCCCGACCCCTTGTGTTGGGAACTTGGGTTTGTAGCCATACCCTTTGTTAGGGAATGACTCCATTAGATGGATGACATTGATGGAACCAATGATTAGCTCCTCATCCCGTGACTGGTCAACCTGGTCGGTTGTCCCTGAGGGTGCCGTTTGGTGGGTTGGTGCCCATGACGTCAAGTTTGGGGGCATAAAATATGACATTGTCAGTGGTAACTTTGGCCTTATTATGGACCTATCCTCTTGAACTTGTCTCCTCCCTTCTCGATTACGCCTGGATGACCGGCTCGTGGAGGGCCGTGAGGCCGGTATTGTCTGTTGTGCAGCATTAGGGGCTATTCGCGGCAACATCGGTTTCTGTAGTTGAGCTCAGAGTACGCTCTGAGCTCGGTTGATAGTCTTCCAAGTCATCCAGTCCTCAAATTTCTTCCCCCACTTGCTGGTGACTTCCTGTCACCCCTCCCCTTTTTCGGAGCCGGTGGTAGAAATATACATCACATGTGTTGGGGTTTGTCCCAGCCTGACCTACCTGGAGTCTACCAACCATTACAGGTGGTCTTTGAAGATGAAGCATTCATGGATACTGTTCCCTAACATTCGATGGTAGGAACAGTAATCTGTCCTGTCATTGCGGCTAACTTCTTCTGGCTTCCTTTACTCCAGGAGTTAGAGAAAGTTTCAATTCATGGTGGCAATGAATTATCCATGGACTTGGTCCTCTTGGAAGGAGTATACTTTATGTCTTCATTTTTCGAACTGGTTTCGTTTCGATCCTCTCTGATCATCCCACTTGGGCGAAGGCGGCCACTGATATACATGGGTCCCTTGATGATTTGGTGGAGGCCTAGGAAGTGGAGTAGGTGCAAGGGCTGGGTTGAGCATGACAGAGGGCACTTCAGCTCTAACTATTCACTTTGTAGGAGCCTGTGAGGCTATTCCGGACTTCGTATTGGTCCACTGCAGGGAGTCTAAAATTATCAGGGCAATATCAGAGAGATTGCGGAATCCAGTGGTGCACTCCACTAGTATGAGCGGTGTTCGCAGCTCATCTCAATGGTTATCGATGCATATGGCCAGCATCTCATCTTAGGGCATTGGCCTATTCAGAGAGTAGGTCAGACCCTTCCATCTGGTGATGAAATCCGAGACCCTCTCATTCTCCCTCTATTTGTAATTCATGAGGTCACTGACTGTTTTTTTAGGTAGTGTTGAGCTGATGTGAAACATGAACTTTTTTCGAAGGTCTTCCCAACTCTTTATTGAATGAGCTAGTAGAATCGTATACCAGAAAAAGGCAGATCCTTGCAAGGTCCGCACGAAGAATATGAGATTCACTGCTTCTTGTTGTTCTAGAGATCCCATCATAGGGTCTTAATAAGACGCGTAGTGCATCAAATGTTGTTCTGGATTGCCTGATCCATTAAAGATAAGGAATACATGGCTCCCAAAATTGGGGGGAGAAGGCGTGTTTCTCACCCAATCTAGGTAGGTCATTCACTCTGGCTGTATCATAGTACGTCGACCTTCGATTGCTTCCAATCAAGCTGTCAGTGCCTTGATGGTGCTGGCGAGTTGCTGGTTTACATTCTGTTGGGCCTAGTCTTGGGCACGTGTAACCCGAGGCATTGTTTTAGGATCTGTTTTGATCAACCCCAAGGGTGCATATGCTTTTTGTTACACCTTCTTAGGGTTCATACATACTCACTCTGGTTTCTTCCTGAGTGGAGGGAATTATTGGTATTCACCCGAATCCATGTTCAGGTAGTTGGACGGACCGGGTGCCTCATTAGGCAGAGAAAACCTGGGTCTTTGAGGTGCACTAGCTGGAAGTGTAAGGTGTAGCTCTTCATGGGAAGTGCTTTCAATAAGACAATTCCTCTGGAGTAGCTCGATATTAAGCTTCTTCAGTTCTTTCATTTCATCTTCCTGTCGAGTGAATCTCTCTTCAATTGTAAGTGGCATGTTTTTATTGAGAGAAGGAGGTGGGTTAAGGGTAACTAGTCCTTTTTTCTTATCCTTATTGGAAGCACGCAGGGTAAGCAGAGGAGGGTTAGTTGGAAGGGCAGCCATATATAGGGCGGCCCTCTTGTTCTGGGTGTGCACACCTGGTGGTTCGTTGTGAGTCACAACCTGATCAGAATCATCATCTCCCGATCCATCCGGATTTGCATCATATCTGGTTTCACCCATGGGGTTAGCCTCTATGGTGTTGATAGATAAATATCGCAGGGTGGAGGAGTAGTCATCTTCCAAATAAGAAGAGGATCTACCACAACTTTTACGGGTCCTCCCTTTCCTGTTCCGGGATTACTCTCGGACTTCTTGACAAAGGGTGACACGTAGAGCTCTTTGATACGACCTTATGATTTGCCTCCCTCTTGAAGGGTATGGTGATTCAAAAGTCGAGATAGGGTATAAATCTTCTCTTCTGACTGTCCTCCCTAGATGATAAAATACTGATTCCCGTGGGGGAGGTTGTTGTTGAGGTGGTAAAAATGCCCCCATCCCTGAGGGTTTGGGTTGGCTCCATTCCCTGGATTCCGAGACTCTTCCCATTTTTATTAGTCTTACGGGTGCATTTGTTGTTAAAAATTCCCCAAGCCCTATAGGTTGGGGTTGAACGTGGATTGCGGCAGTGGCTACTGCTATCGCTACCTGCCTGATCTTGCGTGCCCCCATCCAGGTGCGAACCAGATCTGATGTCGAGTTAACCTTTGAATAAATCCCCTATGGGGAGGCAAGAAATGATTGCTTATGGGAATCTCTTAGGTGAGCATCCTATTGTATGCTTTCGGTGGCCTGATTCAGGAGTTCGTGAATGTCTTATTCTCATTGGGCCTAATGCTTCTGGGACTTAGTGAAGTCCTTTCTCTACTGGGTGTTTCACCTTTCCTGAATAGGGAAAAAACTCGATCACTATCTTGAAGTGATGGCGTTGAAAGATATTACGCCGAACGGGTTCTTATGGGTGGGGAGCGGAGTGAATTGTAGAGCTCTATGATCTCCCCATCCTCTGATATGGACTCCCGTTGGAGCATCACCAATGAGGCAGTGCATCTGGTGTAGTGTATGGAGGCAGGACAACTCAATGTTTCCTTTACGCCTCTTAGGTCGTGGTTGCCGCACTGGAGGAAGAGCTTCCAGGTCGATGTGATGCAGGAGGTCCCCTATTATCTTGATGTGGTCTACATACTCGTCGTAGGGTAGGAATTTTAATTTTAACTGGAGGAGAGTTGTCTATATATTGGATTGGATGTCGTGTGCACATTACTCTGATTACTTTTTGGGTATATCGAATTGAGAGCTGGTTGTGGGCCAAAACATAACTGGTATATCATCTCTAGCCAGTCATTTCCTCAGGTGAAACATGTCGTCATACTCCTCCGCTAGTAATTCCTCAACCTGGTCGGCCCAACTGAGGTGCTCACCGATAGTGTGGTCAGAGGCAGTGGAGCCGGTAGTTATTGAATCCTCATGTGGGTGATTCTAAGATGGTTCAGAATATGAACGTGACCCCAGACCGTCTCCTAATTGAAGAAGGGTGCCGTTGGTGACTGGTTGGGAATCTGACATGCTTGATCCTGTCCTTCTGAGCACCTCGGCATATGAGGGACTTTCTGTGCTTCATTCGGTAGGGGTAGGACCTTCCTATCGATATGATATGTCACTACGAGGAGGACCTTTGCAATGGCAGTCGTGATGGTGAGGGATACCATCATAGCTGTCGTAGGGAGAGAACCTATGGGGTACACCATGGTTAGGGCCTTCAGAATGTACCTCAATGAGGGGAGGTCCTTCTCATTGATCAGCGTCTAGGTGTGGAGGGCCTCCACTATCCATGTCTCAATGTCAAGGGATACCATTATAGATAGACTCCTCACTACGTAGTGGACTTTTGCAGTGCATACCCTGGGGAGGACCTCCAAGGCATGTTGCAGCAAGGGGAGGACCGTCAGGCTGCGTAGTATTGTTATGAGGAGGGCCTTCACAACAAACGCCATCATGGTGGGGATGACCATAATGGTTTGATGTTCAATGTGTATCCTAAGGAGGACCTTCAAAACACACTGTGACAAGGGGAGGACCTTCTTATTGCATGGGTCGATTGCGGGGAGGACCTTCGCAATGGTGGCCATGGTGGTGAGGACTACCATCGCAGCTGCCGTAATGGCGAGGACTACCATCACAACTGCCGCAAGGAGAATGTCTATGGGGTACACCCTGGGGAGGGCCTTTAGATTATACTGCAATGAGGGGAGGGCCTTCTCATTTCTTAACGTCTCTACAGGGAGGACCTCCGTTATCAGGGCGGCGAGGACTACCACCGTGATCTGATGTCTGGATGCGCGGAGTATCATTGCAACATAACCCCTGGGAGGACCTTCAGGGAACACCACGATAAGGAGAGGGACTTCTTGTAATGATGAGACGTCACTACAGGGAGGGCCTCCGTAGTTGCGATTATGATAGCAAGGACTACTATCATAATCTATTGTCCCACTACATAGAGAGTGTTTTTAGTGTATACCCTATGGAGGACCTTCATGGTGGATCGCAGCAAGTAAAGGGCCTTCTTGCTGCTCGATCTTCTGGTCATGCAAAGGGTTACTATGACTCGCATCAAAAGAGAATATCTCATGATCGATCATTATATGCCCGTTGGGGAGGCCCCCACGGGTGCTCTGGGGAGGACCTTCAGAGCTTCTGGTAGCGATATTGCGGGGATGAACTTTGCAACTGCTACTGCCACTCCCATAATATGGTAAAGGGTGGGAAGGGTTTTGAGCCTTCTATATGTTCTTAGCAGTATTAAGAACTCCATATTTCATAAGAGTAGACTTATAAACCCACTCTTTATTTTCCGTCTTCCTTCAGCGCGTTTGGGGCGCTTTCTTACGGGCAGCGGGGATCATCTGCTGTTGATAACGGCCTTCACCTCTGGGTCCCTTTCTAATTGGGTCCCGTGATGTTTTCGGGATATGCCTATGAAATCCTTGACTTTTACAGGGATATATTCCTACTCTGGAGCATCCCCAGTGATGGACGGGTGCCCCCCAGTTGGAACGAGTGAAGCTGCTCATTCTGGTTGCCCTTGTATTGAGGAATATGGTCGACGACCATCTTGGGTGGAATTAGAGAAGTAGATCTGCTCTAAGGTAACTATCTCGTCTCTTAGATGAGTTGCCTCAATTTGGGATATGGGCTCACGGGCCTGAGTCCCTACTATTTCCGCTGATTCAATTACATTCTGGAGAGTCTGCAAGATATGATCTGGGATCAATACCTGCTTCTCCATCATTGCTAGGATATGCAGAGAGACATCTTTGGATAGAATGGGTATGAAGGCCCATTCTGGTATTAGATTAGGAATATACTGCTCTGGTCCTCTAGTGGTAAGTGGGTACTGACAATTCTCCTGTGTCGGGGCAGGTGAACAAATATGCTCCTGTGCCGGGATATACCAGTTTATCTCTCTGTTTGCTGCCATATCAGGATAGTGGAATTTACTTGCATCCACAAGGAGTTGGCCCTACATATTTTGGTTTCCCACCATATTGATTCGGTGGCCTTTATTAACAGGGAGACGTTCCCACCTATTAATTGACACCACATCTAGATGGTGGGCTTTGTTGATCCCCACCACATTGGGATGGTAGGCGTCTGGAGCATTTTCTAGGAACTGGTCTTACAGCCGCTGGGTCACCACCATGTCTGGTTGGTGGGCTTCATGACCCTGAGCAGGGAAAGGTGCCTGCCGGGTAGGTACCGTCCTATGTGAGTGATGGGCTTGATAGAGCTCGATGGGGATGTGCGCCTGATCGTATGATGCCACCATGTCTGGATGGCAGACATTGGAGGAGCGAACAGGTGTATGTGCCTGCTCGCGATACTTATCCCTGACTGGGAAATGGAGCTCCTCCTAAGGGACAAGGGTGATGACTAATCCCTGGTGTTCAGTTTTCCGCCCTCGTCAGGTGGTCTGAGGGGCCAGAGCTCAGGGAGCATGGGCCTGGATCCTCGGGGCGATATCCTCCTTGGTGTGAGGATATTGAGTCGTGGCCTAACTGCGACGACGCCTTCTGGAGGGGGCCGTTGAGTGGAACCCTCGTTCAGTGGGGATAAAGTCCTCAATGTCAACCTCATCCACCTCCATAATATAAGGGAGGTACGCATTGTCTCATTCTAGGGATAGACTACCGAAACGGTTTGAGACAGTAACATGAGCCGTCTGGTTCTGCTTTTGCGGCTGCTGCTGGGTAGGCGACCGACGAGTCTTGAAGGATTAGAGGGCATGCATGGACACCTCCACCATCGGGAGAGTACTGTTCAAGTAGTAATATCAGATCAATGAATCTGAAACCTAGTGTTGATGATGCTGAGTTGGTGATGGGGTCCTTCATTGGTGGGGAAGTCTGGTCATTGCATAGCTTGAAGCGCGCACCTGTGAGTTCCTTTGTGATGCCATTGGATCGAAGGGAGTTCTATGTTGTACCTATAAAATATTTTAACAAATACAAATAGCAAACCCATAAAAGTAGAAAATCATGATCCCATGCGGAATTAATGACCTTTCTTGGCCCTCCTTGTGAGTATAAAGGGGCACATAGTGAGATTAGGTTAAATCTGTCATTCTTGGTTAAAGATTCATGTCAGGTTCACCATTTTTTGTTTTGCAACGAATCGGGTGGAGTTGACCGACGTGCCCGACTGTCGATATCATAGAGGGATGAACTCCGGTCAATCACTTGAATTGGGTATATCAATATTTGTTTCTAAATGACCAATGGTTACATATCCAACGATACTCGGACCTGATTTCCAAAGTCAAGCGTTCTCTGGGTGATTTGGCCAACGCCGCTTAATAACTCACATTGGTCGAGAGGATGGGAAGTCAGGATCATCACACCCTTTGGGGGGGGGGGGGGTTATTGCATGTTCCTGGACTCTCTTATATATTTAAGACGTATTCATATGTTTGGGAATCTTTGGTTTATCCCTAAGCAAAGTATCCATGAATTACTCCTAGTTGGAAATGGTTAGCTGAACACATGGATTCAAAATCATTTAGGATCAAAGTTTACCATCCCTCATTGGATTAATGACTCTGAGGAGTTTAGAATCATTGAGATGACACTAGTTTAAATCCTTATAACTGGGCACTCTAGAGTTTATTGTCATTCAGGGGGGATAGATAATGACTTGAGCATTTGGTTCGAACCCGTGATATGGGCTATCTACTTATCCTCTTGAGAGGAATCAGAGTCCATGTAGTTCAGTAATGTAGTTTAACGTCATGCAGGACGAAGGATCGGGGCGTACACTATGAGGTGACTTGATGAGATGGTGGATAGGGTTTACACTCTGAGGCTACCCATAGAGTTAGTGAATTGATGTAAAGGGGTTGGAATGACCAGGTGGTGGGCTTGAACTTTATGGAGGCTTCCTACGTACCATGCCTTGACATGGATCAAAGTCCTCGTAGTTCGCAGGGGGTGGTGCGGAGAACCGACGTGAAGATGGACCAGGGCTCCGATGGGTAATAATCTTGAACCACATGGAGGATTCGTACGTACCATGACTTCACATGGATCAATTTCCTCATAGTTTGCAAGAGGTGGTGTCAGGGTCAGTGCTTACTCTCAGCCTACTTGAGTCATGCTCGGTGTGAGAAACAAGAGGCAATAGAGACCTGACTATCATGTCGTGAAAGGTGCATCTGTGGGAAGAGGAGTGGGGCTTATGCATGAGGCGGCCCAGGTAAATGGAGATTAAGACTTAATCTAGGATGGAGGCCTGATGGTGACAAAGCCCAGATGGAGAGGGAAAGGATACCCCTGTTTCAATCTCCCCTCTTGGTTCTTGGCACCGGGGAAGTATGAAGGTAAATGGGTGCTACCTCCTGTAAGAAGGGATAGGGAATTACACCAAGGAGGTTGCCCGTTCACTCTCAGAAGAGGGGAGAAGTGCTCACTGTAGGAGTTGAAGGAAATGGAAGTGGGGTCCCCCAATCTGGCGAGTGGAGAGGAGGAAACGGGACTCCGGGCTCAGACCCTGCATTACCGTGGGAATGTAAAGCCAGGATTGCTTCGGGAATCCGCTCAAGGGCCGGAGAAACCCCTATTCCCTCACTTACTGTGGGTATGTGAACTCAAGGGGGCACACTGATGCACCTGAAGGTTGCATCATACGGGTTTGGTGGCTTCGATGGAGGCCTTGGCTCGGGGCCGATGAATAGGCCAATGAGGGGGTTGTGAAGGATCATGCCGAATTAGAAGGATTTTATCTGACTCGGGGAAGGGGAACAACGAAAGATTCGGTGGGCTACACGGGTGTATGAGGAGTGGCTCCCTTTGCGTAGGGGGGGGGGTGCTACGTGGCTGGAGAGGTCGTCCGCATACCGGTGTGGTACGCAGACTGATAGACACCCCGTGTACTAGGGTGGTACGTGGCTTCGGGTTCATCCCGCGTACCAGTTTGGTACGTGGTGGAGTCCATGCGAGCAGCGGCGGCCAAGGGCGATTCCAGTTGGGGGTTCTTCGGTCAGGGCTTCGCCCGCATAGGAGGGTGCTACGCGGGACGTCGAATCGAAAAAGGGGCATAAACTCCCTGGTCCGCTGGGAGTGAATCTGCGGAGGGGAAATGGTTCACAGTATTCTTTTTATTTTTATTTGAAGTTCATGCTTCACCAATTTGTTATGCATTTTTTGTTCCTTATTAATTCATTTTTATCTTCATACCTGTTCCGATTCGTGAATTGGAACTTCGCTGTTTGCGAAATCCTAAGCTCCTTTCTCTGAAATCCTTCCATCTATCTCTGATCGATCCCCCTATTCTCCCCCTCGATGTCCTTCTATAGAGTGGGGAAAAAGATGTATATAGGGTCATGCGACACCTTTTGTAGAGGCCCATGACCGAAGACCCAGTTTACGAATGATATGGTCAATCCACTTTATGGGGGGCATTGAATGCAAATTTTCAGTGAACCAAACTAGGTCAAAGAATGCTTCGCGTCCACGCAGGGCTCCGCCTTTTTTCCGCGAATGACGACATACGTGGTTCGGGACGGTTGACGCTATTCGCGGCTGGGACACTTCGTGACGGTGGACCAGCCTGACACCCGTCCTGCTTCGCGCTCGTGGAGGGTTCTTGCCTCTATTCCGCAAACAACAACGGTCTGCGGAGGAGGTGGATTGCTGAACTGGTACATGGACCGGTATATCCTTTTCCAAATCTTGGGGTAATTGGATTTCCCCCTTGCAGAATTTTCAGGACCCTACACCCCCAAAACCTTCAAAACCCATAAAAACCAATAAAACCCCTACAAACCCAATAAATACTCTAACAACCCTAACAAACCTAAAAATTAAGAATCTATAAGAAACCTAAAACTCCTAAAAATAAAAAAAACATAAAAAACAAAAAAAACACTAAAACCTTGAAAATCACTAAAACCCCAACTAACCAAAAATATAATGAAAAATCCCAAAAAATAATTAAAAATATATAAAATTCTAAAACCGTCTAAAACCCCAAAGAAAACATTAATAACCTAAAAATAAATAAAATCCCTAACATTCTAAATAATAATAAAAATATAATAACCCTAAAAGACCTTAAAAAAATAAAACTAAAAAACATTTAAACCCAAAAAAACCATAAAAATCATAAAATCCCACTAAAAACTCTAAATCTTAATTAACCCCTAATTTTTTTAAATAAAAATCTAAAAAACCTTAAAAACCAAAAATACGGTAAAAACTCAAAAAACTGTAAAAATCCTAAAAACCCCTTAAAATCATAAAACCCCTTGAAAAACCTAAAACCCCAAAAAACCTATACAAATACTAAATAATCCCTAAACCCCCCTAAAAATGTAAAAAATCAGAAAAAACCAAAAAATCCCTAAGAAAACAATAAAAATGAAAAATAGGTAAAACACCTAAAAACATAAAATATGTTAAAAATAGTAAGACCCCCAAAAACCATAAACCCCCCCCCCCCAAAAAAAATAAATAAAAACCCAAAAACCCATTAAAATATCTAAAAAACCCTATTAAACGCATAAAAATGTTAAAAAACACTAAAAAACCTTAAAAGACATAAAAAAACAAAAAACACAAAAAACCATATAAACCCTAAAAAGTAGTTGGGGTTTGGCTTAGTGGTAAAAACCCCATAAGTCTACATGAAAATGGGGGTTCAAAACCCATTGGGCGCAGGTACTGTAGCCCTATTGTAGCAGTTGAGATACTGTTGGAATGGTGGCAGGGGCACTATAGCAGCGATAGGGGCACTGTAGCAGTGGCATGTACTATGCAGTATTGTAGCAGTGCGGGTACTGTAGTTGAACTATTCACATAATGGGCCTTGGGCCAAAAAATTGGGCCTACGGGCTTTGTAATGGGCTAAATGCCCACTAGGCCTTTGGGCTATGTAATGAATCTCTCTCTACCTGGTTAAAGAGGTATTTTCTTAGCTTTATTAATATAAATGAGTCTTCGACCCCAACCTTTAAAAAAACTAAAATATTAAAAACTCCTAAAATCACATAAAATCTATCAAAACCCTAGAAACCAATAAAAACACTAAAAAGTCGTAAAAGACCTAAAAATGTAAAAAAATCCTAAAACCCCTAATACAACCATAAAAACATAAAAACACTTAAACCCCATAAGAACCCTAAAAACTCAATAAACCCTAAAAACCACAAACTCTACAAAAACCTAAACCCTCATAATCTCGAAAAATCCTGAAAAGCATACAAACCCATTAAAGTCCTCAAAAGTACAAAACTATCCCTGAAAACATAAAATACACAGAACACCCTGAAAACCCATAAGAAAACCAAAAAAACCTAAAATCACTTAAAAGCACTAAAAACCTAAAAAGACCCTAAAAACTATAAAAAACACTAAAAAATCCCTAAATAAAAATAAATACTTTAAAATACCATAAAACCTTTAAAAAATAAAAAACAAAGAAAACTAAAACCCTAAAAACCAAAACAACATAAAAACCATAAAAACCCTCAAAATTCCTAAAACCCCTAAAAACCATAAAAACCCTTAGAGGTTATTAAAAATCCCAAAAAACATAAAAAACTGTAACACCATAATAAACCCAATGAAAACCTTAAAAACATAATAATACTTAAAACCCCTAAAAGCATAAAAAATGATAAAAGCAAAAAAAGTTTTAAACCCTAATAACCATAAAATACCTAAAATTCTTAAAAACCCCCTAAAACCGAATCAAAACCATAAAATATCTATAAACTCAAAAAACCCAATGAACCCATACTAATGCTAAAAACAAAAAACCCCTCCAAACCCCTCAAAACTCAAAAAAAAACATGAAAATCCAAAAAATAAAAAAACCCTAAAATAATTAAAAAACCCAAAAACCCTAAAAATCTCTAAAAACCCAAAAAAACCATAACATTTCTAAAAAAATTTCTAAAAACATAGAAAATAATAAAAACCAAAAATTCCATAATAAGTTCTTAAAAACATAATAATACAAAAAAACATTATAAGCCGAAAAGCACTAAAACCCCTAAAACCCTAAAACCCACTGAAAATCCTTATATACCCTAAATATCAAAAAACCCCTAAAACCACATAAAACCCTATAAAACCACTAAAACTATAAAAACTATTTAAACCCCTAAAAATTTAAAATACTCAAAATCAACATTAAAACCCTAAAAACTCCAAAAATCTGAAACAGAAAAAAAAATCATAAACCCCTAAAACCCTAAAATCCTAAAAACCTTAAAAATCAGAAAAACCCTCAAAATGTCTGAAAATCATATAAATACTAAAAATCCCTAAAAATACCTAAATGCATAAAAAAGATAAAAACCCTGCGAACCACTAAGAAAACATTATAAACCTAAAAACACGGAAACCCCTTAAAAACATCATAAATGTTAAAACCCATAAAACCTGAAAACCCATAAAACACTCAAAATTCTAAAAACCATAAAAACATTAAAAAAACCTAAAGAACCCTAAAAAACCAGAAAAATTTAAAAAGACCCTAAAACCCTAAGAAAAACATAAGACCCAATGTACATTTAAAACCCCTAGAAAACAAAAAAAATGCTAAAAACCGAAAACACAAAAAAACCCTAAAACACCTAAAATCCATAAATCCCTTAAATAACCATAAAACTCATAAAACTCTGAACACTACTAAAAACTATAAAAACCCTTTAAACACCTAAAATTTTTATAAAACTCTTAAAACCCTTTAAAACCCTAAGAACATAAAAAAATTAAAAAATCCACAAAACCCATTAAAACCCCAAGAACCAAAAAAACACTCAAAAACCCTGAAAAATAAAAATACTAAAAAATCCATAAAATTATCTAAAAATGTAAGAATCCCTAAAAACCATGAAAACCCTCAAGAAAACCTTAAAAAAATAAAACACTTAAAACCCCTATAAACCTAGAAACATCTAGAAACCCTAAAAACCCAAAAAATCAATGAAAACCCTAAAGACAAAAAACCCAAAAAACTTTAAAACCCCTAAATATCAATAAAAACAATAAAATCTACAAAAAAAATCCAAACTCCCATTAAATCCCTAAACACATTAAAATCCTTTAAAACCCTACAAACTCAAAAAAAAAACCCGGAACCCATACTAACCATAAAATCCATAAAATCATGAAAAAAACTCTAAAAAACCTCGAAATCCCAAAAGCACCTAAAAAACATAATAAATCCAAAAAATCCCCAAAAATTACTAAAAATATGAAAACCCAGAAATCCCTTATGAAAATTTTAAAAACCATAAAACAATTGAAACTCCTAAAAACCTAAAAAATTCAATAAAACCAAAAAAAAAACATAAAAACTATAAAACCCCTAAAAACCTTAGATTACCCTAAAAAACATAAAATCCAAAGAACCACTAAAAACTGTAGAAACCCATTAAGCCCATATATATGTTTAAAAACACTAAAAACTTTTAAACCCCTCAAAAACTCAAAAAATCCATAAAAACATAAAAATATTAAAAAAACCTAAATGCACAAAAAACCCTAATAACTGTGAAAATCCATAAAACCCTAAAAACCCATTAAAATCATGAAAACCACTTAAAAATACCTAAAAATATAAAATTCATTGAACCCCCTAAAAATCCCTATGAAAACCTTAAAACTCTAAAAACACCTAAAAACTTTAAAAACCCGAAAAATGCTAAAACCTTAAAAACATTATAAACCCTTAAAACCCCCCAAAACCCAAAACCCCATAAATCCATAAAAACAATAAAACACCATAAAATCCCTAAAACAAGTAAAATTTCTAGAAACCAATTAAATCCGTAAAAACACTAAAAATCCCTAAAAACCCTCAAAAATAAAAAATGTCCTGAAACCCCAAAACCCAAAAAACCCTAAAAGCACTAAAACCCCTAAAAATGCATCAAAATACCTAAACGTCATAAAAACCCTTTAAAATCTTAATAAATCATTAAAAATCCCTAAGAACATAAAATACACTAAAAACAATTAAAGTACCTAATAAATCCTTAAAACTCTAAAAACAATTAAATCCTCTAAAAAATAAAAAATGTTAAAAACGGTAAAAACCCTAAAATTCCTAGAAAACCATAAAAACTCAAAAAAACTTAGAAACATAAAAACTAAAAAATCACAAAAAACACACAAAAAATCTAAATTCCCTTTAAACCACTAAAAATTTTAAGACACTCTAAAACCCCTTAAAACCCTTCAAAATTTAAAAAATCCCAAAAAATCCAGAAACCCTCCAAAACCCCTAAAAATCCCCAAAAACCCCTCAAAATACATAAATTTCCAAAAATATTTTAAACCATAAAAATGTGAAAAAATCCAAAACCCTTGAAAACCCCTAAGAAAACATTAAATACCTAAAAACACACAAAACCACCAAAAAATAAAAATGATAAAAACCCTAAAACCCAATAAACCACAACCCCTATAGTAAAAAACATAAAAAAAACGGTAGAAATATAAGAAAACTAAAAATAATAAATCCATTTAAAACCCATAAAATGTTAAAACTCCAAAAACCTTAAAATGATAAAAAAATCTAAAAAACATATAAAACTCCAAAATAACATAAAACCCCTAAAACTCGGTAAAAATCCTCAGAATCCCAAAAAACTGTAGAAAATCAATAAAATCCTAAAAAATTCAAGAAATTATATAAAAAATTAAAAACCCCTAAAAACCCAAAATACCTAAGAAAACATTGAATTCATGAAAAAAATTACAACACAGAAAATAAAAAAAAATTAAAGAATCTGAAAACCCTAAAAACCCTAAAAACCATAAAAACCCCTAAAAACCACAAAACCCAAAAAAACATAAAAACCCTAAAATCCAATAATAACTCAAAAAACCTTTTAAGCCCCAAAAATATTATAAAACTCTAAAAACCATTAAATCCCTAAAAACTCAAAAAATACCCCAAAACTCAAACACCCCATAGAAATACTAAAAACCCTAAAAACCCAAACCCCCCCACAATCTCTAAAAAACCTAAAAAGAACTAAATTTCCCAAAAATGAAAAAAAAACCCTTAATCACTGAACACCCCCTATGAAATCCTTAAAACCAAAAAACACTCAAAACCACTAAAAACCACTAAAAACCTAAAAATGTTTAAAACACTAAAAAACCCCGAAATACAATAAAATATAAAAAAATTAAAAACCGTAAAACACATAAAAACCATGAAAACCCACTAAAAACTATAAAATCCTTTAAAAACCGAAAAATGATGGGAAAAAACCTTAAAACCGTTAAAGTGCAAAAAACCCCAAAAAACCCCCAAAAAGAACCTTAAAATTCCTTAACACCCCTAAAATTCCTAAAACCCCTAAAAACCAGAAAAAACCAGAAAATCACTAAAAACCACTAAAAACATAAAAATCCCTAATAATCTTGAAAACCCCTAAGAAAACATTAAAATCATAAACACAATTCAAACCCAAAAATCTAAAAATGGTTAAAACCCAAAAATCCCAAAAATCCATAAAGACCACAAAAACATTAAAGCCCTAAAACCTATAAAACCCCAAAAACCCACTAAAAATATAAAAACCATTTAAACATATAAAGAAAATTAAAACTCTAAAAACCATAATAACCCTAAAAACACAATAAACTATAAAAAAATGTATAAAACCCCTAGAAATGTGAAAAAACACTAAGATCCCTCAAAATCCCTAAAACAATAAAAACCTTAAAAATATTAAAAAATACCTGAAAATTCCTAAAAAAATAAAAAACCCTAAACACCTTAAAAATATCATGAAAACCTTAAAAACCTAAAACAAATAAAACCCCAAGATACTTATAAAACAAAAAAACCACTCAAAACCCTTAAGGACCCTAAAAACTCTAAAAATCCATAAAATCGGTAAAAACCCAGAAAAATACTAGAAAACAATGAAAATACTTCAATACATAAAAAACATGAAAAACTTTAAAAAATCATAAGAAAAACATAATAACCTAAAAACAAAACAAATACCCAAAAATACTAAAAATTCTAAAAACCCTAAAAACCCTAAAATTCAATAAAAACACCAAACCCCAAAAAACCATAAAAATCGTTAAAAAGATTTAAAAAAGAAAAAAACCTCTAAAAACCAATAGAAACGTTAAAACCCCTAAAAATGTTAAAAACCTCTAACAAAAATCCCATAAAAAATAAAAAACCCTAAGAACCCAAAAATAAACCATAAAAATTGTAAAAATGTTAAAAGTCCCAAAAACCACTTAAACCTATAAAAATCCCTATAAATCCCAAAATATTAAACCCACTAAAAATCATGAAAAGTCTTTAGAAAAAAATTAATACCTTATAATAGATAAACCCATAAAAAATGAAAACTCTAAAAAACCTAAAACCCCCTACAAACCCTAAAGAACCCTAAAACCCTCAAAACATTAGAAACCACTAAAAACCATAAAAACACTAAGACCCCATCAAAATCCTAAAAACCTCTAAAAAATATAGCACACCCCTAAACGCCTACAAATTTTAAAAACTATATAATAACTTAAAACCCCTAAAATAACTCAAAAAAACCACAACCCCCCCCCCCAAATATAAAAAAAATAAAATCCTAAATTCCCTCAAAATCCATAAAAACCCGCAAAACCCCAAAAAATTATTAGAAAATACAATAACAACCCAAAAACATAAAAAACCCTAAAAACTCTAAACAATCCTAATAAAACCTTATAAAACTAAAATTAGTTAAAATCCTTTAGAAACATAAAAACACTAAAACACCTAAATACCATAAAAACCCAAAAACCCTAAAAAAATCTAAAACCCAAAAATCATTTAAAAACCCTAAAACAATATAAAATACTAAAATCCCCTAAAAATAATAAAAAAATACTTTAAACCCCAAAAAATGTTTAAAAACTATAAAAATATTAAAAACCCTAAAAAACTAAAAAAAATCGAAAAGCCCAAAAAACCCAAAAAACCAATAAAAACAATAAAATCCCGAAAACACCTAAAAATTCCGAAAACCCTAAAAATCCATAAAAAACTAAAAATCACTAAATTTTCCTAAAAATTTAGAAAATCCTAGAAACCCTAAAAAACTAAGAAAACCAAAAAAACCTAAAAAAAATTAAAAACAAAAAAAATTAAAATGTTAAAAGCACTAAAAACCTTAAAACCCAAAAAACCATAAAAATCCATAAATCCCCTAAAAATATTAAAAGACTAATAAAAACAAAAAAATGCACTAAAACACTAAAAACCCTTTATAAAACTAAAAATTTTAAAAAATCAAAACAAATAATAAAATTCCTAATAAACTCCAAAAAACCTAAAAACCTAAAATAAACCCAAAAAAATAGTAAAAACCATAAAACCCCTCAAAATCTGAAAAACCCTAAACACCCACAGAAATTATGAAAAATCCATAAAAATCATTAAAAATGTAAAAAAATATTAAAAACCTGAAAGACCCTAATAAAACCATAAAAACTAAAAAACACTTAAAACGGTTAAAAACCTCAAATTCCTAAAAACAAAAAAAATTAAGACCCTAAAAACGATTATACCCACTAAAAACCTTAAAAACCTTAAAATCCTATAAAACCCCTACACCCACTAAAAAAATCTAAAACCCTTTTGACACCGAAAAACATTTAAAACTCTAAAAACCTTAAAACCCAAATAACATAGAAATATTCAAAACCCAAAAAATCCCAAAAAACCCTAAAACCCTCAAGAACCTCAAAATCTGTAATACACATAAAAATCCCAAAAAATCCCTTAAAATCATAACAATTCTAAAAAATCCCAAAAATGTAGAAACCCATAAAATCATTGAAAAATCCAAAGAAAACATGAGTATCCTAAAATATCTTAAAAACCTTGAAAATCCTAAAAATTATAAATCCTTAAAAACCAAAAAAACCCTCAAAATCCATAAAAACCCCAAAAACCATAAATATCCTAAAAACCAGAAAAAACATAAAAACATAAAATCCCCTTAAACCCTTGAAAACCTCTAAGCATACCATAAAAAACTAAAAACACTTAAATCAACTCAAATCCCTAAAAAATTTAATTAACCGTAAAATGCCTAAAAACTCTAAAAATCTTAAAAACCCTAAAAATCCCTAAAAACCATAAAGCCCATATAAATTCTAAAGAAGACATAAATATGCCTAAAAACATAATAACTCCAAAAAAACAATGAAAACTAATAAGAAACCTTTAAATACATAAAACCACATAAAACTCCTAAACAATACCTAAAACACTAAAACCCTAGAGGACCATAAAATTCCTAATACTCCAATAATGGATAAAAGCCCCAAAAATTTTAAAATTCATAAAAAAGCATAAAAACCCAAAAAAAAACCCCACTAAAAACTATGAAAACCACTTGAACACCCAAAAATGTTGAAAAACTCCAAAAAACATTAAAATCCATAAAACTAAAAAAACCCTAAAAACCATAAAAACCCTAAAAACCCAAAATCCCAAAAAATAATAAAAAACATAAAAAATCATTAAAAACACAAAAAAATCCTTAAAAGCATTAAAAAAACTAGAAACACTTAAAAATCCAAAAAAAATTATAATATGATGATACTTGAAAACCCTAAAAAACCTAAAAATGCTATAAAGCATAAAACCTCCTAATAACCCTAAAACCCATAAAACCCCCCAAAAAAAAATTAAAAACCACTAAAAAGAATAAAACACTAAAAACCACAAAAAACACTAAAAACCCTTTAAAAGCCAAAAATGCTAAAAAAACACTAATAACATAAAAAACCTAAAAACAAAAAATAATGCCTAAAAACCCTTAAACCATGTAAATACCCAAAAAATCCAAAAATCACTAAAATTTGTAAAAACCCATAAAAATACTAAGAAATCCCTAAAAATCATTAAAACATAAAAAAATCCTAATAAACCTATAAAACCATAAGAAAACTATAAAAGAAAAAAAATACATAAAACACCTAAAATATTATAAAATAAAAAAATATAAAAACCATAAAACACATATAACCATAAAAACCATAAACGCCCAAAAAACAAAAAAACCCCTAAAAGAGATAAAAACCACAAAACCACTAAAAATACTAGAAACCATTTAGACCCCTTAAAATTTAAAAACTATTAAAACATTAACAACCCTAAAGAATAAAAAACCCCCTAAAACCCTAAAAAATCCATAGAACACCTAAAAATCCAAAAACTCTAAAATCCCTCAAAATCATTAAAAAATCCATAAAACACCTAAAATCCATAAAACCCATAATAATCCTAAAAAATCCCAAATAAATGATTAAAAAATCTAAAAAACCCTAGAACCCCAAAGAAAAAATTTAAAACATAAAAAATACTTAAATCCTCTAAAAACATAAATAACGCTAAAACCCCTTAAATACCCTAAAAACATTAGCCCCTGAAAATCATAATACCCTAAAAACCATAAAAATAGGAAAAACCCATAAAACACCTAAAAAATCACTAAAAATTCCAAAAACACTTTAAACACATAAAATTTTTATAAAAATATAAAAAACATTAAAAACCCTAAAAACCTTGAAAACCCAAAATCCATAAAAACCTAAAAAATCCCTACAAACACAAAAACATTAAAAGTCATAAAAAATACCTGTAATCTTATAAATCCTAAAAACCTGGAAAACCTTTGTAAAACCATAAAAACCTAAAAATGATTAAAACCCTCAAAAAAAACCTAAAACACACTAAAAAACTTAAAATACCTTAAAATACATAAAATCCACCAAAACCATAAAAAATATAACTACTAAACCCCTAAAAACCAACTAAAAACTCTAAAACACATTTAAACCCTAAAACCCAATAGAAACAAAAAAACACTAAAACCCATCAAAATCCCTAAAAATCCTAAAAACCAATAAAAATTCTTAAAAAATACCTAAAATGTTTAAAAAGATAAGAAATCCTAAAAAACATAAAATTCCCTAAGAAAACCATAAAATCCAAAAATAATTAAAATAATTAAAAATACTAAAAAATACTAAAACACGTGAAAACCCTCAAAACCCCAAAAAACCATTAAAACCATACTAGCCACTAAAAACCATAAAATATCCATAATTCACATACAAACCCTAAAAACCCACTAAAAACTCATAAAACCCTTTTAAACCTGAAGAATATTAAAAAACACTAAGACCCATAAAACCCTAAAAAATTCAAAATAACCCTAAAACCCCAAAATATCCATAAAAACCCTATAAACCCTAATATACCCATAAAACCCCCAAAAACCTAAAATACCTAAAAAAACCAAAACAAAACTAAAAAGTTGCTAAAATCCCTAAAAATGTAAAAAGCAATAAAAAAGAAAAATATCCTTAAAAAACTATAAAAACATAAAAATACTTAAAACACAAAAAAACCCAAAAGAAGTTAAAAACTAAAAAAAACCTAAAATGCTAAATATCCTTAGAAACTATCAAAATCCTTAAAAGCTCAAAAAACCAAAAAAATTTAAAAAAGAACCAAAGTCCCTTAAAATAGAAAATACCTAAAAACCATAAAACCCCTATGAGGACCATAAAAACCTGAAAACACTTGAAACCCCTTAGTACCTAAAAAATGCTAAAAACCCTAAAACCCTAAAAAACCTTCAAAATCGATAAAAACATAAAAATTATAAAAACCATAAATGTCCCTTAAAATGTAAAATCCATGAAAACCCCTTAGAACCCCTTAAAAACCTAAAAAAATAAATCCCCTAAGAACCAAAAAAACACAAAAACCCTATAAAAACCTAAAGCCCATAAAAACCATAAAACCCATAAAGACCTTTAAACCCCATAAAACCCATTAAATACCACTAAACACTCTAAAAAATCCTTAAAACCAAATAAATGTTAAAAAAACTCTAAAAAACCCTTAAAACCATTAAAACCATTAAAAACTAAAAAAACCATAAAACCCCAAAGATCCAATATACCCTAAAAACCCAAAACCCCCACATACCCTTAAAATCACTAAAAACCATAAAAACAATAAAATCTTAAATAGGATAAAAAACCCTAAAAACCATAAAAAACATAAAAAACCCAAAAATCCCAAAAAACATAAAAAACCCCTAAAAACCCTAAAAATCCCAAAGAAAACTTCAAAAACCTAAAAACACATAAAACCCTTAAAATACCTAAGAATAATAAAAACCATAAGATATCATAAAAAGACCCTAAAACCCCCCATTAAATCCATAAATACCCCTCAAAACATTAAAAATACCAAAACCCCATAAAACCCCTGATACTACTAAAAACTATAAAAAAACCCTATAAACCCACAAGAAAAATAAAAACCTACAAAAAACATTAAAACCTATAAAACTCAAAAAACAACCTAAAACCCAAAAAAGACAACAAAACCCTAAAACCTAAAAACCCTTTAAAACCATCAAATTAGAAAAAACCAAAAAAACCCATAAAAATCCTAAAAATATCTAAAAAACCCTAAAAGCATAAAAACCCTAAAAACCCTGAAAACCTCTAATAAAACATTAAAAAAAATAAAATTCACTTAAAACTCTTAAAAAATTAAAAAATTATAAAAACCCCTTAATAACCATAAAACCCAAAAAATCCATAAAAACACTTAAAATCCCTAAAAACCATAAAAAACATAAAAAACCTAAAAAATACATAAAAATCCCTAAAAAACTAAAAAACTCTAAAAACATTTATTATCCCAAATAAAAACTTCAACCTAAAAATAATTAAAACCCATAAAACCTAAAAAACTCCCAAAACCCAAAAACCCCTAAAAAGACCTTAAACCCCCTAGAAACAAAAAAATACTAAAAACAAAAAACAAACACTAAAAATGAAGTAAACCCCTTGAAACATTAAAAACTCTAAAAAAACCTTTAAACCCCTAAAAACTTAAAAAAACCCTAAGACAAAAAAAACCATAAAAACCCTAAAACCCCTAAAAATACCTACATACCCAAAAAATCATAAAAAAATTAAAATCTATAAAAATTTGAAAAACATTAAAACCTTTGAAAAACCTTAAAAAAAATTAAAATCTTAGAAACACATAAAATTCCTAATAAACTAAAAACTATAAAACCCCAAAAAACACAAAAAACATTAAATTACCCAAACCCCTTCAAAATCCCTAAAAACCCTACAACCCCATAAAAATCATAAAAAATTCCCAAAATTCCTTAAAAACATAAAAAACATAAAAGGCCTTAAACCCCATAAGAAAATCGTAAAACCAAAAAACACTTCGAAAACATAAAAAACCTAAAAATGATATAACCCCTAGAAAACCTAAAAAAACAAAACACTATAAAACCCCTCAAAACATTAAAAATCCTAAAAAATCATAGATACCCTAAATCACCAAAAACTATGAAACCCATTTGAAACCATAAATACAAAAAAACATTAAAAACACTAAAAATAAAACAATCCTTAATACCCAAAAATCCATAAAAACCAAAATAAACCCAAAATAACAAAAACCCGAAATTCAATAAAATTCCTAAAAAATCCCTACAAATCCATAAAGACAAAAAAACCCTATTAACAATGAAAAAACCAAAGAAAATATTAAAAACATAATCACCCTTAATATTAAAAAACCTAAAAATACTAGAAATCTAAAAACCTTAAAACACAAAAAAACCCCTAAAACCCCTAAAAAATAATAAAAACAATAAAAAATCGCTAAAAATACAAAAAACACAAACTACACTAACTAACAAGGAAGACCCTAAAAACCTTTAAAGCCTGAAATTGATTGGATCCTTAAAATCATAAAAAAATCTAAACCTAAAAATACCCTAAAAATAAAAACCCCCTACAATGTCAAAAAAACCTAAAAACCATATAAATTAACAAATTCCATAAAACCCTAAAAACCCACCAGAAATATAAAAAACCATTAAACCCCTAAAAACCATAAAAACAATAAAAACCATTAAAATGATAAAAAATAAAAACAAAAACCCTAACCAATAAAAACCCTAAAATCATCAAATTCACTAAAAACCTAAACAACCACAAAAATCATAATAAAAACCAAAAATCACTAAAAACATAAAAACCCTTAAAAACCCATAAAAACCATATGTAAACTTCAAAATCCTAAAAATAATCAAACCCCTACACAACTAAAAAATCATAAAAACTGTAAAAACCCTTAAAACATTAAAAAATCACAAAACCCTCATAATCCATAACAACCCTAAAGACAATAAAAATACTAAAAATTCCAAAGAAATCACTAAAAATACAAAAAACCGTAAAGCCCAAAAAAACCCAATGAAAACCTTGCAAACATAAAAACATTTAAAACCCTCAAAAAACCCAAAAATGCTAAAAAAATCTAAAAACACCTAAAATGAACTTTAAACCCCTTAAAATTAGACAAACCCCTAAAACCATACAAAACCAAAACCCCATAAAAAATTAAATACACACTAAAAAAATGAACCCCCTTAAACTCATAAAAATGTTAAAAATCTAAAACCCTTAACACACCCAAAAAATCTCAAAAAATACCTAAAATACAAAAATACTAAAAAACCCCCAAAAAACCATAAAACCCCACAAAATCCCTAAAAACCATTAAAACCCAAAAAACCCACAAATCCTTAAAAACATAAAAACCCAAAAAGCTTAAGAACTATAAAAAATCTTAAAATCAAAAAACACATAAAACCCCTAAAAACCAAAAAATTCTAAAAACCGTAAAACCCCATAAAAACCCTAATAACCATCAAAATCTCTAAAGATCCTTAAAACCCATAAAAATACTAAAAATACATAAAAATCCCTAAAAACATTTAAATACCTAAAAACATTAAATAAATTAAGAAAACCATAAAACCCAAAAAATAACATGAAACCCTAAAAAATATAAAAACACAAAAAACCCTAAAAAACCTAAAAACCCCAACAACAATAAAAATAATAAAAACCCCTAAATAATATTTAAAACACCATAAAACCTTAAAAACCTATAAAACGTTTATATCCATTTAAACACCATAGAACATTAAAAAATTAAAAAAAACGTTAAAACCCGAAATTTTTTAAAACAAAACTATAAAAACAAAAAGAACCATAAAAACCCAAAAAGACATCAAAATCCAAGAAAATTCTAAAAACAATAAAAATCCAAAACAAACCCCGAAAAATACCTAAAAATTTGAAAACCCGATTAACCATGAAAACCCGTAATAAAATAGTAAAACCAAAAAAACACAAAAAACCACAAAAACACCTAAAAATGAAAAAACCCAAAAGATACTGAAATCCTACCAACACAAAAGACCAAAAAACCCTAAAAATCAATAAAATCCATAAAACCCATAAAACTACCTAAAAACCTTAAAACCCAAAAACTAATAAAAACACTAATAACCAACTAAAAACTGTAAAAAATATTTAAATCTTTAAAAACATTATAAACTCAAATACCCCATAAAAACTCTAAAAACCACGAAATAACTTGAAACTTCAAAATACCAAACATCTGTAGAAACCCTCAAATCCCAAAAACCCTGAAAATAATAAAAAACCCAAAAAATATATAAAATACTTAAAAAACCCTAAAAACCTGTAAATGAAAAAACCCTAAAAACCCAATAAACCAAAAAACCCATAATATGGTAAAAAAGGCTAAAAATCCATAAAAACCTTAAAAAACTCTAAAACCCTATATACCCATAAAAATAATAAAAAATATATTAAAAACCTAAAACCCATAAAAACATAAAAGACCCTAAAAATCCTTAAAACTTTAGAAACATTAAGATTTTTTAAAATCCCATAAAACACTAAAAACTACAATAACATAAAAAGACCCTAAAAATACCAAAAAATGTAAAAAATACTAAGGAAACCTTAAAAAAACTTTTAAAATCCATAAAAACCTAAAGACGTTAAAAACATAAAAAAAACCCTAAAGGCCCCTAAACAACCAAATACCCCAAAACCCTTTAAAAACCTATAACCCAATAAAAACCCACCAAAAACTCTAAAAACACTTTAAACAACTAAAAACCTAAAAAAAACTAAAAACCATTAAAACCCAAAAAAACTAAAAAAAACCACTTAAAAATACCATATAAATCATAGAAACTCTAAAACCCCTCAAAATACCTAAAAACCATAAAAATCTTAAATATTATTAAAATCTATAAATCCCTAAAAATAAAAAATAAAACGCTTTAAACCCTAAGAAAACCTTAAAAACTTAAAAACACTTAAAACCTCTATTAACCCTAAAACCACTATGACCCCTAGAAGCACTAGCAAACCATAAAAACCCTCAAAATCTCAAAAAATACCTAGAACCCCTCAAACCCAAAAAAATCCAAAAAAATCCAAAAAAATACATAAATTTGTAAAAAAACACTAAAACTCCTGGAAACCCCAATGAAAACATTAAAACATAAAAAACATTAAACCCTTAAAACCTAAAAATGATAAAAATAGTTAAAGATCCTAAAAACACAAAAACCCCTGAAAACCATAAACCATCCAAAAAAACTAAAAACCTTCCTATCCATTAAAACCTAGAAACCCACAAAAACATGGAAACCCATTTAAACCCTAAAAAGTGAAAAACTCATAAAAGAACACAAAAACCCTAAAAATTAAAAAAGTACCCTAATCCCCCTAGAAAACCATAAAGCCCTAAAACATTGAACCCCTCAAAATCCATAAAAACCATATAAACTATAAAGATCCATATAAATCTACAGAAATCTCTAAAAATATAAAAAACACTAAAACCAAGGAAAACCCCAAGAAAAACATAAAAACCTAAAAAACACAAAAAACCACTAGCAACCAAAAAACACTAAAATGATAAATTCTTTAAAATCCATAAAACCATTAAAAATTAACCAAAAAACAATAAAAACAATAAAAACCCAATAATGAATCTAAAATCCTTTAAACCCCAAAAAAAGTTATAAAAAATTTAAAAACCATAAAACAGAAAAAAATCTCAAAAAAAACAACCATAAAAACCCTCAAAATCTTTAAAAACCATAAAAATACATAAATATATCTAAAAATACCTAAAAATATAAAAGACCCTAAAAACCCCTATAAAAACCAAGAAAAACAAAAAGAACATAAAAACCTGAAATAACTTAGAAACTATAAAAAAACAAAAAACACTCAAAACCTTAAAAATCCCTAAATACCATAAAAATTATAAAAAAAAGTAAAATCTCTAAAAACATAAAAAACCATAAATACTATGAAAAAAACAAATAAAACCTTAAAAACCTAAAATCAAGTAAAACTTCTAAAAACAAAAATATTCCAAAAACCATAAAAGACCCTAAAAACCCTAAAAATCCTAAAAACCATAAAACCCCTAAAACCATAAAAGAACCCTAAAACCTTATAAATCCCCTAAAAACCCACTAAAACTCAAAAAACTCTTTAAACTCTTTAAATTATTAAAAAACATGAAAACCCCTAAAATCCCTAAAGACTAAAAAACCATTTATATTCCAAAAAAGCCAAAAATCCCCTAAAAACCTAAAACAAATAAAACCCATTAAAACCTAAAAACTACTTAAAATCTAAAACCCTTAAAAATAATAAAACCCACAAGAACCCAAAAAAACACCTAAAACTATTAAAACCCCCAAAACACCATAAAAACCATAAACCCCACTAAAACTAAAAAATCCTATAAACCCATAAAACCATTAAAAGGTCTAAAATATAGTAAAACCCCTAAATACCCTAATACCCACCCCCACACACACAAATAGAAAAAACCCCTCAAAATCACAAAAAAAACTTTAAAACCCATAATAATCCTAAAAAAATCCCTTTGAATCCCTCAAAATGTAAAAAACCCTAAAAACACAAAAAACACTAAGAAAAACATAAAAATAAAAAAACACTTAAAACCTCTAAAAACCCAAAAAATCTAAAAAGACTAAGCAACCCTAAAAACTATAATAACACCTAAAACCTTAAAAACCCTGAAAACCAATAAATACCCATAAAACCACTAAACCCCCCCCCCCCAAACCATTAAATCCATAAATATATTAAAAAACTCTAAAAAAATTAAAACCCTAAAAACCAAAAAAACCTTAAAACCTAAATAATTATAAAAACCCAGAACCCTTAAAAACCATAAAAATCCTAAAAATCCATAAAAATCCTTAAAACCCTTCAACCCCTAAAAAAATAAAGATCCTAAAAACTCCATAAAAATCCCAAAAAACGTAAAAAACGTAAAAACCCTTTAAAAAAACATAAAACCTAAAATCACTTAAAACCCCTAAAAACCAAAAAATTCTAAAAACCTCAATAAACCATAAAATCCCTAAAAAATCTAAAAATCATAAAAACCTAAAAAACAGAAAAACCCAAAAAAACATAAAAACGCAAAAAAAAAAAACCGTAAAAACCTCTAAATACTCTAAATAATAATTCAACCCCTAACAACATTACAAACTAAAAAGAACCTTAAAACCCCTAAAAATTAAAAAACCTAAAAATCCCAAAAAAATATAAATACCTTAAAAAACCAAAAAAACCATCAAAATCCATAAAAAACAAAAAAACATAAAAAACCAAAGAAATGCCAATAAAGCACTAAAACATTAAATCTATAAAAACCCTGAAAACCCCTAATAGAAAAATAGAAACATTAAAAAAATAGTACACCTAAAAATCTATAAAAATGATAGAATCCCTTAAAATCCAAAAATCTATATAAATAAAAAAAATACTATAAAAGCCCTAAGAATCCATAAAAATGTAAAACCCTCCCTAAAAACCCTGAATAACGATAAGAAAAAACTAAGATCCCAAAAAAAAATTAAACTCCTAAAAAATAAAAAATGATAAAAAAACCTAAAAGACTATAAATACCATTAACACCCTTAAAAATATTAAAAACCCCATAAAACCCAAAAATCCACAAAAACACTAAAAACCATTTTAATCCTTATAAATATTAAAAACCCAAAAAACCCTAAAAACAATAAAAACCTAAAAAACCCTACAACCCAAAAAACCCAAAAAACCAAAAATCCCCCATATACCCTAAACAGCCAAAAAATCCTTCAATATCTATAAAACTCTAAAAAAATTAAATTTCTAAAAATCCATAAAAATTTAAAATAACATAAATAACATAAATACTATAAAATACCTTAAAAATATATTAAATATTCTAAATCCTGAAATCACTTAAAACCCCTAAAAAACCTGAAACACATTAAAAACCCTAAAACACCTAATAAAGCTCTAAAAACCCTTACACCCTTAAAGTGCATAAAACCCCTAAAAACCTAAAAACCACATAATAACCTTAATACTACTAAAAATTCTAAAAACCCTTTAAATATATAAAAATATTTTAAACCCTAAAATCTAAAAAACCCTAAAAACTGAAAAAATAATAAAATCCCTAAAACCCCAGAAACTCCTCAAAATCCCTAAAAACCATAAAAATAATTAAAATCCTAAAAAATCCCTAAATATCACCAAAATGTAAAAACCCAGAAAACCCCATGGAAAACATTAAAAACAAAAAAATATTTAAAAACATAAAAAAATAAAATTTCAAAAAACATGAAAGTATCTAAATACAACAGAAACCCTAAAAACCCTAAAAACACCAAAAACTCTTAAAAATCCATAAAAACCAATTAAAACCATAAAATCTCATGAAAAACTCTAAAAACCCTTTAAATACCTAAAACGAAAAAATTTATAAAAAACATTGAAACCCCAAAAACTCAAAAGAATCCAAAAAGTACAAAAAATACCAAAAAAATAGTTAAACCACTCAAAATCCCTAAAATCCCTAGAAAACAAAAAAACATAAAAATCCATAAAAACATAAAAAACCCTAAAAACCCTAAAAACTCATAGGAATCCTTAAAAACATAAACACACATAAAACCACTAAAAGCCTAAAAATGATAAAAACCCTGAAAACCATACAGACCCATAAAAACCTTTAGAAGCCATAAATCCTCATAAAACCTTAAAACCCAATAATTATTATATAACCCATAAAAACTGCTAAAAACATTAAAAACAAAAAAAACTTACAAACCGTAAAGAACTCCAAAAACCATAAAAACCCAAAAACCCAATAAAACCCCCAAAAACCTAAAATTCCATAAAAACCCTATAACCATAAAGAACAAAAAAATCCCTAAAATGATGATAAAAATAAAAAACCTAAAAAATATAAAAACATGTAAAAACCCATAAAAACTAAAACCCCTAAAAACCTTAAAATCGGTAAAAAACATAAAAATCGTGGAAACCATAACCCCCCCTCTAGATACCCTAAAAATTCCCAATACACATAAAAACCCTAAAAACACAATAAAAACTCTAAAAGCCCTTTAAACCATTAAAAAGTGAAAAAAACACATAAAATCCAATAAAAACACAAAAAAACCGTAAAAACTCTAAAAGGCCATAAAATCCCTAAAAACACTAAAAACCCTAAACCCCTAAAAAATCTAGAAGTTTAAAATCCCATAAAAATCATAACAATTCCAAAAATCCCTAAAAACATAAAAACTACTAAAAAACAATGAATACCCCTAATAAAACCATAAAAAACCCCTTAAAATCCAAAAAAACACTAAAACCCTAAAAATCATAAGAATTCCCAAAACAGTTTTAAAAACTAGAACCCATAAAAACTCTAAAACCCATTAAAAAAACTTAAAATAATTTAGAAACATAAAAACTATAAAAAAAATTAAAATATAGAGAAAAATAGAAAACCCAAAAAATCCATAAAAACCCTAAACCCTACAAAACCATAAAACCCAAAAAAATCCCTAAAACCTTAAAAAACCATAAAAATCCAAAAAATACCTATAAATCTCTAAAAATGTAAAAAACCACAAAAACTATGAAAAAAATAAAGAAACCATATAAACTTAAACACACTAAAAACCCATAAAAACCTAAAAAGCTCTTAAAATATAAAAAAACCTCAAACTCCCTAAAACACCTAAAAATCACTAAAATCCTAAAAAATCCCTAAAGATCTCAAAAAAAGTAAAAACATTGAATACCCATAAGAAAACATTAAAAACCTTAAAAATCATAAAACCCCATAAAATTAAAAAAAAACCCCTAACGGTTTTAAAAACATTAAATTCCCCTAAAAACAAAGAAACAAATAAACTAATAAAACCATAAAAACCCAAATAACCATAAAAACAACTAAATATTCTAAAAATAGTTTAAACGCCTAAAATGATAAAAAAATTAAAAAAACCATAAAACCATAACAAAAGAAAAAATACACTAAAACCCCAAAAAACCAAAAAACCCAAAAATCCCTAAAATCCCTAAAATCCCTAAAATCCCTAAAAACTCGAAAAAACCCTCAAAATCGCAAATATCCCTAAAAACCATAAAAACCTAACAAATAGAAAAAATAAACTAAAACAATAAAAATCCATACAATCCTAAAATCTATAAAACCCATAAAACCCCTAAAAACTCTAAAAAACCTCAAAATCCCAAAAATCCCTAAAAACCATAAAAATCATTAAAACCCAATAAAATCCATAAAAACATAAAAACCCAAAAAACATTGAAAACCCCTACGAAAACCTTAAAAACAAATAATCATTAAAAACCAAGGAAAACATAAAAAAGGATAAGAATGCTAAAATATAATAAAAACCCAAAGAATCACTAAACACCTTAAAATCCTAAAACCCACTAGAATCTCTAAATCCCTTCAAAACCCTATAAATGTTAAAAACCTCTAAACATCCATAAAACCCCTAAAATACTCAAAAAACACCTAAAACTAAAAAATCACATGAAACCTGACAAACCCTCAAAATCCAAAAACAACCCTAAAATCCAAAACAAAATCCAAAAGCTCATTAATAAATAAAAAATGTAATTGCTATGAAAAGCATTGAAAAACCTTAAAAACCTAAAAAAATTAGAACTACTAAAAAAAATACACTAAAACCCTAAAAGTCCTAAAACCCCAAAAAATCCCTAAATAACTAAATACCATAAAAATCCATAAAATCACCTTAGAATACCCAAAAACATAAAAACCCAATTAAAAACATGAGCAACTCTAAGAAACCCATTAAAATCCTACTAACCATACAACACTAAAAAAAATATTAAAACACCTAAATTCCATAAAAAACCCAAAAAACCCAAAAAACCTCGAGAAACCAAATAATTCTTAAAAATCATTAAACCCCTAAAAATGTTTAAAAACTATAAAAATCCACAAAAACATTAACAAAAATAAAAAAAACCTAAAACATCCAAATATCCATAATGACCTTAAAACCCATAAACAACACTAAACTCATTAAAATGCCAAAAAACCCTGATTAACTATAAAAAGTCCAAAAAAATCCCTAAAACTATTCAAAATTAAATAACCAAAAAATGGAAAACCCCTAACAAAACCTTTAAAACCTAAAAAAACATACAACTTTAAAAAATCTAAAAAACACTACAAACCATGAAAAAATTCCTGAAACCCTAAAATCCATAAAAGCACAAAACCCGTAAAAATGATAAAAAACTAAAAAACATAAAAACTCACCAAAAATATGTAACCCCTTTAAACCACTAAAAAATTTACCCTAAAAACCTAAAAAACTCAAAAAAACCAAATAACCCAAAAGAACCATAAAAACCCTAAAACCCATAAAAACCATCAAAATACCTATAAATCCAAAACCCCTAAGAATCCAAAAAAGACCTTATAAATATCTATAATTAGAAACACATAAAAAAAACTTATAAACCCAATAGTAAATCATTAAAAAATTGCACAAATCTAGAACTCCTTAAAAACATAAAAATGCTAAAAATTCTAAAAAAACTAAAAAACTCTTAAACCACTAAAAAACTAAAAACCCTTTAAACCCCTAAAAACATTAAAAACTCTAAAAACCCTTAAAACCCATCAAATTTAAAAAATCATAAAATTAAAATAATCCATAAAACACCACAAACCCCTAAAATCCATAAAATCCCGAAAACCCTAAAAACCATAAAAATCCTATAAAGACATAAAAATCCCTAGAAATGTAGAAAATGATATAGATAAAAAAACCCCTAGGAAAATCTTAAAAACCTAAAAACACTTAAAAACACTAAAAACACTAAAAAAATAAAAACACTAATAAACCTAAATTCCTAAAAAATTATAAAACCCCTAAAATCATAAAAACCCAAAAAACCACAGAAAAACCAGAAACCACTAAAAATGCTAAAAAATATTTAGACCCATGAAAATGTAAAAAAACTCTAAAAAATATTAAAACCCATAAAAACTGAATAAAAGCACTAAAACCCTATAAAAACCATGAAACTAATAATACCACCAAAACTCCCTTTAAATCCCTAAAAAACCTAAAAATATAAAAATCCAAAAAATGATCTAAAAAACATTAAAAAGTAAAAAACTTTAAAAACCTAAAGAAATCCTTAAAAACCTAAAAACACAATAAAACCCTTAAAATCCAAATAACACTAAAAACCATAAAAAATCATCAAAGCCCTCAAAATAATAAAAATCCCGAAAACCCTTAAAATTATAAAAACCCCAAAAAACCATAGAAACACACGAAAAAACTATTAAAACCCCTAAAAATGAATAAAAACTCTTTAAACCTTAAATACCCCAAAAAACTACAAGAAACCACTCTGAAAACCAATAAAAACATAAAAACCCTAAACACCTAAAAAACCTAAAAACCCAAAAAATCAATAAAAACCTTAAAAACCATATAATGTGAAAAAAATTCCTTAAAAGTACTTGAAAACATAAAAATTCTTGAAAATCCTTTAGAAAACCTTAAAAACATAAAATACTAAAAACACTAAAACCCTTAAAACTAATAAAACCCCTGAAAACCAAAAATCCCATAAAACCCCTAAAACCCAGAAAAATATAAAAACCCATTATACCCCTTAAAACATTCAAAACCCTAATAAATCTTATAAACCATAAAAATAAAAAATTTACCAAAAACCCTAAAACTCATAAAAATACTAAAACCCCCCAAAAAACATAAAACCCCAAAACACCCTAAAATTCCCTAAAACCCATAAACACCCATAAAAATCCAAAAAAAACCCCTCAAATCCAAAAAATGTAAATCTAAAACCCCTCAAACCCCCTAAAACCCCTAAAAACAAGTATAAATTCTCAAACCCATTTAAACGCCTAAAAAAGATAAAAAACTCTAAAAACATTAAAAACCCTAAAAACCCAAAAAATTCATAATATCCCAAAAATCCCATGACAACCCTAAAAATTATAAAACCCCCCAAAACCATAAAAACTGTAAAAACCCTCAAAATCTATAAATACCTTAAAAACCCATAAAATCCAAAAAATCCCAAAAAAACTCTAAAAAGGTAAATAACACTGAAAACCCATAAGAAAACCTTAAAAGCTCAAAATAATTGAAAACCTTAAAACCAAAAAAATTCTAAAAATCTAAAGAAAACCCCAAACCGCAAAAAAAATATAAACCATAAAACTCCTAAAAACCACAAAAATCATAAAAATTAATAGAAACCAAAAAAGCGCTGAAAAATATAAAAACCCATTAAATGCCTAAAAACATTTAAAAACTTTAAACCCCTTAAAAAATAAAATAATCATAGAAAAAACTAAAAATAAAGATACCCTAAAAACACCCCAAATTCCTAAAATCCCAAAAGACCATAAAAATCCATTAAAATCCCTAAATATCCCTAAAAAAATAAACAATCCTAAATCCATAAAACACCTTATAAAACCTTAAAAACCAAAAAAAACCCTAGGAACATTAAAATCCTCCAAAGAAATTAAAAACCACTAAAATCTCAAAAAAATCTAAAAAACATTTAAACCCCAAAAACCTTAAAACCGCTTAAAAATATTAAAAACCCTAAAATTTAAAAAAATATTAAAATCCAAAAAATCCATAAAAACCCTAAAATCCTTAAAACCCTCAAAATCCCGAAAAACCATAAAATTTATAAAAATATTAATAAAACAAAAAAATCCAAAAAAAAGATAAAAAAACTATAATCATTGAAGACCCATATGAAGACCATAAAACCCTAAATCACTTTAAAAACCTACAATCTTAAAAATTCTAAAACACATAAACAAAAATAAACAACCTTAAAATCCATAAAAACTATAACACCGCAAAAAACGTTAAAAATCCAAAGAACCAAAAAAATCTAAAAACCACTATAAACACCAAAAATTGATAAAACCACTAAAAATGTTAAAAACCATAAGAACCCATAAAAACAAAAAAAATCAAAATACCCCTAAAACTCTAAAAACCAATAACAACCTTAAAACCCCAAAAAACCATAAAAATACTCAAAATCACTAAAAACCAAAAAATAATATAAAAATCATAAAAAAACCCTAATCCCCCTAAAATGTAAAAACCCTAAAAATTATGGAAAACCCAATGTTAACATAAAAACCCTAAAAATGAAAAAACCAATAAAAAACCCTAAAAACCAAAAAAAAATAAAAAAACTTTAAAAATGAAAAATCCAAATATAAAATAAAAAACATTTTAAACTCATAAAAATGTTTAAAACCCATAAAACACCTTAAAACATAAAAACCTAAAAAAATCACAAAAACCCCCAAAAAACTAAAAAACCGTAAAAACCATAAGAACCCTAAAAATTCTACAAATCCTAAAAATACCAAAAAACCCTAAAAAATATAGAAATCAAAATAAATCCCTAAAAACCATAAAGACATAAAAACCCTAAAATCTCTAAAAACCCTATGAAAATTTTAAAACCTTAAAAACACTAAAAACATAAAAATTAAAACCCTAAAACCCCCAAAAAATCCCTAAAAACATAAAACCATTGAATATCTCTAAAAACCCTAAAAACAATAAAATTTTTAAAAAAGCCCTAAAAATTAATAAAAACCTAGAAACCACTAAAACAATGAAAAACACTAAGAAACCCTTATATCTCTAAAATCATTAAAAATAACTAAAATCATCAAAATGAAAAAAATAGCAATATCCCAAAAAAAGACTTTAAAACCATAAACCCCCTAAAATTTATAAAACCCCCAAAACCCCATAAAAACCCAAAAAAACATTAAAAACCCTAAAACTGCGTAAAAACCCTAGAAACCCGCTAGAAACTCTAAAACCCCTTTAAAACCCAAAAACGCTAAAAACACTAAAATTGATAAAAATCCTAAAAACACAAAATAGCCCCTAGAAACACAAAAAACTAAAAAAATCCCTTAAAGACCTTAAAATCCCTAAAAACTACAAAAACCATAAAAATCTAAAAAAACATCAAAAAAATACCAAAAAGCATAAAAATCCCAAAAAACACATTAATCCCTAAGGAAACCAAAAAAACCAAAAAACACCTAAAACCTCTAATACCCTAAATCACTAGAACTATATATCCCATAAAAATCCTAAAACCCTAAAAACTATAAAAACCATTAATGATTTTATAAACCCCTAAAAAAACATACAACCATAAAACCCACTAAAAACTGTAAAAATCTCTTTAAACCTTTAATTTTTTTTAAAAATATTAAAGCATAAATACCATAAAAAGTAAAAAAATATATTCACAATAATACAATGAAAACCCTAAAACCATGAAGCACCTCAGAACCCACAAAGTCCCTAAAGACTTTAAAACCCCATAAAAATCATTAAAACCCTATAAAATTCCATAAAAATGTAAAAAACCATGAAAAACACAAAAACCTAAAAACCTAAAAACATAAAACACTTAAAACACCAAAAGACCATATATATTTTAAATGTATTAAAACCCCTAAAACCCCATAAATACCATAAAAACCCATTAAAACTCTAAAAATCACTAAAATGGCTAAAAACCTTTTAAAAGACTAAAAGCATTAAAAAATTTCTAAAACTCCTAAAAACTCAAAATAAAACCCCTAAAACCGCTAAGAGACCATAAAACTCTCAACACCCCTAAAAATCCCAAAAAACATAAAACCCCCAAAAAACCCTATAAACCCTATGAAAACCTTAAAAACTTAAAAATACATAAAACCACTAAAAACCTAAAAATGATAAATATTTTTAAAACCATAAAAATCCAAAATACAATAAAACCCCTGCTATCTTAAAAACCATAAATACCATAAAAACCATAAAAACCCTAAAAACCCACTAATAACTCAAAAAAACCTTTAAACCCTTAAAAATTAAAAAGTCATAAAAATTTCAACTGCAAAATTTTTTTATAAGAACCCTTATACACCCAAAAAACCACAAAACATTAAAAACAGTCAATATCACGAAAACCCTAAAATCAATAGAAATTATAAAAAATACCGAAATACCCATAAACACATAAAAACCACAAAAAAGCATAAAAAACTTAGGAAAATTTTAAAAACCTAAAAATATATAAGACCTATAATGACCTAAAAATAGATAAAAAACCCAAAAAACCTGAGAAAACCATAAAACCCATAAAACCCATGGAAAATCCTAAAAACCCATTAATGCATTAAAATTATAAAGACTCTAAAATACCATAATACCCCCTAGAAAACTCAAAACAAAATAAAAATCCAAAAAACCATAAAAACCGTAAAACCCCTAAAACCACAAAAAATAAATAAAACCATTAAAAAAATAAAAATGCTTTAAATCCCTAAAATACATAAAATGTAAAAAAACCATAGAAACCTTGAAATAACTAAGAAGAAACTAAAAATTTAAAAACACTTAAATCATATAAAAAAATAAAAAAACAAAAAAACACTAAAAATAATAAATCAACTAAAAACATTAAAAACCCTTTAAACCCTTATTCTTTTTTGAAAACTCTAAAAAACTAAAATCCCTAAAAAATTAAAAGAATACCTAAAAAGCCCCTAAAATAGTAAAACCCATGAAAATCCCTAAAAACCCAAAAAACCAAAAAAGTCCAAAAAATCACTAAAATTCCCAAAATACATAAAAAACTATAAAAACCCTGAAAATACTAAATAAAAATTTAAAACAAAAGAATAATTAAAACCCCAAAAAACCTAAAAACACTAAAAACATAAAAAAAAACCCTAAAACCATAATAAACATAAAAATCCCAAAACCACTAAAAATGAATAGAAATCCTAAAAATCCCTAAAAATCACTAAAATCCCAGAAAACCCCTCGAAATACCTTAAAAACCATAAGACCCCTAAAAACCATAAAAACCCTAAGAACAATGAAATCCCATAAAATCCTAAGAAACAAATAATACCATAAAAACCCATAAAAATTAGGAAAAATTTATACAAAAAATTGATAAAACAATCTAAATACCACAAAACTCCTAAAAATAAAAAGAATAAAAATCATAAAAACCCTAAAACCCATAAAAACACTAAAAGCCCCTAAAATATCAAAAAAACCCTAGAAATCCTATAAACACCAAAAAATTCCTGAAATTAAAAATCATGAAAAAACCTAACAACCCTATAAAAACATTAAAAACCTATAAATATGGAAATTCCTAAAATCCTAAAAATCACTAAATCCTTTAAAAAAACCATGAAAACCATAAAATAATTAAAATCCACTAAAAACAGTAGAAACCCAAATAAACCTTAAAAACCCAAAAACCCACTAAAAACTATAGAACCCCTTTAAAACCAAAAAAAAATGTTAAAAATTCCAAAAAACTGAAAAAACAATAATAAACACAAAAACCATCGAAAAAGGATAAAAACTATAAAAACGATAAAAACCCATAAAAGTATAAATATCCCAAAGACCCCTAAAAACCATAAAAATACTAAAAAATCCCAAAACTCCCTAAAAATGTAAAAAAACAAAAAATCCATAAAAACCCCTATGAAAACCATAAAAACTTAAAAAACATAAAAACCCTAAAAACCTAAAAAATGCTAGAAACCCTAAAAACTCTAAAAACCCTAAATCATTAAAAGATCTGAAAATCCTAAAAACCCTAAAAATAATTAAAAAATGAAATCCCGTAAAAATCCCTAAGGTCATAAAAAACCCAAAAAACCTCTGAAAAAATAGAAGAGAACATTAAATATATAAATGACAAAAAAAATCTAAAAACTGTAAAGAACCTAAAAAAATAGAAAACCCTATGAATCCAAAAAACCATAAAAACTATAAAAACACTCAAAATCCATAAAAAACATATAAAATATAAAATACAAAAAATCCAAAAGATCCCTAAAAAGTAAAAAAACTCTAAAACCCTTGAAACCCCCAAAGAAAACCATAAATACTAAATACACGTAAGACATTTAAACCCCTAAAAATGTTGAAATTTTTAAAAAACCCTCAAAATATATAAAAAACCTAAATACTATAAAAATCCTAGAAATCCCTAAAAACATAAAAAAATAAAAAAATCATAAAAATACCTAAGAAAAAATTAAAAACATAAAAACATATAAAATATCTAAAAAATAAAAAAACGCTATAAAATCTAAAAGACCCTAATACCCATAAGAAGTCTTAAAATTGTTAAAATCTCTAAAAATTGTAAAAACCCAAAAATCCCATTGAAAACAAAATCCACTAAAAACTCAAAAACTATTTAAACCATTAAAAATGTTAAAAACGCAAGAAACCTTTATTCCCAAAAAAACTCAAAAAAAAACCCTGAAACCCAATAAAACGATAAATCCCTAAAATTCTAAAAACCCTCAAAATCTATAAAACCAAAAAAAACCATAAAAGTCCTAAAAAATCACTAAAAATCTTTAAAATTTGAGGAACACTAAAATTTTTATGAAAACCTTAAAAACCTAAAAACACATAAAACCACTAAAAACCTAAAAATAATGAAATTCCTAAAAGACCATAACCCCCCCCCCCTAAAAAAACATCAAAACCCATAAAAACCTTAAAAAAATCATAAAACCCAAGTAAAACCTCTAAAAAACTTAAACCGCTAAAAACATTACTAAAATATGAAAACTATAAAACCCTAAAATATTAAAAAAAACCTAAAACCCCAAAAAACCTTAAAAACTATAAAAACCTAAGAACCCCTAAAATCCATAAAACCCATAATAAAGTATTAAAATTGTATAAAATTCCTAAAAATCCCCATAATCGTTAAAAAAATACGAAAAACAAAAAGAAAACCGTAGAAACATAAAAAAATAAAAACACTTAAAACCCCTAAAAACATAACAAATTCTAAGAAACCTAAAAACATTAAAAACATAAAAATTTATAAACCATTAAAACCCCTAAAAATATTAAAAACTCTATAAACCAATAAAAAACCTAAATATTACCAAATACTCTAAATACCATATAAAATCCTTAAAACGATTAAAAAATATACAAACCATAAAATCCCAAAAAGAATATAAAACCTTAAAACCCTGTAAAAGATAAATAAATCTACAAAAAACCTATAAGGACCTAAAAATTCCGAAAAATGTAAAAACCCCTAAAAACCTTGAAAACCCATAAGAAAATTTTATATACTTAATAAAACTTAAAACCACAAAAAAACCTAAAAATCGATAAACCCCCCCCCCCCCCCATAAAAACCCTAAAAATGCTAAAAATGGTGAAAACCTCTAAAAAAATTAAAAAAACCCCATAAAACCCAAAAAAAATAAAAACTCTAAAAACTCTTTATAGCACTTCAAATGTTAAAACACTATAAAAACATTAAAACCCATAAAAATCAACCCCCCAAAGTCCTAAAAAAACCAATACAACATTAAAACTCCTAATAACACTAAAAACATCCAAATCCAAAAAAAACCATAAAAACCTAAAAAATCCATTAAAATCCCTAAAAACATAAAAACCATAAAAACCAAAAAAATGTAGAAAAACATTAAAAACATAAAAACCCATAAAACCCATAAAAATTAAAAAAATCCACAAAAACTATAAAATCCATAAGAACCATAAGAACCACTAAAAACCTTAAAATCCCTAAAAACCCATAAAACACTAAAAAGAAGTAATAACTCTAAATTCCCTTTAAAGCACTAAAAATGTTAAAAACATAAAAAAACATTAAAACCCAAAAAAACTCAAAAAACCTAAAATACCAAAAAAACCATAAGAACCTTAAAACCTCAAAAACCCTAAAAATATAAAACTCCTAAAAAACCCCAAAAAATCCAAAATAAAATAAAATAAGGAAACCCCTAAAAACCACCAAGAAAACATTAAAACCTAAAAACACTCAAAAACCCTAAAACATAAAAAATTGTGAAACTATAAAAAACCTAAAACCCAAAAAACCCTAAAACCCATAAAAATTACTAAAACCCTAAAAACCCATAAAATTCCTAAAAATTCCTAAAAATCCAAAGAAATATAAAAACCCCTAAAAACCTAAAAGATATCATAACACTAAAAACACTTAAAACAAATAAAAACCTATAAAAACTAAAAACAATACGAAAACCTAAACCCTAAAGACATTAAAGTACACTAAAACTCCATAGAAACACTAAAATCTAACTAAAAACTCAAATACTCCTTAAAACCCACAAAAACATTAAAAGCATAATGAAACTGTAAAAACCTAAAACTCAATAAAAACCCTAAAATCCCAAAAAACAAAAAAAAACCCCATAAGCCCCAAAAAACTCTCAAAATCCTTATTAACACTAAAAACCCAAAAAATCCAAAAGAATCCCTAAATATCCTAAAAACCTATAAATACCCTAAAATCCCTAAAAACCATAAGAATACTATAAAATCCTAAATACAATTAAAACACCTAAAAACCTAACAAACCTTAAAACCCTAAAACAACATACACCCTATAAAAATCCTAAAAACCATAAGTAACCTAAAAACATTAAAACCATAGAAAATTCCATAAAACACTAAAACCCACTAATACTCCCATAAAAATCCTAAAAATTTCATCAAAATATCTAAAATTTTTAAGATATGGTGGTCGAGTCTTTGAGTGCTCTCCCGTCACGACATTCTGATGGATCTATAATGCTCCTTGGGGGTGTCGCCTATGGATTCCAGGTGGCCTGGATGCAGTCTCAACAGATCTAAAAGATATGTGAAAGTCATTGTGTCTCTCTTCGGTGGTACAACGTGAGGGTCTGGTGCTTTTCTATGTAGATGGTAGAGTGGTTCTCAAAATTTGATCCAGATATGAGTTTGTGGTGGTTTCTCTAGCTTTGCGATGGTGACAGGTGGGTTCGGCAGACATTCCGATGAATTGGTAGTGCAATGTACTGGCTTTCCCATCCTTCGGTGATGCGATACCTTCTTGATTTGTTCTTGGGAGGGTGATGGATGAATTTTTGGCTTCACGATAGATTGAGATGGAGGTGGAGGGCATTGTGCTAGCTTGGTGGTGACGCGCTTGGTCCTGGTGTGTGGGATTTCATATTTGTTGGACATTGGTTTGAGCATGAGCTTTAGGTTCAAGTTTACTCAGATTTTACCTCATTTCACATTGTTATGGTAGTGTTGGTGCTAGTTAATGGTTTTGATGGGAGGTGTTGGATGTTGTTTGGTCATGCTGTGTGATTTCTAGGTCGGTGGATGGGTGGTTTCGACCTGGGATTGAACAAGGAGGTTTGGATGTTGCAGAATGGTGCAAGGATCTTTTTTTGGGGGTCATATGTGGCTTTCTATGATGTTGGGCCTGGAATGATGCATGCTGAATGGACAGGAGGTGGTGGTTTCTAGAAATGGAGTTGCGGGGTGCTAGTTACTGCTTGACTGGGAACCGTTGAAGGAGGTGGTGGTTATCGGAATCCGATGTGCTAGATTCTGGCTTCTGCTTGGTTGGGATGTTTTGAAGCTGGCGTTTATGATCTTGGTTCTGGTGGTTCTATATTGTAGGTGATGAACATTCTTAGAGAGAGGGCACTGGAAGATCGAAAATGTGCTACAGGATGTTGATTTCTACTTAGCTAGGAGGTGCTCAAGGCAGGTGTCTGGTTATTCGTGATCTAGTTTGGGGTATTTTTTTCTTTTCTTAGAGGTGATGAAGTTGCTTCTTATGGTTATGATGCTTCTGGATGCTGGTTTCTGATTGGATGGGAGGTGATAAAGGAGTAGTTTGGTCTTGGTGTTGTTGTAGTCACGTGTTTTTGTCTCTTTTTCTGGATTTTTTTTTTGTTTTGGGGGGTGTCAAGGGTTTTTGGGTGTGGGTCCTTTGACTATTCTCCTCCAGTGTCTGTTGTGTCAATTTTTTCTAATAAACATGCGGGATTAAGAATAGCCTAACTTCACACCTTCCTCTCCCTAAAAAGTTTAAATTCCCTAAACCCTTCAAAACCCATCAGAAAATTTTAGAAACCTAAAAACACTTAAAACCCCTAAAAATCTAAAAAATATTAATATCCCCAAAAAAATTAACCCCTACAAGACCCTAAAAACCATTAAATCCCATAAAAACATTAAAAAACACTAAGAACTATTAAAACCCTTTAAGCCTAATTTTTTTAAAAACTGTAAAAAACCCTTTATACCCCTAAAAAACTAAAAAACACTAAAATCCTAGAAAACCATAAAAACTAAACAATTCTAAAAAAATAAAAGCCCACAAATCCCTAAAAAACCCTAAAAACGAAAAAACCCTATAATAATCCTAAAAAATACCTAAAAAATTAAAAACCCAGAAATACCTCTAAAACCTTAATAAAACTATAAAAACATAAAAACAACTTAAGAAAATAAAAAACCTAAAAACCTGAAAATTCTAAAACAAACATTAAAACCCTAAAACCCTTCAAAATCCCTAATACCCCTAATAACACATAAAATTCATAAAAAATACATAAAAACCCCTTAAATCATTAAAAATCCTAAAAAAATCGAAAGCCTCTGAGAAAACCTTATAAACCCTATAAATACCTAAAACCTCTAAAAAATAATAAATACTAAAACCCTAAAAACCCTAAAACCCCTAACATCCATAAAACCCACTATAAACCATAAAAACATAAAAATCTTATAAAAACCCTAAAAACCCACTAACAGCCCAAAAAAACCTTTAAATCCCTAAAATGTAAAAAAATTATAAAAAACCTTAACACCCTTAAAAACTAAAAAAACATAAATCCTTAAAAAACCTTAAAAACCATAAAAATCCTAAAAATCCTAATTCCCAAAAATATCACTAAATACGATAAAACCATAAAAATAATAAAAACGGACAAAAAATATATACATATGAAAAAACCCTAAAAACTATGAATACGATAAGAAACAAATTAAAAACCTAAGAACACTTAAAACCACTAGAAATATAAAAAATGAAAAAACCCAAGAAAACACTAAAAACACCCAAACCCCTAAAAAATCCCTAAATATCATAAAACCCATAAAGACCCTAAAAGTACCAAAAAATTAATTATATCATTAAAAACCGTAAAACACTTAAAATACTTAATAAATAATTAAAAACTGAAACCACTGAAAAACCCAAAAAACCTAAAAAATGCTAAAATTCCTAAAAACCTTAAAGAGATCCCCAAAACCCTAAACCCCCAAAAAACCCTAAAACCCCCCAAAACCCTTTAAACCCTAAAAATAAACTAAAATTCTATAATCCATTTAAACCCTTAAAAAATTTAAAAACTCTAAATAACCTTAAACCCCCCAAAAACTCACAAAAAACTAAAAAGCGACAAAAAATAATAAAACCCCTAAAACACAAAAGTCTGTCAATATTATTAAAAACCCTAAAAACCCATAAAATCCAAAAATACCCTAAAAATCAATCGAAACAAAAAAACCTTATAAACCATGAAAACCCCAAATAATACATTAAAAACCAAAAAATAATAAAAGATCATAAAAATCTAAAAACACTAAAAACACTAAAACACCTAAAAAGAATATAAAACCCAAACAACCTAGAAAAACCATTAAACTCCCTATAAACATGAAGACCCTTAAAACCCATAAAACCCCAAAAAATTCCCTATAAATCCTATTACCCCTTTAAACCCTCAAAAACAATAAAATCCCTTAAAATCCCATAAAAACACTAAAAACACTAAAAAACCAGACAAAGCTTAAAACCCTCAAAATCACTAAAAACACTAAAAAACATAAAAACCCTAAAAAAATCCTAAAATTTTGAAATATGTAAAAACCTCTAAAAACACTAAGAGAACCTTAAAAACAAAAAAACACTTAAAACCCCAAAAAATAAAAAAACCTAAACCCCCATAAAAATCATAAAAAGACCCTAAAACCCCAAAAAGTTAAAAAAAACAACAAGCCACTTGAAAAACTCTAAGAAAACCATAAAGAACTAATAACACTTAAACCCCATAAAAATCGAAAAACTTAAAAGACCCTAAAAATCCCTAAAAACCCTAAACCCCATAAAAACCCATAAAAATATTAAAAAACCATAAAAACCATCGAAAAACTATAAAAACCCTTTAAACCCAAAAAAATAAATAAAAACACTAAACCCCTTAAAAATAAAAAAAAAACTAAAAAAAAAATAAAACCATTAAAAAATTAAAAAACCTAAATACCCCTGAAAATCCGCTAAAAACAAATAAAAATAATAAAAAATCCCTAAAATACTTAATAACATAAAAACCCTGAACATACCTAATTAAATATTAAAAACCTAGAAACACATAAAACCCTAAAGACACTAAAAACCCTAAAAACTCTATAACCCCTAAAAAAATATAAGAACATTAAAACCATAAAAAATAAAAAAACCACGAAAAATAGCAAAAACCATTTATACCCAAAAAATGTATAAAAACATTAAAAACCATAAAATCATAATAACTCAAAAAGACTATAAAAAGCTAAAACCCCAATGAATGATAAAAAAATAAAAATCATCACAGTCCCTAAAAACCCATAAAATCATAAAAAACCTAAAAAACCTTAAAAACATAAAAAACCATAAAATCATGAAAACCCCTAAAAACATTAAAACCTAAAAACACTGAAAACCCTAAAAAGCGTAAATACCATAAAACCCCTAAAAACATTAAAAAAAATAAAATCCCATAAAAATATTAAAACCCAATAAATAACTAAAAAATAAATAAACCTAAAAATACTTTGAAAAAATATTAAAAACTAATAAAAACCTAAAAAATCACAAAAAATCCTATAACTCAAAAACCCCTCAAATCCCAATAAACTCTAAAAACCATAAAAATCCAAAAAAATCCAAAAAATCCCTAAAAATTCAAAGAAACAATAAAAACAATAAAAAACACATATGAAAACTATAAAAAATTAAAAACACTTTAAAACCCTTAAACCTAAAAATTCTAAAAACTATAAAAACAATTAAAATGTTTAAGACCCTAAAAATCCATTAAAACCATAAAACCTCATTAATATATATAAAAACCCTTTAAATAAATAAAAATTATTAGAAATATAAACAACCTTTATACACCTATGAACTCTAAAAAACCATAAAAAACGAAAAACCATAAAAACCCTAAAAACCCTCAAAATCTCTGAATCTCGTAAAACCCAATAAAAATACTAAAAATCAAAAAAACCCCTAGAAACATAAAAAACACAAGAATCTTTAAGGAAACCAACATAATATAAAAAAATTACAACTCCTAAAATCCTAAAATGATTAAAAACCTAAAACCCCTAAAAGACCCTAAAAATCCAAAAAATATACAATCCTAAAAAAATGAACAATAAATAAAAATCATAAAAACAAATTATAAACTATAACATTCTATAAACCCCTCAAAATATTAATAAATTTTAAAACTTTAAAACCCCCAAAAAAACCCTAAAACCCACAAAATCAATAGAAACCCTAAAACCATAAATGTCCTACAAACACCCTAAAATCAATAAAAACATAAGAACTCTTAAAACCGAAAAAATCCAAAAGAAACCATTAAAAAAGTAAAAACAATTAAGAAACCTAAAAAATAAAAATACTATAAAAAAACTAAAAACCATAAAAAACATAAAACCACTAAAAACCTTAAATCTATAAAACCCCTTAAAACCACCTGAAAACTCAAAAACACTTTTAACGCAAAAAATGCTTAAAACATATAAAAATAATTAAACCCATAAAAACAAAAAATAATCCCCTAAAACTCCATAAAAATAATAAACCTCATAAATTTAACACCCCCAGGTTTCAAAGTACGTTATCTCATTAATGTAATTCAATAGCTTGCACAACAGGAAACACCGAGTTCAAACGCACCACAACTTACTAAATCAATCATTAAAAAATATGTTAAGAATAATATTAAATAAATTTTTAATCTTATATACTATATATAATTTTAGCATTAATATTATTTTTTTCATTGATATAATATAAGAAAAAATTCTTTTTTTCAGATAAAATAAGTCTTTTTCAAAAAAGGCAATCTTACTTTCTTTTAATAGCAAACCCTTTTTAAAAACCAATATTCGAAAATGTTATATATTAAATTTATTGAAATTAAATTATTCTTTAGAATCGGGAAATAAGAATTTAATTTGGATAAATTTTTGGTACTTTGCTGATAACTTTCATATTTTGAGGAATAGTGAAAATTACTAAATTTTAATTAAAAACAACTTTTTTAATCAATATAATTAATAGTGATAAATTATGCATTTGAATTGTTTTTAAATATAATTAGATTATATTTTTATCATTTAATACAATTTAGGGCATTATAAGTAATTTCACATTTAAATTTGTCATAAACAAGTGTCAATCTCTTGATAATTATTATTTCATAAAAACACGCTTTTTGTTTTGAAAACAGAAATTAATTTTAAATTAATTTCTTCCACATATGTGTTTTGAATTTTTAAAAATGGATTATATATTTGGAATTAGGAGATCTAAATTGTGTAAATATTTAACTTTTATTTTTAGACATTAGAAATATTTATTTCAGTAAATATTTTATTTACCGTGATTAATGGGGTAAATCCAGTAAATATGGTTAAAAAATAATATTATAATAAACTTAAATTACCCTAGCATTTGTCCTGGCCCTATTGACTGATATATTTCCGACCATGGTCGTCCTTAGGTCGATTTTAGGACCCCATTGAGCCACATGGGAGTGATAATGACTTTTTATATTAATTAATCTAAAGTGAAGACCAAAATAACAAAAGCAAATATCTTTTAGTAAAAAAAATTTATATGTGGTTATATAATTGTTATATTAGACTATAAATGTTTATTATAAATATAAAAATATTTCCTACCTCAAGATATTTTATTTATAATATTTAAACATAAAATAAATATATTTATATATGACACAATAATGATGCAGTATTTTCGTTATTGATGAAATAATCAAATAAATGATATTATAAATACCAAAATAAATATAATTTGAATGTTTTGATTCCATAAAGAAATTTTATAAGATACTATGAAATTTTATGGTTGATTAAATGTATTTATTTAAAAGTAATTAAGTGTTATTACTTTAGAAAAAATCAATTATTAAATAATTTCAAAATTGACATAAATGAGTTTTTAAAACAAATATAATATTATTGGTTGATATAATAATCCTTAAAATATAAGGTTCATCCAAAAGACTTATATAATGATAGGTGTATCTTTAATGAACCACTTGGGGTTCTCTTGAATGTTTTTGTATGTTTATTAACTATATAATTTAAAAATCCAAAGAAGCATGGTAAATGTCAAACAATTTAACTGAGAGTTAAATCTAAAAGATAATGTTAATATAGTTACCCAAACCTTTCTAAAACCTATTCATTGAGGGTTTTCGACCTATCCCCACCTTATCCATTAAATAATTTATTTTGGGGCTATTATAAACCGAAATTATTTTATTATAAAATAATATTTCAATCTTTTCCTAAGGTTCCCCTCACCCCTCTTATAAAAGGGAACTTCCCCTTCTCTCAAATACACACCATCAAAGCCATTCGGCTTGGAAAAATCCTTCCCAAATATCCTCTCCACTGATCCTAGAGGCCTTCCTTTCGTCATAAATCCAACCTAAGGAGCCATTTTGAACAAATAAAAGGGTAGAACTTGAAGAAGAGGTAATTATTTCATTACCTCTTTCAAGTTTTTTCTTCTTCCACTTCTTATTTCCTTGTTGCTTCCATTCTACAATAATAAACCCAGTATCTTATATATATAATGATATTATTATAAATATGCTACAACCATATTAATTATTCAATCCATATTTTGAATGACATTTCACCATATGTGCGTACGTACGGCTTACCGTCTCCACGTCGTGGTGTAGTTGTTATTCAATACATTATTATTTGGATGGGTATAATAATGATGTATAATTGATGTAAAAAATAAATATAACATTATAATGATTCTGTATATATGATATACCATCCAATTATATATGATTTTAATATCAGAAGAATGATATTTTTGCTCATGCGTACGTACGGATTACCGTCTCCACGAACACGATGAGATTCATTCCCCATCACATCCATTCAAGACTAATATTCATTTGATGATTAAAAATAATGTTTAAAGACTTAATATAATTCTGACTATGAAATAGATACATGCTTTCCATAACAAACATTACTTACATAATAAAGAATATAAAGGAAAATGAATCGGTTAACACCTGAAACGGCGATAATACTAAAATATTATTAACAAAGGAATATTAAAAGATCATATATGATATCATATTAATGTATATGGTTCTTATATAATTTAATAACAATTATTTCACAATTATACATGAGGTTAACCTACCCTATACCATGGAAAAGTACAAGGTAAGGGTTAATTCTACAATCTCTTTATTATCTAAGGTTGTTTTTACATAAGTATCAACTAGAACCTCTTTATCATCCACATCCATGGTTTTTAAAAATGTATTTCAAAACATTTTTACTATTTACTAGACAATGTGATAAATTAATTTATACCCTTATTTTAACTTATATGTTTTGAAAGGAATCTTTCAGTCATTTTTGAAATAAGGTACTTTACGACCTTTTTTACCAAATTAAGGTAAGAATGTCTTTTCAGACTTACATGGCGGGTGCGGTTATTCTCCGTCGTTATAACATCGCCAAAGCTTCCCTTACAAGCTTATAATAATATTTTCAAAAATAAATGTTTTCTTTTATAATTTTGTAACTTCAAATGATTTCAAGAGAAGAAAGCGATATTTCTCTCAAATATTTTTCATTTCATTTATGTCAACATCCTTGATGGATTTTATACATGTTTGATGTCGATTCATTATGATACAAATCTTCCATATTGTATTGAAGGTTTTGCAATATGTTTGACTGTGGACATGTTATTTTTATACCATTCATTGTTTATGGTTAAAGTAATGACATTTGGTATGCCAGTTTTAATATGATTTTTTATGTTATATTTTAACCTTTTTATATGAGGAATGTATTGGGCTTAGTAGGTGACGGGTGGAGCCTGCTATAGCTTCTCGATGCATTATTAGGTCTCACGAGACAACTAGACGTGGAATTGGCCAAGTCCTTTCCCACTTTGATATATGGTTTTGGCTGAGGCCTTAATCATTTTTAGAAATCTTGGATGAGGCCTTGACAAAATGTTTCAGAATGTCTGGCAATATACATTACTTCATTATGAAAATAATATTGATGGTTCATGTGGTCATTAAACTAGTATGATACCCATGATTATATTTTATTATGGCATTATTACTCAGCTCATATTCTGACCATAAAAGTGTTTATGTTTATTATTGGTAAAGGCATGTGTTTTCAATTATTCCCCAGGCTTAATATTTATGTTATCTTCTGTTGTATTTCTTACCCTTACTGAGCATCTGAGCTCACCCCTTTCTATGTTTTATTTTTCCCAGGATTCCAAGAAGTGTATTGTGATTGATATGCAGGGATAACAAAAGGGATTAATGGCATTCATAAAAAACTATTTATGTTTTGTTGTATTTTATAAAGTGTAATGTAACATTCATGTATGCAATCTATTTTCCAAGACTGCTAAACCGATCAGTCCTTTGGGACATGATTCCTTGTAATCATGGAAATGTTATGTAATAATGCACCGACTCTGGGTAACTGGGGTCAGGGCATTACATTAAATATATAAACCCCCCTTGAAATCCATAAAAATACTAAAATCTAAAAAAAATCCAAAAAAATCAATAAAAATCTCTAAAAATGTAAAAAAAATGAAAAACCCTAAGAATATCTAATTAACATAAAAACACATAAATCCCCAAAACACCTAAACAAACTAAACACCCTAAAAAACATTAAAATTCCAAAAATCCCTAAAAACCTAAAAAATCAATAAAAATCCTTAAAATACCAAAAATCCATAAAAACACAAAAAAACATAAAAAACAATGAAAGCATAAAAACACATTAAACCCATAAACACCTAAAAATTATGAAAACCATAAAAACCCAAATAGATAGTAAAAATACCTTAATCCCTCAGAACCCCTAAAAACCATAAAACCCACTAAAAACATAAAAAACCCTAAGTCCCATAAAAAAACATAAAACCCATTAAAAACTCTAAAAACATTTCATATCCTAAAATCATTATAAAACTCTAAAAAATTAGAAACCCTAAAAAACCCAAAAAACCAAAAACTCTAAAAACCATAAAAACTCTAAAAACCCTAAAAACCCTAAAAAATACTAAAAACTCATAAAAATCCAAGAAAGGCCATAAAATATTTAAATATATAAAAACCCTAAAAACCTTGAGAAAACCTTAAAACCTTAAAATCACTTAAATACCCTTAAAACCAAAAAACCAAAAAACCCTAAAACCCATAAAAACATTAAAACCCCATAAAAGCAAAAGACCCAAAAAAAATCCAAAATTCCTTTAAACCCCTAAAAACATTAAAGAACTCTGAAATCCTTAAAACCCTAAAAAGTCTAAAAAACCATAAAAACCTAAAAAACCAAAATATTTAAAAAACCCTTAAGATCCCTAAAAATATAAAAAACAAAAAAATTCAAAAAAAATCACTAAAATACATAATATATAAAAATCCTTAAAAACCAGAAAACATTAATAAAAAATTAAAAACCTAAAAACACATAGAACCATTAAAAACCTAAAAAATGCTAAAAACCCTAAAACGCGTAAAAATGCTCAAACCCATAAAAAATACCTAAAACCAAGAAAAAACCTAAAAACCACTAAACACTATAAAAACTATTTCAAACCGCATAAATTTTAAAAAACTCTAAAAAGCAATAAAAACTCCAAAAAACATAAAAACGATTAAAACACAAAAAAAACACTAAAAAATTATAAAATACTAAAATATATTAAATCCCTAAACACCCACAAAATCATTAAAAACCACAAAAAATTGTAAAAAAGACATAAAAACCCAAAAACATAAATAACCTAAATACACTAAAAACCCCTAAAAAACATTAAATCCTAATAAATAGCTAAACTCCATAAAAACCAAAAAAATTGTAAATCCCCTAAAAACCATAAACCCTAAAAAAACCTTAAAAACAATCAAAATTTATACAAACACTAAACACCATAAATATACTAAAAATATCTACCAATCCATAAAATCGTAAAAAAACCTAAAAACTTTGAACACTGATAAGAAAACCTTAACAAACTAAAAATCATAAAATCCCTAAAAACCAAAAATATTTCTAAAAACATTGAAACTTTTAAAAAGTCCTTAAAAACACCTAAAAACATTAAAAATCCAAAAAAAAATTAATAAAATAAAACCCATTAAAACTCTAAAACCCTCAAAAACTCTAAAAACAGTTTAAACCCCTAAAATCGTTAAAAACTCTAAAATCTTGAAAAACTCCAAAAAAACTAAAAACACCCTAAAAACCATAAATAACATCAAATTCCTGAAGACACTAAAACCCAAAAAATCCTTAGAAAATAACTATAGCGTAAAAAACACTAGAATACAAGAAAACCCCTAAAAAACTTTTAAAATCCTAAAAAGACTTAAAATTAATAATACCCTAAAAACTCTAAAAAAACATAAAACTCATGAAAATCGTAAAATCCATAAAACCCCTAAAAACAATAAACACCCCAAAAAACCCCACTAATATTTCTAAAACCCCATTAAACCCCAAAGAACATAAAAAACTAAAAAACCCTAAAAACTCAAAAAACTACTAAACCCCTAACAAAACAAAAAAAACACTAAAAACCTAACCAAACCAGAAAACCCTAAAATTTCTAAAAAAACTATAAATCTATCAAAATCCATAAAAACCATAAAACCATAAAATTTCTCAAAGTACAAAAAATAACTAAAACCAAAAAACCCAAAATTCCATGAAAAACCCAAAGAAAATGTAAAAAACATAAAAACACTCAAAACCCCTAAAAACATAAAAATTGTTTAAAACCATAAAAACACATAAAAATTATAAAAACTATAAAATCCCATAAATCTCTGAAAACCACTAAAAACTCTAAAAACACACTAAACCACTAAAACATTAAAAAAATACTAAAAATCCTTGATTACCCTAAAAAAAGACAAAAAATACAATAAAACCCCAAAAAACCATAAAAATCATAAAAACACTCAAAATCACTAAAACTCTAAAAAAAACTAAAAAATCCTGATAAATTTTACAAAATACCTAAAAATTTAAAAAAAACCCTGAAAACCCATAATAAAAATTTATGAACCTAAAAAACACTTAAAATCCCTACAAACTTAAAAACCAAAAAAATCATTAAATAACCATTAAAACCCCAAAAAATCAAAAAACCCTCAAACACCTTAAATCCCTAAAAACTAATAAAAAACTAAATACAACTAAAAAAATATAAAAACCCATTAAACCCCTAAAAAGGATAAAAGAGATAAGAAAATGCTTAAAACAAAAAAAAACATAAAAACCCTGAAATATCCCAAGAACCAAAGAAACCCAAAAAACCATAGAAACCCCTAAAAACACTTAAAACCTTTAAAAACATAAAAATAATAAAAATCCCTAGAAAATCTCTAAAATTTCTAAAAACCCCAAAACCCTGAAAAACCCATAAGAAAACCATAAAAATATAATAACATAAAATCCCATAAAAATCTATAAACTCTAAAAACCATAAAAAAAATCTAAAATCCATAAAACCTAAAACAGACCTAAAACCCTTTTAAACCCCCAAAACCCCATAAAAACCTTAAAACACTATAAGAAATCTAAAAAACCGTAAAAATGAAAAAAAAACCTTAATTACCATAAAACTCCCCAAAATCCCCAAAACCCACCCATAAAAATCCTAGGAAATCCCTAAAAATCCCTAAAAACATAAAATCCCCTAAAACCCTAAAAACCACTTAGAAAACAATAAAATCCTAAAAACCATATAACACTCAAAATCTATAAACACCCCTAAAACCTATAAAAATCCTAAAAACCTAAAAAATCCCAATAAATATTAAAACCCCTTAAAACCTTGAAAGCCGCTACAAAGACGTTAAAAACCTAAAAACATATAAAACCTTCAAAGGATTGAAAATCCTAAAAACCATAAAAAACATAAAAAAAAATCCTAAAACCCTAAAAACCCCTAAAAACCATATAAAACCCCTAAAACCTTTAAACCCGCTAAAGCCCCAAAAAGATCATAAAAGCCAATAAAAAATATAAAACCCCTTTTAAAAAAATAAAAATAGTGAAAACTATAAAAATAATAAAGCCCCTAAAAAGTAAAAAAACCCTAAAAACCAAAAAACCATAAATGCCAAAAAAACCGTCAAAATCCATAAAAACATTGAAAAATCATAAAATCCAAAAATGGCACTAAAAATATTTTAAAACGTCAAAAACCCAAAAAACCCCTAAGAAAACATTAAAAACCTAGAAAACACATAACACTCCTAAAAACCCTAATAAGGAATAATCCTAAAAATACTAAAACCCCTAAAACAATAAAAACATTAAGACCGCTCAAACCATTAAATCACTGAAATCCAATAACAACCCTAAAAACAACTAAAAATCAAAAAACACTTTAAACCCCTTAAAATGATTAAAAAACTCTAAAAAACATAATAATATAAAAAACTCAAAAATAAATGCTAAAATTTCTAAAATATCAAAAGCTCCTAAAATGATAAAAACCCTAAAAAGCCCTCAAAAACCTTTAGAACCCAAAAAAATCCCCAAAGCCATAAAAGATCACTAAATATTACTCAAGAAATAAAAATACCTTAAAAACCTAAAAAACGCTAAAAACCAAAAGAACTCAAAAAACAATTGATACCCATAAAACCTAAAAAATTATTAAACCCTAAAACCTTTAAAAACCCTAAAAACCAATAAATCCCCTAAAAGCCATCAAAATCGGTAAAACCACACAAAAACCTTAAAAACCCACTAATAAATCTAAAATCTCTTTCAACCCCTAAAAATATTTAAAAAATAAAAAACCATTAATAACCTCAAAACCAAAAAAATACTAAAAGCTAAAATAAACATAAAAACCATAAACACCCCTAAAATCCCTCAAAATACCTAAAACCATAAAAATCCTAAAATTACCTAAAAATGTAAAAACCATAAAAAATATTAAAACCACAAATAAAATGTTAAAAAACAAAAAACATTTAAAACTCCTAAAAATATAAAAATGATTAAACCCCTAAAAACCCTAAATGCCACTAAAACCATCAAAATCCCTGAAAATTATAAAAAACATAAGAACCCATTTAAATCCCAAAAAATTTAAAAAAACCTTGAAATCCCTAAAAACCCCTATGAAACCCATAAATCCCTAAAAATATAAAAAATGATAAAATCCATAAAAAACCATAAAAACACCCTAAAAACCCCTAAAACAAAAAAACCCCTAAAAACATTAAAAATTCATAAAACCCCTAAACCCCCACTAAAAATATAAACCCTTTGCAAACCCTAAAAATATTAAATGACTGTAAAAAAATTAAAAACCCTAAAAAACTCAAAATAACCTGTAAACCCAAGAAAACATAAAACCCCTCAAAACCATAAAACCCTCAAAATCCATAAAATCCCAAAAAAATATAAAAATCCCTAAAAATACCTAAAATGGTAAGAGAAACTTAAAAACCATTAAAAACCCTAGGAAGTACTTTAAAATCTGAAAACACACCAAACCTTTAAAAACATAAAAATGTGAAAACCACAAAAAACCCTAAAACCATAAACCCCACAAAAATACCCATAAAAATCATAAAATCCACCAAATACTCAAAAACCCATTTAAACCCCTACAAACATTAAAAAACACTAAAAACACCTAAAAACTAAAAAACATAAAAACACATTGAAACCCAAAAAAACATAAAAACCCTACAATCCCTCAAAACCCTGAAACCCTAAAAATCATAAAAACCCTCAAAAATCATTAAAAAAAATACTAAATACATAAAAACCCTAGAAACCATGAAAACCTAAGAAAATATTAAAAACATAAAAAAAAATTAAAACCCCTAAAAAGGGTAAAACCAATAAAAACCATGAAAACCATAAAGCCACAATAAACTATAAAAAATATAAACAACCATAAAACCCTAAAAACTATGAAAAACTCTCAAAATCCTTTAAACGAATAAAAATTATAGAAAAAAATTAAACACCATAAAAAATTAAAAAAAACCTATAACCTAAAATAAAAAAAATGAAAAACCCTAAAAACCCTCAAATTCCCTAAAACAATAAAAACCATAAATATCCTAAAAATCCCTAAAATGCCTAAAAAACCATCAAAACCTTGAAAACCCCAAAATAAAACCTTAAAATCCTAAACAAACATAAAAAAACAATAACCCATAAAAACCTTAAAAACAAATAAAAAACCATAAAACCCACTAAAACTCTAAAACAACATTAAACAACCAAATATGTTAAAAAAACATAAACCCCAAAAATCCTCAGAAAACCCAAAAAACCCAAAAACCCTAATAAAATTAAAAAACCCTAAAAAATCTAAAAACCCTAAGAAAATCTTTAAAAATACATAAAATTGTAAAAACCCTAAAAATCTCAAAGAAAAAATTAAAAAGCTAAAAACACATAAAACCTCTAAAAACCTAAATAACTCTAAAATGCCTAAAAAACTAAAAAAAACCCCAAAACCTTTTAGAAACCGTAAAATCCTATAAAATCTCTAAAACCCCCTAAAAACACTAAAAACCCTTTGAACCACTAAAAATGTTAAAAATTTTAAAACCCTTAAAACCCCTAAAAAACTCAAAAAACCCCAATAACCCAAAAAAACCCAGAAAACCCAATAAACATTAAAACACTTAAAAATCCATTAAAACCCTCAAAATAAAATTAAAATACTGACAAATGTTGAAAAATCCTTAAAAACATAAAAACATAAAAACCCATAAAATCCCTTAAAAACATAAAAACACTATTCACTACTAAAAATCCTAAAAACATTAAAAATCCCATTGAAGGTGATAATTTGGTGATTTGTTTGTGTTGAGGTTTGATGTTAATTTTCTGCGTGCTATGTGCTATTGATTAGTTTGATGGTGATGTGTGATGTTGAATGCCGGTAGCTTCTTGGTGGTCCAAAAGTAGTTTCTATGTTTGGTCTGTTGTGTGTCTTTTTCTTCTTTGTTTTGTTTTCTGGGTTGGTCTTTGGGTTTGAGATGTTTGACTCTGCCTCTCCCTTGTCTGCTACGTCTTTTTTTTCTAATAAAATTATGGAGGTGTGAAGGGGGAGGGAATATGTTTTACCTACCCCTTCCTTTCCCTAAAAAACCACTAAGATGATAAAAACCCAAAAAACCACTAAAAACATTAAAGAATTCCAAAAACATTAAAAATCCAAAAACTCACAATAAAAACCACAAACTGAAAAAACCCCCTAAATCACATAAAATCCCTAAAAATACTAAAAAGCATAAAAATCCTAAGAAATCCCTAAAAATACCAAGAAAAATGAAAACCCTAATAACCCTAATAACCCTAAGAAAACCAAAAAAATATAAAAACACTTAAAACCCCTCAAAACATAAAAAATGATAAAAAAACACTAAAACCCCTAAAACCCATAAAAACCATAAAAAAACACCACAACATTAAAAACACTAAAAACCCATGAAAATCATAAAACACACTAAAAACACTAAAAACCCTCTAAACCACTAAAAATGTTAAAAAACTATTAAAAACCTTAAAACATGAAAACCCCAATAAACCCATAAAAGCCATAAAAATAATGAAAACCTTTAAAACCCTCAAGATACCTATAAACAATAAAAACCCATAAATATCTTATGAAATACCTAAAAGTTCCTAAAAATTGAAAAGCCCTAAAAACCGTAAAAACTTCTATGGAAACCTAAAAATCCTAAAAACACCTAAAGCCACTAAAACCCCAAAAAATTATATGATCACTAAAAACCATTAAAAACCATAAAACCCTAAAATTCTTAAAACCTCTAAAAACCCTTTAAACATGTAAAAACATTAAAAAACTCTAAAACCCCTTTAAACCCTGGAAAATCTAAAAAACCCTAAAATAGATAAAATCATAAAAACCTTGAAAATCCCTAAGAAACTCGTAAAAAACTAAAAACACAAAATACCCATAAAAACTGAAAAACACTAAAAACCATAAAAACCATAAAAAAAACTGTAAAACCACTAAAAACCAAAATACCCTTAAAAATAATTTAAACACCATAAAATCATAAAAACCTACTAAAAACACTAAAAGATTTTAAACCCCTAAAAATGTTGTAAACCAGAAGAACCTTACAAACCCAAAAAAAAACTTAAAAACCTAATACCATGAAAACCATAAAATACTAAAATCCCTAAAAACCCTCAAATTTCTTAAAAAATATAAAAAATCATTAAAAATTCCTCAAAATAACTAAAAAAGTAAAAACCTAGAAAAACCATGAAACCCCCTAAAAACCAAAAAAATTAAATCTATTTAAATCCCTTAAGACGTGAAAATGCTAAAAACCCTAAAAAAATCTAAAAAACCCATCAAAATCCTAAAAACCATAAAAAACTAAAATACAATAAAAATACTAAACACTCACAAAAACTATAAATACCCTTTAAACCCCTTAAAATGTTAAGAAACTCTAAAAACCCATAAAACCAAAAAAATAAAAAAACTTAAAACCCGCAAAAAAATTCCTAAAACCCTTCGAAAACCTCAAAATCCCTAAAAATCATACAAACCATAAAAAACCTCACAAATCCCTAAAAACCATAATAATGTAAAAAATTGATAAAAACCATGAAAACCCCTAAAAAGAAAAAAAACCTAAGAACACTTAAATCCATAAAAATCTTATGAAATGACAAAAATCCTAAAAACAAAAAAAACCAATAAAATTCTTAAAAATCCATAACAACCCATAATAGTCCTAAAAATAGTAAATATACCAAAAAATATAAAAAAAATCGAAAAACCCATAAAACCCCAAATAAAACCATAAAAACCAAAAAACAATTAAAATCTATAAAAAAATTAAAAATAGTAAAATCCTTAAAAAGCCTAAAACCCCTTAAAATCCCTAAAATCTCAAAAACCAAACATCGAGAAAAACCCTAAAAATCCCTAAAAACATAAAAAAATAAAAACCTTGAACAACCTCTTGGAAAACCATGAATACAGAAAAACACTTAGAAAACCTAAAAATCAGGAAAAATACTAAAAACAAAATATGTCCCTAAAACCCTAAAAACCTCAATAAACCATTAAACCCCCTAAAAATAAAAAACCCCTAAAAACCGAAAAAACCAATAACAACTATAAAAACACTCCAAACACCTATAAATGTTAAAAATTTCCTCAAAATATTAAAATTCCTAAAACCCAAAAAACTCGAATAAAACTTCGAATCCTAAAAACCCTAAAATCCATAATAACCCTAAAAAATATAAAAACCCCTAAAAACCATAAAAATTCGAAAGAACACATACACCCCTAAAACAACTAAAAACTCTAAAAACCCTTAAAACCCCTAAAAATGTTAGAAAACTATAAACCAACATAAAAACCGTAAAGAACTAAATTAACCTAAAAACCCAAAAAACCAAAAAAATCTCAAATCACAACAATCCCTAAAATCCCTAAAAACCAAAAAATCTTAAAAAACATTAAAATACCTAAAAAAGCAAAAACCCTAAAAAATATTAAAACGCCTAAGAAAACCTAAAAATACCCAATACCATTAAAAACCTAGAAATGCTAAAACCCTAAAAAATCATAAAATCCCTAAATATACAAAAAAACCCTTAAATTCCCCTAAAAACCATAAAACCCATAAAACCCCATAAAGACACAAATAACCCCTAAAAGCTCTAAAAATTGCCTAAACCCAAAAAATTGGTAAAAAACATAAAACATTAAAACCCATAAAAGGTCAAAAAAACCCTAATAGCCCAAGAAAAGTGGACAACCCTAAAAAACCGTGAAACCCCCAAAATCTCTTATACCCCTAAAACCATAAAAATCATAAAAATCCCAAAAAAAAAAAGCTAAAGTTTCAAAAACCATAAAAACCACTAGTCGAACGTAAAAATCCTAAAAACACTTAAAACACTTAAAAACACACTAAAAACCCCAAAACACAAATAATGCTAAAATACATAAAACCCCCTTGAAACCAGAACATACAAAAAATCCATAAAAACCCTAAAACCATTACAAACTCTAAAAACACATTTAACCCTAAAAATGCTAGAAAACCTGAAAAACCATAAAAACCTAAAATCTAAAAAAACTGTAAAACCCAAAAAACCCAAAAAACCCTTATAATCCATAATAATTTAAAAAAACTATAAAAAACCAAAAATGAACTAAAAAATATAAAAAAGATAAGAATCCCTAAAAACCTTAAAAACACCTAAGGAAATCTTAAAAACCTAAAACAGTAAAAAACACTAGAAAAACTAAAAATGCTAAAATCCCCAAAAAATACAAAAAAATTAATCCTCGAATAATAATAAAAATCCCAAAAAACATCAATAAAAACAATAAAACAATCTAGAACTCAAAAAATATATAAAACCCCTAAATATATAAAAAACACTAAAAACAATTAAAACCCAAAAGAACTCAAAAAATCCATAAAACCATAAAAACATAAATATAGTAAGAAACACTAAAAATGCTAAAACACTTAAGAATCCCAAAAACACATAAAAATCCTTAAAAAGTCTTAAATATTTCTGAAACATAAAACCCTTGAAAATCATGAAAATTCCTAAGAAAACCTTAAAAACATAAAAACTCATAAGATCCTTAAAAACATAAAATGCTAAAACCCTAAAACCCCTAAAAACCCAAAGAACCCAATGAAAACCATCAAACTAGATAAAATCCATAAAAACCCTAAAAATCCCCAAAAATACCTAAAAACATAAAATACCATAAAAATGAAAAAACTAAAAAATCCTCAAAACCTAAAAGAAATTAAAACCCCAAAAATTTAAAATATATCAAAAACCATAAAAACCATAAAACCCCATAAAAATATTAAAAACCCTAAAACCCATAAATCCCTAAAAATACACTAAAAACTAAAACCCCTTTAAAACCATAAAAATGTTGAAAACTCTAAAAACCTTAAAATACATAAAAACTCAAAATAACCCCTAAAACTAAAAAAACCCAAAACCCCCCAAAATAATCCAAAATACACTAAAAGCCCTAAGAACATAAAAATCCCTAAAAATACCTAGAACCCATAAAAATCAGAGAAAACCCTTAAAACTGACCACATTTAAATCACTTAAAAATCAAAAAAATACAAAAAATACTCAAACCCATAAAACCCCTAAAACACTTAAAACCCCTAAAAGCCAATAAAAACTGTAAAAATCGACAAAAACTCTAAAAACCATTTAAAACCTTAAAAATTTTTAAATCTCAAAAAACCCTTAAAACACTAAAAACCCCAAAAAAACCGTAAAACACAAAAGACCAAGAAAACCCTATAACCCTAAAAATCCCTAAAACCCTAAAACCGATAAAAATCTTAACCCCCTCCCCCCCACAAATCCCTATATATATAAAAAACATAAAAACACAAAGAATACCATAAAAAATTAAAACCCCTAAAAACATAAAAAATGATAAAAATGATAAAAACATCTAAAAGACCCTAAAATCCAGAAAATACAAATATGAAAAACCCAAAAACCCCATAAAAATAAAAAAACCACTAAAAAACAAAAAACCATTTAAATCCAAAAAAACATTAAAAATCTAGGAAACCTTTATTAACCTTAAAAATCAAACAAAACCCAAAATTTCCCATAATACTAAGAACATTAAAAACCTTAATAATCCAAAATAAATCCCTAAAAAATAAAAAAACCCTAAAAATGATGAAAACCCTTAAGAAAACTATAATTTTTTTAAAAGACCCACATAATCCTAAAAATGACAAATACCCTACAAATGAAAATAATAAAAAAAAACCCCTAAAAACCATTAAAAACCAAAAGAACCCAAAAAATCCAATAAAAACTATAAAAAACAGTTCAACCCCAAAAAACTTTAAAGAACTAAAAATACCTTAAAACCAATAAAAAACATGAAAAATGCCTAAACCCCATAAAACCTATAAAAACATAAAAACCTAAAATTCATCAAAATCCATAAAAATACCTAAAAACCCATAAAAATACTAAAAAATACCTTCTATCACATAAAGACCTAAAAATCCTTAAATATATTGAAACCCCCTAAAAACCTTAAAAATATTGAAACCCCCCAAAGAACCCTAAAAATCTATAAAAAACCTAAAAATCCGAAAAAATATATAAAAATGAAAAAAAAACCAAAAATACCAAAAATACCCTAGGAAAAACATAACACACTATAATAACATAAAACCCCTAATAACCCTACAAAGAGCTAAAAACGATAAAAACATTAAAAAGACATTTAAAAGACCCTAAAAATCTTATAGCCCCTAAAAACCATAAAAGACTAAAAAACCTAAAAACCATCAAAAACCAGAAAACCCAATTAAATATTTAAAAACCACTAAAAACAATAAAAAACATTTAGCCTCCTAAAAAATTACAAAACTATAAAATAATTAATGAAACTAAAAACCTAAAAAATTAAAAAATCATAAAAAAAACTAAAAACACTAAAATCCCTCAAATCCCTTAAAACGCTAAAAACCATAAAAAAAATTCTAAAAATACCCTAAAATCCATTAAACCTATAAAAAGCCCAAAAAACCATGAAAATACCTAAGAAAAACATAAAAACCTAAAAAAACATAAAACACTATAAAAAACAAAAAATTAGGAAAACCTAAAAAATCACTAAAAACACCTAAAACCCCTAAAACCATAAAAATCCATTTTTTTTATAAAAAAACCTATGAAATACCTAAAACCACTAAAAAATATATAATCTATTTAAAACCCAAGAAAAATTAAAAAAAATTAAAAACCATAAACCCATAAAAATTAAAAAACAATAAAATCCCAAAAAAATAAAAAAAACACAAACCCCCAAAACACCCCATATAATCCCTAAAAATGTTAAAACCCATAAATATCCTAAAAAATACCTAAGAATCCTTAAAAACTACAAAATCCCTAAAAACACCTAATAAAATCGTAAAAACCTAAAAAACAAGTAAAACACTTAAAAACCCTAAAAATTCTAAAAACCCTAAAACCCCTAAAAACCATAAAATCCCTAAATCACCTAAAAATTTTAAAAAACCCTAGAAACCCTTAAAAACCCAAAACACATTAAAAAAATAAATAATATTTCAACCCCTAAAAATAGTAAATACTCTAAAAATGTTAAAAACTCACAAAAAACTCAAAAAATCGTAAAAATTGAAAAAAAAGAAAAACAAAAACAATCCAAAAAAGCCCTAAAAATCATAAAACCCCTAAAAACACTAAAACCCCTAAAAACCTAAAAAATGAGAAAAACACTAAAAACCATAAAAGACGCTAAAACCCCCTAAAAATCATAAAACCCTAAAACCCGTAAAATCAATAGAAAAACTAAAAACCACTAACACTTCTGAAAACACTGTAAACCCATAAAAAATTACAAAACTATAAAAACCCTTAAAACCCCAAAAAACTCAAAAAATCCTAAAAATACAAAAAATATATAAAAACTCTAAAAAATAAATACCCTAAAATCCCTAAAATTTCAAATAATCTACAAATATCCTAAAAGATATAAAAAATAGCTTAAATCATAAAAAAACATAAAACCCTTATATACCATAAATACAATAAGTACCTTAAAAACCATAAAATCCCTAAAACAAAAAAACCTAAAAACACCATAAACCCTTTAAACTAATAAAAAAAGTAACAACCTCTAAAAACCCTTAAAACATTAAAAACTCAAAAAATCCTGAAAACCCAAAAAGACCATAAAAACCCTAAAAGATCTAAAAAACCACAAAATATATAAAAATAACAAAAATCCAGAAAGATCCTTAAAAATTATTTCAAACATAAAAACCCTAAACACCATAAAAACCCTATGAAAACATTAAAAACCAGAAATCACTTAAAACCCAAAAAAACATAAAAAATTATACAAACATTAAAAACCATTAAAACCATAAAAACAACTAAACCCATAAAAAAACTCTAAAACCCCATAAAAACAATAAACAAACATGAAAATCTAAAAATACTATAAACCTTTAAACCATTAAAAATACTAAATATATTGAAACACACTCAAAAAATAAAAAAAACTAATAACCAAATAAACCATGAAAACCTTAAAAACCATAAAAACACCTAAACCCATAAAAACACTATAACCCCATAAAAACACTAAAAAATACCTAAAACTCTAAAAATAATTTTAACCCTTAAACCATTAAAAACACTAAAAATCATAAAACTTACTCAAAAAATAAAAACAACCTAATACCAAAAAAACCATTAAAACCCTCAAAAAGAATAAAAACCCTCAAAATCCCTAAAACACTATAAAAATTGGAAAAACCCCTGAAAATTCACAAAAACTGAAAAAACCTGAAAACCCATTAGAAAACCTTAACAACCTAAAACCTTATAAATCCCCTATAATCCTAATAATACTAAAAACCATAGAAAATATTAAAAATATTAAAAACCATAAAACCCCCAAACAGCATAAAAAAAATTAAAAACACATAAAAACCGTAAAACCCACTAAAAAATCTAAATACCATTTAAAACTATAAAAACATTAAAAAAACTCAAAAAAAATTAACACCCTAAAAAACTAAAAAAACCATAAAACATAAAAACCCATAAAAACCCCCAAAACCCTTAAAATCTATAAAAACCACAGAAATACTAAGAACCCCTAACAACATAAATAATTAAAATCCCTGAAAACCCATAAGAAAACCTTAAATACCTAAAAATACATAAAACCACAAAAATACTTAAAATGATAAAAACAATAAAGACCCTATAAACCATAAAAATCCCTAAAACCACAAAAAACCAAAAACTAATAAAAACCTAAAAACCAACTAAAAACACTAAAAAATATTATTACCTCTAAAAACATTTAAAACCTCTAAAAACCTTTGAAACCCAAAAAACTCAAAAAACCCAAAAACCCATAAAAACCCTAAAACCCCTAAAAATCCTAAAAACCTAAAAATCCATAAAACCCCATAAAAAACATCGAAATCCCTGAAAATTCCTAAAAAGGTAACAAACCCTAAAAACAATGAAAAACATTAAGAAAACCATAAAACCCTAAAAATACTTAAAACACATAAAAAACCTAAATACAGTAAACCCCATAAAAACAATAAAACCCTCAAAATCCATAAATATCCTAAAAATCATAAAAATCCTAGAAAACACAAAACAATCCCTAAAACATAAAACACTAAAAAATCACAGAAAACCTATAAAAAAAATAAAAACCTAAAAATCTTAAAAACTCCTAAAATATGTAAGAACCCTAATGCAATAAAAACCCTAAAAATAAAATAAATAAGACACTAAAACCCTAAAAACCCCTAAAAACCATAATACCAATAAAATCGTTAAAATCCCAAAATCCCATAAAAAATTTCGAGTTGCTAAAAATGTAAAAACCCTTTAAACAAAGAATAAACTCAAAAAATCTTAAAACCACTAAAAACCTCATAAAAATACCAAAGAATCCAAAAAATAAAAAAACCCAAAAAACCCTTTAAACAAAAAATAAACTCCAAAAAACTTTAACACTACTAAAAACTCATAAAAATACCAATGAATCCAAAAACTAAAAAAACCCAAAAAACCCTAAATCCTCAAAATCTATAAAAACCCAAAAAATAATAAAAACCAAAAATGGAATTGGAAACCTTTAAAAAAATGAAAACCCAAAAAAACATAAAACCCTCTATGAAAACCTTAAGAACATAAAAATCCTTAAAACCCCTAAATAACCTAAAAACGATGAAAACCCCAAAAAACCATAAAAAACCCTAAAAACCATTAAAACCCATTAGAAGTTAAATTTACTATAAAACCCCAAGAAATAACAAAAAAATTCTAGAAAAATATAAAAACCCATTAAACCCTTAAAACTGATAAAAAAACTCTAAAAATCATAAAAACCTAAAATACTAAAAAACCCAAAAATCCCAAGAAAATAAAAAACGCTAAAACCATCATAATACATAAAAACCCAAAAACCATAAAAATCATAAAAAATACCTAAAAATACCTAATGATTTAAAACCCCTAAAAACCCTGAATAACAATAAGTAAACAATAAAAAGATAGAAAAATTAGAACCCTAAAAATGATAAAAACCAAAAACCCCTAAAAACCATAAAAAACAAAAAAACTAAAAACCCAAGAACACTATAAAACCCCACAAAAACCTATTTCAACCCCTAAAATTTTTAAAATCAATAAAAACAATTAAAACATTAAAATTACTCAAAAACCTACTAAAATTTAAAAAAACATAAAAAAACATAAAACCCTCAAAATCTCTAAAACCCATAAAAATCCAAAAAACCCTAAAAATCCCTAAAAGTATAAAAAAACCTAAAATAATTAAAAACCCTAAGAAAAATTGAAAAACCAAAAAAACATAAGACCCCTAAAAACCCAAAAACATTAACACCCCAAAAACCCTTAAAACCCAAAAACCACTAAAAACCCTAAAACACATGAAAATAAAAAAGCCTAACAATCTAAAAATGTAAAAAAACTAAAACCCTTGAAACCCCCTATGAAACCCTTAAAATATTTAAAAAAAATAAAATCCTCAAAAAACCCAAAAATACTAAAAATAGTAAAGACCCTAAAACGACCCTAAAACCCATAAAAAACCAAAAACCCATAAAAACCAAAAAAAACACATAAAAACCATAAAAACCTAATAAAACCTCTAAATTTACATTAAAACCCTAAGAAAATTAAAACCAATCAAAAAAATTTTAGCACCTCAAAAACTCTAAATACCCCAAATACCCAAAAAAAACTGAAAAACTCAATAAACCATAAAAAACCCACAATATCCAAAAAACCCCTAAAATTCATAAAAAGCCTAAAAAGCCCTAAAGATTCAAAAAACACTAAAACCCCTTAAAACACATAATAAAACCTTTAAAACCTAAAAACCCTTAAATCCCCTAAAAATATGAAAATGATAAAACCCCTAAAAATCCTAAAAACCCTTAATAACATAAAATCCATAATAAATTCTAAAAACTATAAAACACCTAAAAACACTAAAACCCACTAAAAACTACAATAATCCTTGAAACACCTAAAAACATTAAAAACTATAAAAACCATTAGAACCCTAAAAACTAAAAACCCCTAAAATAAAAAATAAATATACAAACAGTAAGAGCCCTAAAAACACTCAAAATAAGTACAAACCCTAAAAACCATAAAAATACTCAAAAAGATTTTAAATTTCATAAAAACCTAAAAACCCAAAACCCCTAAAACACTAAGAAAAAATTAAAAACCTAAAAACACTTAATTACCCCAAAACATAAAAACAAAAAAAAACACTAAAAAACTCTAAACCCCTAAAGACCATAAAAACCCTAAAAACACCAAAATACAATAAAAACATTGAACACCCATAAAAACCCTAAATCCAGTACAAACTCTAAAAACAATTTAAACCCTTAAAAATATAATAAATACCTTAAGAAGATATAAAACCACCAAAAACTCAAAAAACCCATAGAAATAAAAAAAATAAAAACCCTCAAAATCACAAAAACCATAAAAAATAAAAATATATCCTAAAATCCCTAAAAATCACAAAAAAATTCAAATACCCATAAAAATCTAGAAAACCCCTAAGAAACCCAGTAAAACCTAAAAAAACATAAAACCTATAAAGACATAGAAAGTTAAAAACCCTAAAAACATTAAAAATAAAAAAACCCATAGAAACCCTAAAAACCCACTAAATTTCTTAAAACCCCTTCAAACTACAAAATATGTTAAAAAACTATAAAAAACCATAAAACCCTAAACACATTGAACGCCCTAAAACCCCAAAAAATTCCAAAAAACTATAAAAATCCTAAAAAAATCCATAAAAATCCCAAAAAAATTAAAAAACCTTAAAAAAACCCTGAAAACCCCTAAGAAGACATTAAAAACCTAAAAATATAAAACCCAAATGACCTAAAAATTGAGAAAAAAAACCCTATAACCCATAGCACCCCATAAATCCCCATAAAACCCCCAAACCAATAAAAGTTATTAAAACAATTTAAACCCATAAAAATGTTAAAAAATATAAAAAAACCTTAACCCCCCCCCCCAACTCAAAACCCTATAACCCCTAAAAGTATAAAGGTCGTAAACCCGCCATAAAATCTCTAAAAATCCCTTAAAGCCCTAAAAATTCAATAAATATAAAAATAAAAACTATAAATTCCATCAAATCATAAAAAAACATTAAAAACCATAACACCCCTGATAAAACAATAAAAACCTAAAAACACTTAAAACCCCTAAAATGAAAAATATCTTAAAATACCTCAAAAACACTAAAATCCATAAATACCTAAAACAACCAAAAAACCATACAACCCCTAAAAATAACTAAAAACTATAAAAACCTATTAAACCCATAAAACCATTAGAATCACTAAAAATCCTTAAAAACCCTAAAAAATCAAATAAACCCTAAAACCCCAAGAAAACCCAAAAGGCTCTCAAAATCGCTAAAAAATATAAAATCCATAAAAATCCTCAAAAGTTTATAAAATCCAAATAAAAAAATTAACCTTAGAAATGAGAAAACCCACCAAAAAACCTAAAAAATCTACAAATAATCAAAACCCTTAAACAAACTATAAAATTATGAAAACCCTAGAAACCATAAAATCCCCTAAAAACCATAAAACCACTAAAAACCCATAAAAATCCTAAAAACCACTAAAATTCTAAAATCCCATTTAACACCTAAAACTTTTTTAAACTCCAAAACCATTAAAACTCATAAATATCCTAAAAACTGACAAAGAAACATAAGACCATAGACACCATAAAAAACCATAAAACCCATTAAAATCCTGTAAAACATAGAAATCCATAAAATCCTAACAAATCTCTAAAAACCCCAAAAATGAAAAAAAATACTAAAAACCGTCAAAAGCATTAATGAAACCTTAAAACCTTAAAAACCTTAAAAACACTTCAAACCCTTAAAAAACTAAAAACCACAAAAAACTCTAAAAACCCTAAAAACCATTAAAAAACTAAAACCCCATAAAAACAATAAAATCCACTAAAACTATAAAAATCCTTTAAACCCCTAAAAACATTAAAAAATATGAAAACCATAAAAACCATAAAAACATAATAAAACCCCCCCTAAAAACCAAAAAAACCTAAAAAGGAATAAAAACCCTCATTATCCCAAAAACAAAAAAAATAATAAAAATCATATAAATCATAAAAAGATCCAAAATGTCCAAATTAACTTAAAAATGCTAAAAACCCGAAAACTATAAAACCCCTAAAAATAAGAAAACCCCATAAAACCCTAAAAATAAAAAAAATAAAAACCCATTAATCCCATAAAAATATTAAAAAAATATTAAAATATTAAAACCCAAAAAAACTAAAAAATCTTAAAACCACCAAAAAAAATAAAAAACCCCCATTGAAACCATAAAACCATCAAAATAAATATGGCCTAAAAAACCATAAAAATCATAGAAATTAATAAAAATTCCTAAATAATTAAAAAACCTAAAACCTTCATGAAACTTATGAAATACATAAATAATCTATAAAAACTAAAAACCCTTAAAACCATAGAAACACTCAAGCCCTAAAACCACTAAAAACCCAAAAAACCAAAAAAAAATCCAAAACCATAAAAACCCAAAACACAAAAAAAACCCATAAAAACCAACTAAAAACTATATAAACTATTTTAACCCTAAAATTTTTTAAAACCCTAAAAACCCAAAAAACTCAACAAACCCTAAAACCCAAAAACCATAAAAACCATAAACTCCCCCAAACCCCCAAAACAACACAAAATCCCTAAAATATATATATATATGATAAAAAATTCCTACAAATGTAAATGCCTAAGAAACCCTGAAGACCCCTAAGAATACTTTAAAAACCTAAAATCACTTGAAACCCCTAAAAATCATAAAACTACTAAAACCATTAAAAAACCCAAAATACCCTCAAAATCCCTTCAAACCATCAAAACCAAAAAATCCTATAAAATCAATAAAATATATAAAAATGTGAAAACCCTAAAAACTCTAAAAACCCCTATGAATACCATGAAAAAATAAAACCACTCAAAACCCCCAAAAACCTAAAAAGCTAAAAACCCCGAAAAACATAATAAAAACTTCTAAAATAAATAAAACCCCCTAAAATGTTAAAACCCCTAAAAACCCTAAAAACCCACTAAATGCTCTAACAAAAGCTTTAAACCCGTAAAACGTTAAAAACTCTAAAAATGATTAAAACACAAAGAAACTCAAAAAAACACTGAAAACCCAAAAAAAACATAATACCCTAAAACCATAAAATCCCTCAACATCTATAAAAACTCCAAAAAAAAACCATAAAAATCTCTAAAAATGTAAAACACCCCCAAACCATAAAAACCTTTAAGAAAACCTTAAATACCTAAAGGCACTTAAATCCCCTAAAAACCTTTAAAATGTTAAAAACCGCAAAAAAATCCTAAAATCCCCTAAAAATCATAAAAACTATAAAACTCCTAAGAACCTTAAAACACCTAAAAACCTCTAAAACGCATGAATACCCTCTAAAAACTACAAAGACACTTTAATCCCCTAAAAACTAGAAACTTCTATAAACTATAAAATAATTCAGAATACCCAAAAACTCAAAAAAACCATAAAAAAACAAATAAGCACTCAAAATCACTAAAATCCCTAAAAACCATAAAAATAATCAAAAATATTTAAAAGTTACTAAAAACATAAAAACCCTAAAACCTCTAAAAACACTAAGAAAATGTTAAAAACCTAAAAAATGTAAAATACCTAAAAATGCTAAAAACCATAAAAACCCAATAAAACTTACTAAAACCCCTAATAACTAAAGAAAAAAACATAAAGAGAAAACACTAAGGGGCCTCTGAGCAGCGGCTCTCCTCCCCTCCTCACGCCTCCTGGGTTTTCCCTTGATATCTTCCTCCTTCCTCATCTGGCAAGGTCCGACCTCGGTTCTTTCTATCCCTCTTCTGCTTGGCAACATCCGGTGATGGCTTTGCGTGATCCGGTTGGTGTGGTGGTGGCTTTGTCGTGCCCAAATTGCTCCAGATCTGGTGCATTAGGTCTTTGGATGGTGGATTTGGTCTGGCTTGCCCGATGGTGGACCTGTTGCGCGTCCCATATTCTGTTCTGGCTTCTTGGTGCCTGGTTTCGGGTTCCGAAGTGATGCGAAGGTTCCCCTCCCGTTCTTCAGGTTCGTTCCGAGCTTCTGTCTTGCCTTGATTCAGGAACCGGTTTCCTTGCTGCGAAGGTTCCCCTCCCGGATCAAGGTCCATTCTGGTTAGCTTCTGGCATTCCTTGTTCGAGACCCGGCTTCAGTTGCTACTTCCCCCTTTCAGCTTCTGGTCAGTTGCAGATCTGGTGGTCCCGACGCTGGCGTGTCTACAGGGCCCCTTCAGTTTGTTTGCCTTGTGCCAGATCTGGAGAGTGCGGTGTCAACCCCAGTGTGCTTCCGGCCCCTCGCATGTCTTCCTGGTTCAGTTTCGGCTACAGGTGTGGCTTGGTGCTCTTAGGTTCGGGTCCTGTTGCTTGGAGGAGGGAGGCATTGGTTCTTCTTCTGATTCTCTGTCTCTTGCTGCTGCTGATGGTCTTTGGTTGTGGTGTTGCGTGCTATTTTTTTTACATGCTATGGAGGCCTTGATTTGTTGTGGGTGTTGGTGTGTTGGATCGATTGAATAGTTGTTTGGGGTGAGTTGGATTGGATGGGATGTTTCTACTATGTAGCTCTGATGTTTTGGTGTTGGTGCTAGATACTGTTATTGGATGCTGGTGCCGGTTGGCTGGATGGTGTTGCGGTCTGTTTTTGCTGGTGGTGAATGGATGTGGTGGTTTGGAATGGTGTTGTTGGTACCAATGGATGTTTGTTGTTGATCGGTTGGGAGGTGATGTTGGGGACTTCTTTGTTTTTCCGATTTGTTTGTATTTGTGTGTTTCTTTCTCTTTCTTGATTTTTCTTTTTTTGGGGTCTTTTGTGTCTTGGATTGTAAGGGTTTTTGGGTATGGGTTGTTTGACCCCTCCCATCCCTTGTCTGCTTGGTGTCTGTTGCGTCTCCTTTTTCTAATAATTTTTTTGGGGTCGGAAATAGCCCCATCCTCATATCTTCCTTTCCCTAATAACTAAAAAAACTCTAAACAACCACAAAAACATTAAAAGCAACTAAAAATATAAAAACACTTTCAACCCCTAAAATGTTGGAAAAACATAAAAAAATCCATAAAACCCTCAAAAACTAACAAAACACATAAAAAATAAAATAAATAAAAAACAAAAAAAACCCTTAAAATCTGAAAAACCCTAAAACCCATAAATATCCTAAAAAATACCTAAAATCCATAAAATATAGAAAAACTTAAAAATCCTGAAAACCTAAAGAAAATTTTTTAAAACCTAAAACCTATAAAAACCATGAAAAAACTAAAAATTCTAAAAACCCTAAATATCATAAAAACCCAAAATCCTAAAAACACCCAAAAACCCCTTCAAAACCCTAAAAACCTATAAAATCCCACAAAACACACGAAAAACTCTAAAAACCCTTTAAGATAGTGAAAATGTTAAATACAGTAAAAATACATAAACCACCACAATACCTAAAAACCCCAAACCCTTATAAAAATCCTAGAAACCATAAAAACCATAAAAACCATAAAAATATTAAAAAATCCTAAAAATCCATAAAAATTTTAATCCCCATAAAACCTTGAAACCCCCTAAGACAACATTAAAAACCAAAATACACATAAAATCCCTAAAAACTAAAAATGCTAAAAAGCTTAAAAACCCTTAAAACCCTTAAAACCCCCTAAAAACCTTCAAAACCCATAAATAAATAAAAATACTCTAAAAACAATTTAAACCCCTAAAAACATTAAAAACTATAAAAACCCTAAAAAATCCAAAAAAACTCAAAAAACACTTATAACTCCCAAAAATCAAGAAAGCACTATAAACCTCTAAAAACCCTCAAAATCCCTTAAACCCAAAAAAATAAAATTAAAATACTAAAAAATAACTTGAAATTCCTAAAATTGTAATAAGACACTAAAAATCCCTACAAAAACCATAAAACTCCAAAAACACATAAAACTCCTAAAACCTATAAAAACACTAAATTTTTTAAAATACACTAAAACCCTATAAACAATTAAAATGCTTAAAAAATTTTAAGAACCCAAGAAACCTATAAAAATCATAAAAACCAAAAAAACTATAAAACCCATTAAATCTATAAAAATTTTAAGAATTCTAAAATTACATAAGATCCTAAAAAACTCAAAAAAAAAATGTTAAAACCTTAAAACCCTTTAAAACCATAAAAACCCAAAATATCCCTAAAACCCCTCAAAATTCCAAAAAACTCTAAAAACCATAAAATTTGTTAAAATAATTAAAATGAAAAATACTAAAAACCATGAAAAATATTAATAGAACCTTAAAAACAAAAAAAACACTAAAAACCCTTAAAAACATAAAAAACAATGAACACCCTAAAACTATAATATCCCCTAAAAAACGTAAAAACCCTAAAAAATAAAAAAACCTAAAAATATACTAAAAACACTAAAAACCCTTTAAACACCAATTTTTCTAGAAAACAAAAAAAACCATAAAACCCTAAAATACTCAGAAAACCCTAAACCCCTAAAAAACCCTTGAAATCCCAAAAATCCCTAAAAACCCCTAAAAATACAAAAAAACCATAAAAATGCATAAGTAAATAAAAAGACTTTATACCCTTAAAACCCCTAAGAAAACCATAATTACAAAAAACACTTAAAACATTTTAAAACTAGAAAAACACAAAAAACCCTAAAATCCATAAAACCCACTAAAAAGCATAAAACCACTTATAACCCAATAAAGACCCTAAAAACGCTAAAAACTATAAAAACCAATAAACCCCTAAAAATGTTAAAAAACAAAAAAAACTTTTATTACCCTAAAAACATAAACCCCCCTGAAAACATAAAAACCCATAAAATTCCAAAAAACACTTCCAATCACAAAAAACCATAAAAATCCATAAAAATCTGAAAAATCCCCAAAATTACCTAAAAATGTAAAAAAACCTAAAACCCCTAATAAAACCATAATAACATTAAAAAATTTAAAACCACTATAAACATAAAAACAGAAAAATCCATAAATATTTTAAAAAATACTGAAAACTCCCAAAATCCCAAAAAACCCAAAAAACCCATAAAAATACTAAAAAGCCACAAAAATTAAAAAAACATTCAAAACCTAAAAACCATTGAAATATCCAAAAGAAACTTTAGAATCCTAAAAAAACTTCTAATCCCTAAAAACCTAAAGAAAACTAAAAACCCTAAAATACCATAAAAACCCTAAAACCCCTAATAACCATAAACCCCTAAAAATATTAAACCCCCTAAAACCCATTAAACCCTACAAAACTACTAAAAATACTATAAACCCTAAAAACCCTAGAAGAGTTAAAAAACTAAAAAATTTAAAAACCCCAAAAAATTTAAATAAAAAACTTACCACCCAACCCCCCCCAAAAAATCAATAAAAATACTAAAATCAACAAAAAAACAAAAACAATATCTAATAATACATAAAAATAAAAATTACCTAAAAACCCAAAAACCCCTTGACAAAAATTTAAAAATTAAAATACACTTAAAACCCCTATAAAAAACTAAAATTTATAAAACCCCAAAAAACTTAAAACCATAAAGTACCCCCTAAAACCTTAAAAACACAAAATACGAATATAAACCTTAAAACACAAAAAAAACATTAAAAATACTTTAAACCCCTAAAAACATTTAAAAACTCCTAAAATCCTTAAAACCCCTAAAAACTCCAAAGAAAACCTAAAACAAACATAAAAACCATAAAATGAACACCCCCCCTAAAACACCTCAAAATCTATAAAACCCCTAAAAACCCATAATAATCTTTAGAAATCCCTACAAATACCTATAAACCTTTAAAACTATAAAGAAAACCATAAAAACCTGAAAACACATAAAACCACTATGAACCCTAATAAATGAAAAAAAAACACGAATAAAACCCATAAAACACAAAAATACCAAACCTTAAAAAATTTATAAACCTATAAAACCCCATAAACACCCAAAAACACCTAAAAACTCTAAAAACCCATTAAACCCCTAAAAATGTTAAAAACTATAAAAAACCTTAAAACCTAAAAAATAAAAAAATCCCAAAAACTACTAAAAATTATAAAAAATCAATAAAAATCCCTAAAAACATAAAAACATCTAAAACCCATGAAATACCATATAAAAACCGTAAAAAGATAAACATTCTTTAAACCCCTAAAAACCTAAAAACACTAAAAACACTAAAAACACAAAATAAACCCATAAAAACCATGAAACCCCCAAAACCATAAAGAATCCATAAATCCCTAAAACCCCCTAAAAACACTAAAAACAATTTAATCAACTAAAATTTTAAAAACTCAAAAAAACATTAAAACACATGAAAACACAAAACAATACCAATAAAATAATGAAAACCCTAAAACCACTAAAAACAACTAAAACCCATCAAAATTTTCAAAAACACTAATAATCCTAAAAATCATAAATAACCAAAATATATATAAACCGTAAACAAGAAAGAACCCCATTAAGAACCCCAAATAAAACATTAAAATCCTAAAAACACATAAAAGCCCTAAAATAACTAAAAATTCTAGAAACTCTAAAAAACCCTAAAACCCCTAAAAACCATAAAAACCCTAAAACACTTAAAAATCCATAAAAACCATAAAACCCTAAATACCCAGTAAATCAATAAAAAAACCTTGAATCCATTAAAATTATTAAAATACTCTAAAAATCCCCAGATACTCTAAAAATAAAAAATTCCCTAAAATCCTAAAAAAGAAAAAAAAAACATAAAAAACTCCAAAAAATAATAAAAAATATCAAAATCTCTTAAAACCATAAAAACCAAAAAAAATTCTAACAAATCCTTATAACTAAAAATTTAAACACCCATAAAACCCTTGAGAACCCATAACAGAACGAAAAAAATATAAAAACAATTGAAAACCAATAAAAATACTTCAAAATGATAAAACCCAAAAAAAAATCCGCTTAAAACCCTCAAAATCCATAAAATCTAGAAAAACCCACAAAATTCATAAAACCACTTAAAATCCCTAAAAAAATTAAGAACCATAATTTCTTGAAAAACCTAAAGAAAACCGTAAAAACCAAAAATCACATAAAATCTCTATAAAACATAAAACATGCTAAAAACCCTGAAAACTCTAAAACTCTAAAAACCCCTAAAATCCCTAAAAACTCTATAAACCCTAAAAACTATATGAATTCTCAAAATCCTAAAAATACTTAAAATTTAGAAAACTCTAAAAATCATGAAAATCCTTAAGAAAAAACTTAAAAACCTAAAAACTCTTAAATCTCTTAAAAACAGTAAAAATGCTAAAAACCTGAAAAGACTCAAAAGAAACCTTTAAAAACCTTAAAACCCAAAAAAAACCATAAAACCGCATAAAATTTTAAAAAAAAAACTCAAAAAAACCATAAAAACTATTGTAAACAATAAAAACAGTTTAAAACCCAAAAATGGTAAAAAAAACACTAAAAACCAGTAATACCCTAAAAATTTTAAAGTCCCTAAAAAATAAAAAAACCATCAAAACTTTCAAAATTGTAAAAACCCTAGAATCCTAAAAGACCAAAAAAATCGATAAAAAGGTCAAATACCTTAGAATCCAAGAAAAGTCCTAACAAAAAATTAAAAAATGAAAACAACTTAAAATCTCAAAAAACCAAAAAATGTTAAAAATCCTAAAAACCCATAATAACCCTAAAAATGAAACAAACCAAAAAATACCCTAAAAATCATTAAAACTAATAAAACCCTTAAAACCCTAAAAACCACAAAATCTATAAAAACGATTTAAACCCCTAAATTTTTTAAAAAAATCTAAAAAATCATAAAAACACTAAAAAATCATAAAACCCCCCAAAAAACATAAAACCCCTAAAAACCCTAAAATCTCCAAAACACCTAAAAGCCCTAAAAGCCATAAAATTTACAATAAAATACCTTAAATCCCTAAAAATGTAAAAAATTATAACAACACTAAAAACCCCTATGAAAATAATAAAACCTAAAAACCCTAAAACCCCTAAAACCTAAAAATGCTAAAAACCCTAACCACAAAAAAAAACACAAACCCCCTAAAAACTTTAAAAAAATTAAAAACTCATAAAAACACAAAAAACTAAAAAAATTCCCATTTAAAACCCAAAAAACCTTAAAAAACTCTAAAACCCTTTAAAACCCTAAAAACTAAATAAAACCCGTAAAACCCCAAAAAACTATAAAACCCAGAAAATCGTCAAAACACCTGAATATAAAAAAATACATAAAACAACTAAAGACTTAAAATCTAGTAAAAACCTTGAAGACCCATAATAAAAACTTAAAAACCTAAAACACTTAAAACACCTAAAAACATAAAACACTTTAAAAAACATAAAAAGTCATAAAATACATAAAAACTCATAATAACCATAAAAAACCTAAAATCCATAAATAACCCTACAAACCACTAAAAACTATATCACTGTTTAAACGCCAAAAAACATTAAAGTATATTAAGAAACATAAAAAAAATAAAAAAACAACCTTAAATACCAAAAAGAAAAACATAAAACGCCTAAAACCCCTAAAAATTCCTAAAAAACCTAAAAACTCTGAAAATTCTAAAAAAGTCCCAAAATCCCTAAAAAGATAATAAACTCAAAAAACCCTAAAAACACAAAGAAAATGCGAAAATTTCAATATATTTAAAACCCCTAGAATGAAAAAGTGTTAAAAACCATTAAAACCCCTAAAACCAATAAAAAAACTATACCCCAAATAACCTTAAAGCCAAAAAATATATCCATAAATAACCTATAAATGGCTAAAATTATAACATTCCTTTAATCCCCAAAAAAAATTTAAACTTTAAAAACATTTAAAACCCTAATGAACTCAAAAAAACCCAAAAAAATGAAAAAAACCACAAAACCAACAAAACACTAAAAACCCTAAAAACCCATAAAATAGTAAAAATATCTAAAAATACGTAAAATTTAAAAATACCTAATAGCATTGAAAACTCGTAAGAAAAACATAATTTCCCCAAAACACATAAACCCCTAAAAAATCTAAAAATGAAAAAAAATCAAAAAAACACACTAAAAACCATAAGAACCATCAAAATCCCTAAAAACCCAAAAAACACAAAAATCTTAAAAATCCATAAAATCCCTAAAGAAACCTCTAAACCATAAAAACCATAAGAAAACATTAAAAACATAAATACCCTTAAAACGATAGAAAACTAAAAAATGTGAAAAACATTTAAAACCTCTAACAACCCTAAAGATCATAAAAATCTCAGAAAACCCTTAAAACATATAAATCATAAAAAACCAAAAAAAATCCCTATAAACATTAAAAACCCTAACAACCCCTATGAAAACCACAAACAAATAAAAACACCTAAAACCTATAAAAACATAAAATATTCTAAAAACCCTTAAAACCCTTTGACCCCTAAAAAATCCTAAAACTCTCAGAGTCCGGGAATCCCCTAAAACCCAAAAAAAATACTTAAAATCTCTAAACATTCCAAAAATACATAAAAACCCTAATAACCTTGAAAATTCCTGAGAAAACATTAAAAAACCTAAATACAATAAAAATACCGAAAAATAAAAAAAGAAGAAACTAAAGACCCTAAAAACCCCTAAAACTCATAAAAATCCTAAAACCCCTAAAACCTGTAAAAACCCTAATATCCATAAAAACTCTAAACACCACTGAAAACTCTAAAATTCTTTCAAACCACTAAAAATGTTAAAAAACTCTAAAAACAATATAACCCTAAAACACAAAAAAAAAAGATCCCATAAAAACCAAACAAACCATAAAAAACGTAAAAACCTTCAAAATAGTAAAAAACCCTAAACACCATAAAAATTCTAAAAAGGTCCTAAAAATACATAAAAACATAAAAAACCATGAGTCCCCTAAAAACCCTAAGAAAACCATAAAAACAAAAAAAACAGAAAACCACTAAATATCAATAAAAATTGCTAAAACCCTAAAACCTTAAAACTTCTAAAAACCCTAAAAAATACTACAAAAATTTAAACCCCTAAAAATCCTGAAAACCTAAAAAAATGAACTCAAAATATAAAAATCCTTTAAAACCATAAAAACATTAAAAACTCAAAAAAACCCAAAAAACTCAAGAAAACCCTAAAATTTCAAAAATACCATAAAACCATAAAAGCCCCGAAAACCCCACAAAAATCCTTAAAATACCTTGAAACCAGAAAATGCAAAGAAAATCCATAAAAATCCATAAAATTGTAAAAACGCATAAAAATGCTTAAAATTCTAAAGAAAACATTAAAAATTGAAAAACACTTAAAACCCCTAAAGCCAATGAAACATTATTAACCATAAAAAAATAAATACAATAAAATAACTAAACCCGTAAAATACATAATAACCCCTAAAAACCATAAAATCCCCAAAAAACTCAAAAACAACTAAAAACCTTAAATCCCCTTTAAAACTCTAAAATCATTAAAAAAAATCAAAATACCTTAAAAACCCTAAAAGACTCAAAATTACCTTAAACAAAAAAACCATAAAACCCTTAAAAACTCTAAACTCCCTCAAAATCCATAAAACCCCTAAAAACAATAAAAAACTTCAAAAAATCTCTAAAAATACCAAAAAACCAAAAAATCCTAACACCCCTCAAAACATCTAAAAACCCTAAAATTCCATATAAATCAGTAAAACTACATAAATATGTAAAAACCCCATTAAAACCTAAAAAACCGCTAAAAATCAAAAAAATGGTAAAAAAAATTAAAGACCATAAAAACACTAAAAACCAAAATGCCTCTTAAAACCATAAAACCATAAAAGCCATAATAACAATAAAAACCCTAAAACCCCTTAAAACCTTAAAAACCCTAAAATCAAATAAAAAACCTAAAACCTACTAAAAACATTAAAAACCCTTTAAAGTCCCAAAAATGTTAAAACTCTAAAAATCCTTAAAAACCCTAAAAACTAAAAGGAAACCTTAAAACCCTAAAAATGAAAAAAACCCTCAAAATCCCTAAAAACCATAAAAACCATAAAAATCCAAAAAAAAACACTCAAATCTCTAAAAACATAAAAAAACCACTAAAACATTAAAACTACCATAGAAAACCATAAAAACCTAAAAACATGTAAAAACCCAAAAAACCTAAAACACACTGAAAACCCTAAAACACCTGAATGACCCTAGAAACATAAAAACCCTGAAAACCTTAAACAAATTCTAAAATCCCCTAAAAATAATAAAAATAACTAAAAACTATAAATACCCTTTAAACCCTCAAAACATTAAAATACTCGAAAACCCTTAAAATTTATAAAAATACAAAAAACCCTAAAACCCAAAAAACCAAAAAACACTAAAAACCATTAAAATCCCTAAAAACCATAAATATCCATAAATTTCCAAAAAATCCCCAAAATCCCTAAAAACCATACTAACCCTAAGAATGTTAGAAACTATAAGAAAACCTTAAAAACATAAAAGCAATTAAAACCCATAAAAATTAAAAATATCTAAAAAATCAAACAAATCCCAATAAACCCCTAAAAACCATAAAAACCCCTAAAACCTTAAAAACAAAACACCATAAAAATAAAAAAAATAAAAATAATTAAAATTATTTAAACCAAAAAACACATCGAAATCACAAGAAAGCCTAAAAATATATTAAATTTCAAAAAAACCTTGAAACCATAAAAACATTAAATACCCCTAAGAAAACCTTGAAAACAAAAAATCACATAAAAACCCTAAAAACTAGAAACACTAAAAACCATATAAACGCTACAAACCCCTTAAAAACAATAATAAACCCCTAAACATTAAAAAACCCAAAACCCCCAAAAGTATTGAGTTCCATTTAAACAATATTTTTTCAAAAAAAACTCTAAAAACATTAAAAACCATAAATAACATAGAAAAACATGAAAACACAAAAACCATAATAACCCTAAATACCTTAAAAACCCAAAACCCCTAAATACCCATAAATATTCTTAAAAATTCCCTGAAATCATTAAAAATGTTAAAATAGTAATTACCCTAAAAACCTTAATAATACATTAAAACCCTAAAAATACTTAAAACCCGTAAAAACCTAAAAGCATTAAAAAAACTAAAAAAACTAAAAACACTAAAAAACCTTGAAAACCATCGAAATCCCTACAAACCCAAAAAAATCCTAAAATATCCTAAAAAATCCCTAAAATCCTAATAAAATAAAAAACCATGAAAAACGTAACAAATTATGAAGGTCATAGAAACACTTAAAACCCCTAAATATTTAAAAAGGTTAAAAACCCTAAAACCCCGGAAAAATAAAAAACCATTAAACCCCTAAAAGCCCATAAAAATCCTAAAACCCAAAACAAAATGCTAAAAAATCTTTAAACAATAACTATGGTAAAAAAACGAAAACCCATTAAAATTTTAAAAAATAAAAAAACAATAAAAACCCTAGAAAACCATGAAAACCCAAATAAACCCCAAACCCCCTCAAAATCCCCAAAACCACATAAAAATCCAAAAAAATCCCTAAAAATTCCTAAAAACATTAAAAGAACCCCAAAACTCTGAAAAACCATAAGAAAACCTTAATAACCTAAAAACAATTAAAACCCCAAAAAACATAAAAATGCTAAAAACCATAAGAAAACTCAGAAATCCAAAATACCCAAAATACCCTCAAAATACCTCAATACCATAAAAACCATAGAAGACCAAAACATCCCTAAGAATCCTAAAAAACATAAAAATCATAAAATCCATAAAAACCCCAAGGAAAACATTAAAATTGTAGAAAAATTAAAACCTTAAAGAACCTAAAAACAAAAAAGACCCGAAAACCCATAAAAACATTAAGATAACTAAAAACATTAAAAATCCAAAAAACCAAAAAAAAACCCAAAAAACTCTAAAAACCCTTTAAAACCATAAAAAATTTTCAAATATCTATAATACCTTTTAACCACTAAAAAATCAAATAAACCGTAAAACATAAAAAGAAGTAAAAACCCTGAAACCCCAAAAAACCCAAAACCCCATCAAAATCCCTAAAAACCTAAAAACCATTAAAATCCAAAAAAACCCAAAAAATACCTAGAAACATAAAAACCCTAAAATAAATTAAAACCCCTAATAAATCCTTAAAATCCTAAAAATACTTAAAACCCCTAAAAACCTAAAAAATGTTAAAAACCTTAAAACCTGTAAAATCTATAAAAAACCTAAAACACCACTAAAAACCTTTAAAACCCTAAAATGGTAAAAAACTCTATAAAAACATTAAACCACTAAAATCTATAAAAACCCCAAAAATTCAATAAAATAATAAAAACCCTCAAAACCCACAAAATTCAAAATAAACCATAAAACCCATAAATATTCTCAAAAGCCCATAAAATCCAAAAAAAATTTAAAAATACCCTGAAACCACTAAAAACACATACTAAAACCATAAATACCTAAAAGCAACTAAAACCCATAAGTACCTAAAAACACTAAAAATACTAACCAACCATAAAATTCTAAAAACCCTAAAAACTCTAAAAACACTAAAACACGAAAACCCCTTAAAACATTAAAAATATTAAATATCCATAAAACCCCTAAATCCCACTAAAAACACTAAACACACTTTAAATCCCTAGAAATATAAAAAAACCTTAAAATCCTTAAAAACAATAAAAGTCTCAAAAAACTCAAAAAAACCCCAAAAAAAATAAAAAACCCTCAAAATCCCTAAAACCGTAAAAAACCATAAAAATTCTAAAAACCAATAAAAATCCATAAAAATGAAAAAAACTCATAAAATCCTATGAAAACCTTAAAAATGATAAAAAAAACCCCAAAAACTAAAAAAATTATAAAACCCAAAATAAAACCTAAAGACCTAAAATCCATCAAAATCCCTAAAAAACCTAATTTCCATAAAATCCTCAAAATCCCCAAAAATCCTTAAAATCATAAAAAAATCCTTAAAAACATAAAAAATCACAAAACTCCAAAAAACCCCAAAAAAGATTTAAAAACTAAAAAAATATAGAAACCCTTAAAATAATTAAAATACCCTGAAAATTGAAAACAAATCCCTAAAAAACATAAAAACCCCTATAAAACCCACCACTAAAAACTCTAAAAACACTTTAAACCCATACAAATGATAAAAACACTATAAAAAACCTAAAAACCTATAATATATCAATATATATCCTAATAACTCAAGAAAACCATAAAAACCCTAAAACATTAAAACCTTCAAAATGCATTAAAATCCTAAAACCCGGAAAAATTTTAAAAATCCATAAAAATAAATAAAAACAAAAAACACCCTAAAAAAATTGAAAACACATTAGAAAATCTTGAAAACATAAAAACAATAAAAACATCTAATAAACCTTAAAAAACAATAAAAACCCTTAAATCCATAAAACAACTAAAAACTATAAAACCCTAAAAACACATAAAAACACTTAAACCCCCATAAAAACAATAAAACCCCTTTAAAACCCATAAAAGTATTAAAAAATTATAAAAAACCTAAAAAATTATAAAAACACAAAAAAACCCTAAAAATTGAAAAAAACATAAAAATCCTAAGAACCCTAAAAACCCTAAAACCCCTCAAAATCCCTAAAAACCATAGAAACCCTTAAAAATCAAGAAATACCACAAAAATATCTAAAAACATACAAAATCTAAAACCCCTTAAAATCACAAAGAAAACCTTTAAAACCTAAAAAACATAAAATCCTTAAAAACCAAAAAACACTAAAAACCCTAGAAAACCCTACAACAGTAAAAATCCCTAAAATCATAAAAATACCTAAAACCCCTAAAAATCTCTAAAATAATAAAATTTATAAAAAACATCAAAAACCTTAATAAAACCTTAAAAACCTAAAAATAATTAAACCCCAAAAAGCCTAAAAACACTAAAACCTGTAAAAACCATAAAAATACCAAAAACCCATAAATGTCATCAAAAATAATAAAACCCCATAAAGTCAATAAAACAACATAGAAACCATAAAAACCACTAAAAATACTAAAACACATTTAAACCCCTAAAATGCCCAAAAAACAGAAAAAACCTTAAAACCCAAAAACCAACAAAATCTCTAAAACAATGAAAAATGATAAAAATCCTAAAAATCACATAAAAATACCTAAAAATAAAAAAACCGTAAAAACACTGAAAACCCATAATTATATATTAAAAATATAAAAATAGTTAAAACCCCTATAAACATAAAAAATGATAAAAACACAAAAAACCCTAAAAACTCTAAAAACCATAAAACCAATAAAAACCATAAAAAACACTAAAAACCATATAAAAAATTATAAAAACCCTATTAATATTATAAACAACCATTAAACCCCTGAAAATGTTTAAAAACACTAAAAACCATAAAAAAGAAATAAAAAACCCTAAAACCCAAAAATAAAAAATAAAAAACCATAAACCCATAAAATCCCTAAACCCCCACAAAATCCCTAGAAATCCTTAAAACTATAAAAATAAAAAAGGACCTAAAATCCCTAAAAATTTAAAAAACCATGATACCCCTTAAGAAAATCCTAAAAACAAAAAAAAAATTAAAACCTCTAAAACCCATAAAAACACTAAAAACCTTAAAAACCCATAAACCCCCTTAAAACCATAAAACCCCTTAACACATTAAAAAACTCAAAAACCCATAAAATAATAAAAGAACAAATAAAAAATATTGAAAACCTTTAAAACCCTAAAATTTTTTAAAACCTTTTAAAAACCATAATGTAATAAAAAAAAATCAAAAAACACATAAAATCCACCAAAATACATAAAAAACCTAAAAACCATGAAAATATTAATAATCCCTAAAAATCCAATAAAAATGTAACCCCCCCCCCCTTAAAATAGTGGAAACCCCAAATATGTGATCCAATACCCTCTAGGAAGTTTCCTATAAACCCTGTTCAACTTTCACTTGTTGAGCACCTGATTCTCCATATGAAAACTAGTGAGACGGGATATAAATGGTTGAAATAAAGAAGAAATGAGGGAGTTGGTAGAGGTATAACCCAAATAGAAATTGTCTCTTAGAACTCTAGCCACATGATTCCAAAAGTAATGACCAATCCTATGATATGTTAAGAATTTTGAAAGAATGAAAAGGTTGAAATAAAAACTGAAGACAATAACATTGCCTTCATTTATGATGTTCAAAGAGTACAAGGGGTGTCTATTTATATGAAAAGAGTGATAAAATAGTCTAACACCTAGTTTATACATGTTAAAAATCCAAAATGATGTTTTTTTCAATTTATTCACATAACAATGACATTAAGGTACAAGTATCACACACCTTTTGTATGTAAAGACAACTTTCCCAACGCTTTTGACATAGAAAATTCCTTGCTGGGTTAGGCTTGAAATTCATATAACACCCTAGGATTGGCCTTTAAAATCATGTTTGGTCATTAATTAATGTAAATATATGCTTTTATAATTCCCCAAATAATGGTTATTGAGAATACTTTTTTAATTCCATGATTAACCCATTTATGGCCACCTTCATTTTCTTGGTTTTCTCCCTTATCATTGGGCCACCAACTCCTCATAGTGGGTCTTATTCAATCACAAACATTCCTCACCCTCATTAGGTACTCTCTAAACCTATCTATTCCCTTGTGTTCTATAATACTCTTCATCTCCTCCCTCCTCAAAAGGATTTATACTCATATATGAAAATTCAAAGGGAGAAATATTAGTAACATTAAAGGCGGCACCATCATTTTCATACATGTCAAGTAACTAAATCTTGCAGGCATTATAAATAATATTCTCTAAGTATATGAATGGTTAATCTCCTCGTGGATGATGTTTTTATTTTTATTTCTCTAGGAACCTCCATTTTTGTAGTTTTTCCACACCAAACCACCTAGATCAAATGTTTCTCATTTTCAACACTTCCTTTTCCGATCACCATATTCATGTAATAAAGACACACCACAAGAACGAATTGATTAGTTAATAGAGTTAGTGGTAAAACATTCTCCCTTTAATATAATCATGACATATTCCTCCCCTATAAATCTCTCTTTACCTCTCTTTTTACTCAAATAAACTCACTTTTCCCACAACCCTCTTGTTTTCACTCTTTTTTCACTCTTTTTTAAACTATTTTCTCTACATTATTTTTTTGATGTCACTTATCACTCCATTTTCACTATTTATTTCTTCCATTCTCTCTATTCTTTCACTTTTTTTTATTTTTCACCCTTTTCTTAATCTCTATCCATCCTCACATGGTCTTGATAAGCTTGCAACTACCTCAATGGTGTAAGTATAGTTTTCCTCTTTTTGTACTCAAACGAATAGTGGATGGTGTATCTATCATGTCTGACCATATTATCAAATTTGCGAGGCCTTCCCAACAAGATATAACTATCATTCATCGGAACAATATATCATATCATGTTTTTTTCATTCTTCCCAATGAAAAATGGAACTTTTGCTTTATTATTAACTTTAACATCCCCACTATTATTTAACCAATATAATCTACAAGGCCTAGGATTCTCGGTCAAAGCTAAAACCAATTTATCAACCATAAAACCAATTTATATGTTTGTGAAACTACTCCCATCAGTGATCATAATATATAATTTATCTTTGGAAAGTCATATAGTAAATAAAATGTTCTCCCTTTTCTCTTGATCATGTTATCTTTCATGTTGATCACTCAAATCACGCCTTTTGACAAGAACATATCTATATATAGGGCTCTCCATTTTTATGTATGAACACTTCTGATGTTGTGGAAATTCATATTATCTTGATACAACACTAAAAAGACCTCTATAATTCAAAATAATAATTTTCTTCTTATTTGGAATTTTTTGGGAAAATTTTCAAATCCTTTCCATTTAAAACATTTGATATCATGTGATTTGGAAACAAAGTTACCCCTTATTTTACTATTGGATTCTAGAATGAATGATTTTGGTTTGGTCACCTCCTTTAAATCCATTTTGGGTACCCTTTCATAATCTTGTGGTTTCTAATACTTTAACTAGATGGAATATTTACAATCCTTACCATAAGATGCATGGCACATCCTTCTTACATTTACATGACTATCAACTTTAATAGCAATGTTAATAAGATACTTTGTATCCAAATAGTGTTACATGTCCTCTATGTCTTGAATTTCATGGCGGAGGCCATTCATATACCTTTATATGGTGGTCTCTCACTCCTCATCAATATTGTCCTGAATCATGATGATATTCCTCAACACTCATAGCTCCTTCTATCTACCCCTACAACTTGGGGAACAAATCGTGATAATAGAGGCTAGAAATAAACCTCATACACATTAACACTTTTATATCCTATTAAATAAGGATGTGTATTTCTCCACTTTTTTATCGAATCACTTGTAGTAGGTCCCACCAAATACTTGCATTGTCATTGAATTCCATACCTTCCAAATTCACCTTATTTTTCTCTGAATAGTTCTGACAAATAAAAACATGCTCTACCTTTCAATCATGTTCTAAGTATATTTTATTATCATTATTAACTTGTATTTAAGGGATAATTAACTTTACATTACAATGATTTTTTGTTTTCCTCCATGATAGTTTCTTTCTCAGAATTGGTTACTCATGAAAATTAGAGTACTCCTTGTCTTCTTCAAAGACCCTCTTACTTGGTGGTGATCTATAATTGGGTGGGTATTTCAATTCATCCATCATTGTATTCAACCTTCAGGATTTTTCTTGTTTATCCCTCATGAACCACATAATTTCTTTATCATTGGTTTTAATTTCCTTCACTATTTATGAATCCTAAAATAAAATTTTAAGAGAAAGGAAAATGGAACTCACACAATCCCACATGTGTTCACACTCAAACATACTTTGGTCTCTCATGTTTCACTCAATTTTGGATTTTTCAACAAAATATAATATGCTTTCATTTTACCACTAAACTTGCTTCTTATAACGTTATTACCCAATTATAAAAAATCTAAAGGATCATTGGAGTGTGTAAATCTAATAATATAATTAAAAGATAAAAATGAAATTGGATTCAAAAGAAAAATGTGGAAATGGGAAGATATAAGATAAAAAAATTGCTACATAGATATAGTAATATAGATGTTTCAATTCTTTTGAGCCTTTATTATTATTTTTTATTTTCTCTTTTTTTGAATAAATGAATTAACAATAAGAAAATTTTTAAATATGTAAATATAGGAGAATAAATAATTTGAAACATCAAATGGAATCAAAGTGAGAGTTATATTGTGGAATCTCACCCCTTCTTATTGGCTTGAGAAGTGATGGGGGCTACTAGGTCTTAGGTCACATCCCCATGATACCAAAGGCTGGTAATAAATTATAAGGGTGACATAAATAGTTTGGGGAAAAATTTTCCTTTTAATATAAAATGTCCAAGCCAATGATAACCATAAAAAACCAAAATTCTTAAGGATGCATGATTTCCAAAATAAAATCCACCACAATACTAAATCAAAAGATAATATCAGAGTACATGAAAATTCAATGTAAAATAACAACTGTAACCACATGATATGAAAACCAAAAAAACACCAAAGAAAAAAAAACACATATTCTACGCCATGCTCTAAATTAACATGCCCAACTCAAGGTAAAAAAATAATCACGAAAACACTAGAATACATTTCCTTTACCTGTGTCTTGATATATAACATCTACAAAGGCACTATAGTACAAGAGTAGGGGGTGTTTATAAAAATCAGAAGGATTTAACCAATGCATTCACAACTCACACAGCTAGGACTGCACAGGTTATGAAACTTTTATAAAATATTTTAAAAACAATTTAACGTAGTTTCTATCTGACCAAAATATTTTCCCATTGAAAACAATCAAAAAAACCTTGAAACCCATTATTTTAAAGAAAACAACAAAAAATTACACAATCATTCTACAAGGATCATCAACAAAGATATTAACCATTTCTTGATTTATTATTTGGAATAAACATTTATAGGTCCACACAGATCCCCAACCCAAACACACTCAAAATAATGATGTTACCATTGAAGGTGGAACTTCAAGTCCATACTTTTTCCCTTTGATGATTGTACTTCACGACCATTATCATTTCTCTTCAACTCATGCCCTACCATTATGCCAAAATCATATCAAACCATTTCAAAAAAAATCATTTTAACAAATAAATTAATTACATAAACCAACCATAATTTTAAAATTACCGTTTTAAAATTATAAAAAATGATTTTTAAAAAAATCCAACCAGTTCCATTTATTTCCAAAACAATTGTTTAAATGGGAATTCAATAAAATCACACCATTATTTTCAAACCAATTTCTAGAAATTAAATCAATTTGAAATCAAGCCTTTATATTCTAATCAATAAGAGTGGATATAGAATCCACCTACCTCTCAAACATAGGTTAAAATGAATAATGTTACAACAACATTAACAAACCAGCTTAAATATTAAATATTCTAACATAGATCTCATTCCATTCAATAAAAAATTCATATACCATAATTATTGACATCACACAACATGGATTTATCCCTAATGTACGAGATCCATGATTCCAAAAGAGGGAAGGGGAAGAGATCAAAGTTAAATGATGAAGAACGATAACTTATTTAAAAATATGGGTCTATAACGTACTTAGATTCACCTATGAATTTCTCCTGGAATGAAAGGAATTTCCTTCGCTATATTTAGAGGAAGATAAATTCGTGTTATGGCATGTTTTGGGGGGAAAAGTGTGGTTTATGTGGTAAGTCATATTAGATCCCAAATTTTTGGATCTAATTTTCCTTGGTGCATGGTTAGGGTTTATGATTAGAAAAGCCTTGTGTTAATCGTGAATGAGTTGCTACCTCAAAAACACCTCACATGGTTGGGTCACATGGATATAAGAACTATCTACAAACCATGCTATACCCCATTGTCTAACATTACACAGTTTTTTGGGAATCCACATGGTTTGGACAAACTGTGTGCCTAAACATGAACCTCCCCAATATATAATATTTTAGTTTCATGGTTTTATGGAGGTGTTTCACAGTTTTTACTAACCATACTCAAACCATAAACCAGCATAAATTACATAAAAACATGTCAAAGCTCCTCCAAATCTCTTGAAGAACAACCCAATATTTTTATATACTTAAAATAGATACATAAAGGGCCATGTAAAAAAATTGGTGGTTCTATATTCTTCTTACTATTAGTATTTCTTTCCCAAGAAAGTAAAAATTTAGAGTTTTCCCTGAAGGGTTATGGTTGTTGCTTCATCATTTCCTTTTCACGCTCCTAGGTTTTATCCTAAATCTGAACATCCTCCCATAAAACCCACACTAGAACGATTTTTTCTAGGAAATAATTTCCCTTCCCAATCTAGAAGTATTACCTGCTCATAACCCACTATAGAATCTAATTCTAGGTCAATGTGATCCCATCGTATCGCATCGACAATTTCTGGTTGAGACTTGATCAATTTAAAAACATGAAACACATTATGCACTAAACTAAGTCTTATTGTAAAATATAACCGATATTCCACATCACCTACCCATTAAAGTATCTCAAAATGGATTATTTATCGAGGATATAACTTCTATTGCTTCGCAAAATGACAATGCCCAAGCCTTTTAGAGATTCTCATGAACACATGATCACTCAAATCAATTAAAAATCATAATCGACAATGATCCTCCAATGATTTATGACGACTCTGTTCCATCACCATCCTCTTTTTGATTAACTGAATCTACTCCATTGTCACTTACACAAGGCTTGGTCCAACCAGTGAAATATCACCTATTTTCACATAAGAATGAGGATAATGACAAGGACACCCATACAATTCTTTAAAAGGATCCATATTTATTTAGGCCTAATAACTATTGTTGTAAAATAAATCCACTAATGGTCTGTGCTCCTCCCATATGCCCCCATAATATATTACACAATACCAAAGCATGTCCTTAAATGTTTAGATCATCCTTTCATATTTTCCATTTATTAGAGGATGATACCCCATGATCATAATTAACTAAGTCCCAAGGGATTGTTGTAATTATATATAAAAATGAGATGTAAACATAGGGACTCTGTCAGATGCAATAGATATTGGAACACCATGATTCTTTACAACTTCACAATTATAGATTTTTTCAAGTCCTACACCATATTAGATTCATAAATAGGGATGAAATTGGATGAATTTCTGAGCTGATCCACTATCACCCATATGGAATTTTGTTTTTGAACTGACCTTGGTAGACCTATTATAAAATATAGCATTATATTCTCCCATTTCTACTTGGGAATTTATAAAGATAAAAGCATACCCACTGGCCATTTCTATTCTTAATTAACCTATCGATAGTTGAGGCAACTCAAAACAATCCTGGCCACCCCTCTTTTCATGTTAGCCCCAAAATATTGTTCTTTTCATTCCATGTACATATTTTTTATTCAAGGATGAAAAGAAAATATTTAATAGTGATAAAAATGAATGAGTTCTCCCTAAAAATTAAAAAGTATGACTGTCTAATCTCAAAACCACAACACTAATCTTTTTTCAAGAATTTATCCCTCAATGGTATCCCCACCATTGAGTTTTGACCTCATAGTAACACATTTAGAATCATATGTATGTTCCAATTTAACATTCTCTACTAAATCATGATCAAAAGTAACCCAAAAGAAAATAGAAACGCTACCTCAATCTTCATAATACATGTTCTTATCAACAATAACCAATATTATCTTATATTGATCTTAATAATCTCTCACAAAATGACTATATAAAAATTTTCTTAATGCATTTTCTAAAAAGATCACTTTACTTGGTGTATACATTAAGTCAAATTCAATCACATGAAGATACTTAATTCATATTCTTTTTCTCATATTCTTTTTCTCATATTCAAATAACCTTATTAGAAATTTTTTTTCAATAAATTATGATTCATAAACACCATGAATTTCACACTAAAAAGATAATGAAAATAGGTCTTCAAATAATGGAACAAAATAGCTAATTAAAAATCAGGTGTTTCATAGTTCTTCTCATGAAACCCCAACTAATGTGATCTATAAGAAACAAAATGATATCTCTGTATGAGAACACACTTCAACACAGATCCCAAAGCATCACGGTACACCACTTAGCATTGTCCTAATTCTAGAAATATCACCATCGATGACGATGTAAGGAGAACTTTAAGCTCCCAAAAATACTTTTGAAATTTAACATTCCATTTTAATGGAAAAATTTTCCTTATCAAAGATGTCATTGTTGAAGTTAGTCTTGAAAATTCACAATCAAAATGTCAGTAATAACCATCCAGGCCAAGGAAACTATGTATCTCAAATACATTATTTGGAAGTTTCTAAGAGATCACAACCTCTATCTTTTCTGTATTCAAAAAAACATATTTTTATGAGATAAAATGCAAAAGGAAACATAAATATTTTATAAAATATAACACATTGATATTTTGGAATATAGGTGATGATCCCTCAAGATACCCAAAACTAGCATCATGTGTTGATCATTGTCAACCTTTTTCCTAGAATACAATTGTATGTCATCAAAAAATACCACCCTAAAATAATCTAGATACCTTTGAAATATACAATTCATAAATTTCATAAGTATATCTGGTTCATTATTAAGACTAAAAGGCATAACCTCATACTCGTAATGAATATATCAACTTCTGAAAGCTGTATTTGTAATATCATCCTTTCGAACCCATATTTGGTGATATCTTGGCCAAAATTCAATTCTTGAGAACCATTAGGATCCCCTAAATTTGTCAAATAGTTCATCAATTTTTGGAAGAGGATGCCAATTAATTATCATAACATGGTTAGGATTATGATAATCCAAACAATGTTTAATAGTTCTGTCTTCCTTTTTCCCAAAAATAAATGGTTCTTCCTATGGAGCTGTACAAGGCCAAATGAACCCTTTTCATTCCAACTCTACCAACTATACTTTAATTTACATTAATTAATTTTGTGTCATATGATAAGAAGATAATAAGATAAGGTTGGTCCATTGTAAGAGATCAATCATAAAATATACATCCCTTATAGGTGAAAACCATGATAAATTATTGGGGAAAACATTAATAAAATGATAATCATTTTTTGGAAAACCTCTATTCTCAATTTCATCCACATATTCCAAGGTAAATTATTCAAACTTGTATAAGATAGTTCCAACTCATATTTCCAACAATCCTGATCCACTTTCCTTTACATTCTGATTTCCTCTAAAGAGATGCCTGATGCCATCATTAGATGTAAAACTAACCCTTTAGGTGTAATAGTAGATGTGAGATTTCGACATTTTCAATCAATCAACAAAAAATAAAGTCATATACATCCATATAAAGAAAATGTATGACACAAGTTTATTCATCTCATTGATAGTTACAGAACATGATATTCACAAAAATACCTGACATTTTTTTCCAAGAGGAGTTTGATGTTCTTAAAATAGAGGGAATCATCTCAACATGGAAACCTAGAAGATCAATAGTATAAGAAGAAATAAATTTATGAGACAAACTTATATCAAACAAAAATTTCATAAGGTAAGCATTCAAAAGAATCATACCACTCACCATCAAAGGTCACTATTGATCATCCATGATCACTTTCTCATCTCCATATAATTTCTTATTCATTTTGATTTTTTCTTTTTTACCTTATTGAGATTTACCTAGTTGAGGATTAAGGGTATTCCTAGAATCCCCATGGATGTTTTAGGATTTTTTTAAAAGATATATTTTGTTTAAATTTACCCATCAAAGCATATGATGCTGGAGAAGCATGATATGGGACCCTATAACCCGACCATGAAGAAAAATAACAATAACTTTTTATATGTCCCATCTTATTGAAATTGTGATGTGCTCTTGGTGGTTTTGTGTAATCCTTCTTTATGTGATTGAGATAATCACATTGAAAATATTCAGGTGCACCCTTTGGTTTAAGTGGAAGATTCACTACTCCTGCCGTTTAATTCAGATTCATTCCACCACCATAGAAATAGGTGTGCCACTTCCTCTTATTCCCAAAACTATATTTCCTAGTAGTTCCCATTAGTATTAACCTGATTCCTCTAACCATGTTTCCTGAGATTTCAATTTTTTCCATTGTTTCTCTATTGATCATCTCTGTATAATTTGATATAAAAAGAATTGAAATCTTTGACCTAATCTCTGGCCTCATCACCAATTAAAAAATACATGCCTTTAAGGATGCACTTGAAACAAATTCAGGTGAAATTATAAAAATTTTATATATTTAGCCACATACTCCATCACTTTCAATTTCTTCCATTGTTTATTTAAAATCTTACCATGTCATTACCTAGTCCAATTTAGCATGAACTAAAAAATCTCACCACATGCATGTAAGATCTTCTAGAATGTGAATTTATAACTTCAGCTTCATATTAGCTAGTGGGACAAAGATATTTAGTATTTGATTCATACTATTTATCCACACATTTATATTTTGGTTCTGAATCACCCTAAAATATGTTTGCATTCTATTTTTGGAACTGGACTAAATAATCCACTTTACCAGGTTCATTTTTCCATTCCCTATTTCCTTATCCTGAAAGACTTGGACAATACTTTAAACCAAATGTTGGTTCACCTATGGAATAGGTTCAACCTTATTCTTAGTATCCTCTTAAGTTTGGTTTCTATGGTGCCTACCTGGTACCATTCTCTCTAACCAATGTAAAACTCTATTTAGTATCACACTCTTTCAAATGAAGGCTAATAAATTTAAAATTTACAACATCACACATACCACAACAAGGCTATTAAAAATTCCTCAATTTCAACTATGAAACCTTTTTTTAAAATTCCAACATTCTTTTGAAAATAAAAACATTTTCAACAATTTCCAAAAGTCAACAATTTTTCGAAAAAATCCTAAATCATTACTCAAAATGAATTATGTAATATTAGTGGGATGTCATTTATATGAATGCATTTCATGCTCATATCATTGTCTAAACCCAAGATGATGTGGTGAAAAATCCAATAAGTTTCTCAAAAACTCATATACACAACTCCATGGTAACATGAGATTCTGAAGAAAGAGGTTAGCTATTCATTTTTATGCATTACAATTCAAGTTACAACAATATTATCCCTTTGATATCATACTAATATATAGGCTAATACAATTTAAAATTCAAGGACTGAATAAGATGGTACCATTTATAACAACCCCTCCTCATTGGTTTGAGAAGTGATAAGAGAGATACTAGGACTTATGTGACATCCCCAAGACACCAAAGGCAAGAAAGAAATTCCAAGGGTCTTATAAAGAGGTGGGTGATGATATTCAATTTTTAGATAAAATGACTAAACCAATTATACCCTAACAAAAAAAATACTTAATGATGCACGAGTACCAAAATTCAATCATATACAATAATAAACCAAATGAAAATATTAAATTAAAAGAAGAATTAATGTGTCATAACAAATGAAACCAATTGATTATAAAACCAAAAGCCACCAAAGACACCAAAAACAAATCCCAATATTATCTAAGCTCTAAATCCAGATTCCCAACCCAGGGTATTAATAAGTATCACTAAAGAACTAGGATACCTTTATTTTACATGTGTCAAATTATATAACATCTGTAAATGCACTATAGTTTCCAACCAGGGGGTGATCATAAAACTCAATAGTATATCCCTAATGTAATCGCAACTCACACCACTAGAATTGATCATGTAATCAAATTTATGTAATATAGTTTAAAAACAATTAAAATTAGGTTATATCCAACCAAACCAATTTTCCAAGGAAAACAGTTTAACAAGTCTTCAGAACCATTATTTTCAAGGAATACAGAAAAAAATAATTCAATAATTTTTGAAGGACCATAAAAAAAATCTTTTAAAAATTTCTCAATTTATGATTTTCATATAAATTTCAATGTCCACACAGAAACACAAAAACACACACAATCTTGGTGTTACCATTGATGGTAGCATTTCACGTCCACACTTTGTCCCATTGATCATGGTACTTCGGACCATTACCCATCCCATTCAACTCATTCTCAACAATTATTCAAAAATAAAATCAACCTCTTTCAGAAAAAAAATTCCAAAAGAAAATTTACATGAATTATCCAACCATAATTTAAAAATATCAATTTTAAAATTATAAACAATGGGTTTCAAAAAATCAATCCAATTCCTATGATTTCCAAAAACATAATTCAAACAAAATTCAATAAAATTACAACATAATTTTCAATATAATTTCAATCAGTTAAATCATTTTGAAATAAATATTTCAAGTTTTAATAAATAGGCATTGAGAGAGAATCTACCTACCACTCAATCTTTGGGAAAAATGAGGAATGGAACAATAACATTAACAACCCAGATTAAAAAGTCAAGACTCAAACTTAGATCTCATTACCTTCAATAAAAATAATTATATCTCATAAATATTGACATCAAAAAACATGTATCTATCCCAAAAGAACTAAATACATGATTCTAAAAGTGTTAATGAGAATAGATCAAAGTAAAATGATGAATAGTGATCACTTACCGATGAGTTTGAGTCTCCAACACACTCTGATCCACAAAGGAATATCTCTCTAATCAAAAGTAATTGTCTCCACCACGTTGAAGGATGAGAAATTAGGGTTATGGATTGTTTAGGAAAAAATATGTGGTTTATGTGATAAATTGGATTAGGTCCAAAATTTTTAGATCTGATTTCCCATGGTACATGGTTAGGGTGCACATTTAAGAGAATTGTTTGCTAAATGTGCACAAGCCACTACCTCTAAAGAAACCTCACACAAATGGATCACAAAATTAGAAAACCCATTCACCAATCATACTATACCTCACTATCCATCATTTAATGGTTTCTACTAGATATCCTCACGGTTTGGCCAAACTGTATGCCTAACTCTACTCATCCCCAATTTCCACTGTTTCAGTTGCATAGTTTCTTAAAGGTGTTGCATTGTTTATACAAATCATTCTAAATCTATTTACCTTTTAAAAATGATAAAAAATATTCCAAATATCTTATGATCCTCCCAAAACATTTTCTAATAATTTTATATACATAAATTAAATAAATAAAGGTTTAAGTACCTAAAACTGGGGGTGATACAAGCGTAGTTTTAAAATAGTAGAATTAATCAAAAAATTTGAAGCTATTGTAGCTATAGATTTATAACATTTATTTAAATTATTATATATAAAGAATAAATATGAGATTCCTAGATAGAGGATTGAAATAATGTATGTAAAATATTATGATGTAATTGTGTCTATAGGGGAAAAAATATGTGGACCAAAATTATTGTTGGTCTAATTAAAAGATAAAAGAAGATGGAAGAAGGGATAAAAAATGATGGACCTAATTTTTCACAATTGGGTTGTGATAAAATATAATAAGTTATCCCAGAACCTCTAGAAATTTTCCTAGGATCCTTGTTCAATTTTGGTGTGTTGAGCACCAAGATATCCATAAGAAAACAAGTGAGATAGTCTATAAGTGGTGGAAATATGGAAGAAAGGAGAGATTTGTTCATGGTGTAACACGAAGAGAACACGTATTTAAGAACTCTTCCACAAGACAACAAATAGGATGACAAATACTTGGATAATATAGCAAAAAAACAAAAAAACAAAGTTTCAAGAAGAAATCAGCATAATAACATTACCGTCATTCGTGATGTTCAAAGAGTACAAGGGGGTGACTATTTAAATGGGAATAGGGATACAAAAGTCTAACACATAGTTTTCATATGTTAAAAATCCTAAATGATGTTTTGAAAATTTCGGTACACTTCTATGAAATTAAGGGACATGTAGAAAACACTTTTTTAATGTAAATACAACTAGCCCACCACTTTTTACTCTAAATATTCCATAGTGAGGTGGGCTTGAAATTCATAGCACATAATGGATGGGTCTTTGAAAGAAGATTTGGGCCTTAATTAATGTAAATATAGTCCAATATTCTTCCCCCATGAAATGGTATGGGGACTCCCCTTGGAATTACATGATTAAACCATTTAAGGCATTCTTCATTCTTTTAGTCCGCTCCCTAATCATTTCACTACAAACTCCTCAAAACAGTTCTTGTGCAGTCATGTGCATTCATCCCTGCTCACTAAGTCCACCTATAACCCATTGATTCCCATGAATTCCATGATCCTCATCAAACTGAAATTAAAAATTAAAATCCTAAAAACACATAAATCCCCTAAAAATATAAAAACACTAAACCCCTAAAAAACTAAAAACCCTAAAACCCCTAAAACTCTCTAAAAAATATTAAAATAATAAAAATCTCAATAAAACCAAAAAAATTAAAACCATTAAAATCCATTAAAACCCTAATAAACATTAAATACCTAAAGAAACTTAAAACCCCTCACACCCTAAGAAGTCTTAAAACCCTTTAAAACCCCTAAAACCCATAAAACCCCTAAAACCTCTAATAATAATAAAAAATAAAAATTTTAAAAACCCTCTAAAACCCTAAAAATTTTATAAACTACAGAAACCCATAAAACCATAAAAAACAAAAAAAACTGAAAAAAAAAATAAAAAACCCAAAAAAAACGCAAAGAAAACACAAAAAAGCTATGAAAATAAGAAAAATTATGAAAATCCCTAAAAATCTCAAAAAATTTAAAAACACCTAAAAACCATAAAAACCCAAAAAACCCCTAAGATATTATTAAAAACCTAATAACATATAAACCCCATAAAACCCCTAAAAATGCAAAGATCCCTAAAAATCTATAAAATCCCTAAAAACCATAAAACGTTAAAAACTGTAAATACTCTAAAATCCCATAAAACCCATAAACCCACTAAAAACACTAAAAACCATTTAAACCCTTAAAAATTTTAAAAAATATTAAGAAACCAGAATACTTCTAAAATACTAAAAAAACCCCTAAAACCCAAAAACCATAAAAACCATAAAAAACCCTAAATCCCTAAGATCCCTTAAAGGCCATAAAAATTAAATAAATTCAGTAAAAATCCCTAAAAACATATAGAACCTTAAAAAACTTGAAAATCCCTTAGAAAACCTTAAAAACCTAAAAACACATAAAACCTACAAAATCCTAAAACTGTTAAACACTTATAAAACCCCTATAAACCCTAAAATCATTAGAAACCCAAAAACCATAAAAAATATAAAAATCCATAGAAACCCTAAAAACCACTAAGAACTATAAAAGACCATTAAACCCCTACAATTTTAGAAAACTATAAAACCCCTTAGATAAACTAAAAACTCAAAAAACCCTTAAGACCCCAAAAAACCATAAAAACCCCAAAAACCCAAAAAATCTAAAAAACCCTCAAAATGAAAAAAAACAAAAAATCATAAAACACCCTAAAAATCACTAAAAACATTGAAACCCCAAAACCCCTATGAATCCTAAAAACATAAAAACACCTTACGCCACTAAAAACATAAAGACGCTAAAACCCATAAAAATTAATAAAAAAACATAAAAACCAAAAAACCCATAACACCTAAAAAACAAAAAAACCTAATAAAACTCTTAAAACATAAAAATATAAAACCCATTTGAACTTTCAAAAATGTTAAAATCTCTAAAAAACCATTAAACCCTAAAAAACCCAAGAATTTTCTAAAAACTAAAAAAAACATATGAAATCGCTAAAAACCCTAAAAACCCTAAAAACTACAAATCCCTAAAAACCCTAAAACCCAAAAAATTATTTTAAAGATCCAAAATTCGACAAAAAACATACGATCTACAAAAAACACTTAAAACACATAAGAAAACCATAAAAACTAAAAACACTTAAAACACATAAAAAACCTAAAAAATCTCTAAAAACCATAAAACCCCTTAAAACCCTCAAGTTCCCTTTAAACCATAAAAACTATAAAAATATAAAAAGACATGAAAAACATAAATTATAAAAAATCTAAAAAAATTAAAACCCCAAAAAAACCTATTAGACTCCTAAAACCATAAAAGACCCTAAAAACCCCAAAAATCCCAAAAACTATAAAAATGTTTAAAAAACTTGAAAACCACTAAAAACCTACTAAACAAATTATAAAAAACCATTTAAAACCATAAAATTATTATAAAATGTTTAAAAATATAAAAAATTAAAAATATCCTAAATCTCGAAAATCCAAAATACCCAAAAATACCCTAAAACACTAAAAACCCTCAAAATCCATAAGAATTATAAAAACCCATAACAATCCAAATAAATCCCTCAAAACCCTAAAAATTTTAAAAACCTATTAAAACTGAAATACTCTAAGAAAAAAATAAAACCTAAAAAATAGATAAAACCTAAAAATAACCTAAAAATGCTAAAACACTAAAAAACCATAAAAACCATAAAAACTGCTAAAAACCTTAAAAACTTATAAATTCCCCTCAAAGTCCACTAAAAAATCTAAAAAAAATTTAAACCCCTCAAAACATAAAAAATTATAAAAACCTTATAACTATAAATACACAAAAACCCTTAAAACCTAAAAAGAACCATAAAACCCCTATAAACCTAAAAACCCTAATAACTATAAAAATACTAAAAATAACCTAAAAATCAATTAAACCAGCGCCATCACTCCCTCCCTCTTGTCGCCCTCTCTCGGTGAGTTCTCTGGAATTCCTCTTCTTTCCTCTCCCCTCATTCCCTTGCTCTCCTTTTTTCTGCTTCGTCTACTTGGCTTAGTTGGCACTATGGTCCCCCTCGGCAGCTCTCCTTCCTTGGATTCTTCAGCCACCCTGTCTCCAAGGTTTTAATCCCGGTTCCCTCTTCCTCATTCCTTTCTTCTGGTTATGGGTTTCATTCTCTATTTCCCCCTAGGGTTTCAATCCCAGTGCTACTCTTTCTCATTCCATTCACTCGGCCTCCTCATCCATGCTCTGATCTCACGATCTACCACTCCTCACCAGGTCGGACTTGGAGCGATGGATACTTTGATATTTTGGGAAATGCGGTTTTGTGACCGTGGGGATTATTTTTAGGGTTTCATCTCCGTTTTCTGTCAAGTTTTTCTCCCCGGTTTCACTATTCCTGGTTCCTTTAGGGTTTCATCCCTGGTTCTTTTTTGCTTCTATGTGGTTCTTTTTTCAGATTTCTGTTTTCTGTGAAAGATTTTGATGCTTGTTCAGTGATGGTTCTGTTTGTGGTTATGCATTTTATGTGCTGCAACAGCCTTTTCGATCTCCGTCGTGTGGTGTCTAGACGACGACATCGACGGTGTTGATTGTATGGCGATGATGAAAGTGGTGTTTTTTTATGGTTTTCAGTTTTTCTGGGGACGGTGTTGAGGTTTTACGACGGCCTCATCGGTCTTGGTATGGTTCGATGGAGTCCTGTTCCGATTTCCAGTGTGGTTGTTTGCGGCCAATAGCGTGCTTAGGATGGGAATGTGATGATGATTGAAGGAAGACGACTGTGAGATGTTCGATGGACTCGACGTTTCTGATAGTGGTGGCCCAGGGATTAGAACTCGCGGCCCAAGGTTTTTGGTGTTGCGGTTCTCTAGCGTGGGGTATTTTGGTATTATGTGTGTTTTTGTTAACGATATGGTGAACTGCGACTTTGAAGATGGTTTCCGGTGGTTCCCTGTCGGCGTTATGCTGGTTTGGCGTTTCGTTTTGGGTGGTTATGGTGGTGACGATGGACTTCGACGGTGATGGGATGGACGTGGGTGACAGGATGGCAGTGTCATGTGGTGCATCATGATGGCAGGTGACATGATTCCGCAGATAGTGTTTGGTTCGGATTTGTAATTCAAATTTGAATTTTGAATATTGTGGCATGGGCTTTTGAATTTTATTTGGTTTGAATCTGTTTGTTTTTGAATTAGGTATTTTCTTGCTTTGTATGGTGGTTTTTAATATTGGGTTGGATCTGTTGTATGTGAGTTGTGGCTGTGAGGTTCCCACTAACCCAAAAAGTGGTTTATTCAGATATTAAAAAATATGAATTTGGAGGACATAAAACTCCTAAAAACAAAAAAATGCTAAAAACCCTAAAAGACCCTAAAACCCCCAAAACTGTAAAAACCCTAAAAAACACTAAAACTATACAAACCCTTAAAACCCATAAAAATGTTAAAAAACACAAAAAACCGCTAAAAACTCAAAAAACAACACAAAAAAACCATAATAACCCTAAAATCCTTGAAAACCCATAAAATCACACAAAATCACTAAAACCTTAAAAACCCTAAAATCCATAAAAACCATAAAAATAATAAAATATCCGGAAAATTTCCTAAAAACTAAAAATCCATAATAACATGAAAAACATTAAGAAAATCTAAAAATATAAAAAAACATAAAACCACTAAAAAAAGAAAAAAAATCTAAAAAAATATAAAAAACACTAAAACCCTAAAAATAATAAAAAACCCTAAAAACAATAAAATGCCTAAAATCATAAAAAAAACTCCTAGAAAACTAAGGCCCCTTTAAACCCCTCAAAATACTAAAACATTAAAAATCCTAACAAACTCAAAAAACTCAAAAACCATAAAAACCCCTAAAACCCTAAAAACCACAATGAATAGTAAAAATCCTAAAAAAACCTAAAAATTACTTAAAACATAAACATTTCCTAAAAACTTCAAAACACTTAATAATACCCTAAAATTTTAAAAACAAGTGAAATTCCAAAAAAACCTAAAAATTGTAAAAATAATAACAATCCCTAAAATCCTAAAAACCCTCAACAATCCCTAAAAATCATAAAAGCCCACAAAAATCATAAAAAGGATCTAAATAACCATAAAAAGGTAAAAAAGTGGAAAAACCATGAAAACTAGAAATAAAACCTTAAAAATCTAAAAAAAATTAAAACCCCTAAAAGTCCTAAAAACTCTAGAAACCCAAAAAAGTGCAAAAAACCCTAAAACCACCAAAAATCCATAAATAAATTTTAAAACAAAAAAACCCAAAAACCCATGATAAAAATATGTGGCTTTTTAAAACCATAAAACATTAGGAAAATCCAAAATACCTTAAAACACTTAAAAACTCCAAAAAACCCCAGAAAACCCAAAAAAACAATAAAACCCCAAAAACCTAAAAATCCTTAAACACCGTAAAAACGTAAAAAAAGTATAAAAATCAGAAACAATTCCTAGAATCCCAAAAAATGTAGAAAAACACTAGAAACCCTAAAACCCACTAGTGAAACTTTAAAAACACAAGCACATTTAAACACTCTAAAAACCTAAAAAGGCTAAGAATCTGAAAAACACTAAAATACATAAAAAACCCTAAAACCCATAAAACCCCTAAAAACCCATAAATCCCAAAAACTAAAAAAACACTAAAATCCATTTAAACCCCTAACACATTAAAAAACACAAAAACCCATAAAAACCATAAAAAACTTAAAAAATCCTTAAAATCCCAAAGAACCCAAAAACCTCTCAAAATCCCTAAATCTGCAAAAAATAATAAAAATACTAAAAATCCATACAAATCCATGAAAACATAAAAACATGAAAATCATAAAAATTCATAATAAAGACTTAAAAACCCAAAAACAAATGAGACTGATAAAATAAAAAAAACTTTTAAAACACTAAAATCCCTAAAATCCCCTAAAACCGTAAAAACACTAAAAACACTAAACACCCACTAAAAACAATAAAAACCAATTAAACCACTAAAAAAGTTTAAAACTCTAAAAACCATTAAAACCGTGAAAACTCAAAAAATCATAAAAACCTAAAAACCACAAATATATAAAAACCAAAAAGTCCCTAAAAATCAATAAAAACCTAAAAAGTATAAAATACTAAAAAGCCTTTATAAATTCCTATTAACATAAAAATTCTCTAAACCCTTAAAAATCCAAAGAATATATTAAAAATCCAAATACACATATAACCCCTAAAAACCTAAAAATACTAAAAACCATAATATACCTCAAACACACAAAAACCCCTAAAAACCCCTAAAACCCTTAAAAAACCCCAAAAAACTCAAAACCCCTAAAATAACAGAAAACTCAAAAAACACTTAAAACCCTTAAAAATAATAAAAAACTCTAAAAAACCATAAAATGAAAAAAAACTCAAAAAACACTAATACTACAAAAATCATAAAAAAACCAAAAAAATCATAAAACCTTAACCAAACCACAATCAAAAACACTAAAACCCCAAAAAATCTATAAAAAACTAAAAAATCCCGACAAATCCCTAAGTATTCCTAAAAACAAAAATACCACTAAAACCCTTGAATACCCATATGAAGACCTTAAAAACCTAAAAAAATATAAAACCCCTAAAAACAAAAAAAACACTCAAGACCCTTATAAATCCTGAAAGCTATAAAACCTCCTAAAAACCTTGAAAACCCAAAAAACCCAAAAAACCCAAAAAACCCAGTAAAGCCAATTAAAACTCTATAATGCCCTAAAAATGTTAATAAACTCTAAAAACCATTAAAAACATTACAAATTAAAAAAAACCATAAAAACCCAAAAACCATAAAATCACTAAAACAATAAAAACCCTCCAAATTCAAAAAAAATCATAAAACCTCAAAATTTCATAAAAATCCAAAAGAATATATGAAAACGTAAAAAACACTGAAAACCCTAAAAACCCATAAGAAAATCATAAAAACATAAATAAAATTAAAACACCGAAAAACACTAATAATAATAAAAACCCTAAAACCTTTTAAACCCCAAAACACAGTGAAAATCTATAAAAATACTAACAGATCTGAAAAACTAAAAAATTACCCTAAAAACCCTAAAAAACTATCAAAATCATTTAAAACCCAAAAAACTATCAAAATCATTTAAAACCCTAAAAACCCATAAAAATCATAAAATCCATGACAAATCCCTAAACATAATAAAAATCCGAAAACCCCAAAAACCCCAAAGACAACCTAAAAAACAAAAAAAATGTAAGTACCCTAAAAAGCTAAGAACACTAAAAACTCTGAAAACCCTTAAATACCATAAAAAATCATTTAAACCCCTAAAAACCATTAAAATACTAAAAAGAACACTAAAATACTTCAAAATCTAAAAAACCCTAAAAACCACCCAAAACATGAAGAAAACCTTAAAAAACTAAAAACACTTAAAACCCAAAAAACCTAAAAAGGTTAAAAACCCTAAAAAACCTTAAAACCCCATTAAATTCATAAAATCAACTAAAACCGTAAAACCCCTAAAAACCACTAAAAATATAAAATAACGTTCAACCCTTAAAAATGTAAAAAAACTCAAGAAAAACCTTAAAACACTAAAAAACACAAAAACCCATAATAACAAAAAAATCTTAAATACCCAAAAAAATCCTAAAAACCCTAAAAACCCTACAAAAACCCTCAAAATCCTTTGAAACATTAAAAACCCATAAAAATCCTAAAAATCACTAAAATTTTTAAAACCCCAAAAAGTCTTGAAAACACTAAGAAAACCATCATAATATTAAAACGCTTAAAACCACCAAAACCTAAAAATGTTAAAAAGATTAAAAACCTAAAACCCATAAAACCACTAGAATCTTTAAAAACCCCAAAAACCCATAAAAACCCTAAAAACCAACAAAAACTCTAAAAACCCTCTAAACCCTTGAGATAGTTAAAGAAAACTCTAAAACACTTAAAAATCCAAAAAACTCAAATAAATCACTAAAAACCAAGAAAAACCATAAACCATTGAAAACCCAAAAAACCATAAAAGCCTTCAAAATCCATAAAAACCCATAAAAACATAAAAATTCCCTAAAAACATAAAAAAAATAAAAACCCTAAACAACTCTTAAGAAATCATTAGTACCCTAAAAAAACTAAAAACTCCAAAAAACCTAAAAAATTCTAAAAATCATAAAAACACTAAAAAACCTTAAACCCCTCAAAATTTCTAAAACACCTAAACAGCTAAAAATCATTAAAAAATAAATAAAAATCCCTTAAAATGTAAAAAACCCCTTAAAATCATTAAGATAACCATAAAAATTGAAAACACATAAAACCCCTAAAAATATAAAAATGAATATAACCCTAAAAGACTCGAAAACCCATAAATTCCCATAAAAACCATAAATTTCCTAAAAACCATAAAAACACTAAAAACTCAAAAACACTCTAAAAATCGATTAAAATAACTAAAAACCCATTTAACCCCTAAAAATGTTAAAAAAATCTAAAAACATTAAAACACATTAAACTCAAATAACCCTAAAACACCAAAAAACCGTAGAAACCCGAAAACACCTTAAAATCCATAAAAACCCAAAAAACATATAAATCCTAAAAAAGCCTAAAATTCCCAAAAAAATGTAAAGAATCAAAAACAGCATTAAAACCCCTAGGAAATCATTAAAAACCTAAAGATAATTAAAACCCCTAAAAGGACAAAAAAAGCTAAAAATACAAAAAAAAAATCATAAAAACTCCTAAAGACCATAAAATCACAATAACCCCATAATACCTTAAAAATCACTAAAAACCCAAAAACCCCAAATAAACCTTAAAAAACAATAAAAACACATCAAACACAAAAAATTTAAAAAGCCCCTAAAACCCCAAAAAACCATAAAAATCATAAAAACCCCACAAACCCCTCAAAATCAATAAAAACCCAAAAAAACATAAAAATCATAAAAAACCCATAATTTTTTATAAATATGATGAAACCCAAAAAACCTCTGAAAATACATAATAATTGCTTAAAAACATAAAAACACAAAAACCCCCTAAAAAATATAAATATTAAAATCCCAAAACCATAAAAAAAACCATTAAAACCCAAGAAACCATGAAACCCCTAAAATCCTAAAAACCCATAAGGACCCATAAAAATTATAAAAACACTTAAAAATTTTAAACACCCTTTGAACCCCTAAATGTTTTGCAAAGCTCTTAAAAACCTTAAAACCCCTAAAAACTCCAAAATACCCTTAAAAACCCTTAAAAACTATAAACCCCCAAAAAACCATATAACCCTAAAAATACATAAAAACCATAGAAAATCCATAACGCCAAAAAAATCCTGAAAAAAACTTAAAATGTAAAAACATAATAAACCCTGAAAAACCTTATGAAAACCTAAAAAACCTAAAAAACATAAAACCCCTAAATAAGAAAAAATGCTAATTACCCTAAAAACCCGAAAACCCCTTAAAACCCTAAAATCCCTCAAAATCCCTAAAAACCCTAAAAACCATAAAAAACATAAAAATACCTAAAAATCTATAAAAATCGTGAAAAAACATATGAAACCCATAAAAACCTACAAACACATAAAATTCATAAAAACCCTAAAATACTAAAAACATTTAAAAATCAAAAAAAGTCCCTAAAAATCCAAAAACCCTAAAAATAATAAAAACCCCTTCAACCCCTAAAACCCATAAACCCCTCAAAACCAACATAAACACTAAAAACCCCTTAAACTACTGAAATTTTAATAACTCTAAAAACTAAAACCCCATACTCAAGAACACAAAAAACTATAAAAACCCTAAAAACCCAGAAAATACCTCAAAATCCCTAAAACCAATGAGAACACATAAAAATCCTAAGAATCCCTAATGATTAAAAAAACAAAAAAACTCGTTAAATTTATAAGAAAACCTTAGAAACCAAAAATTAAAAAAAAACATAAAAAAATAAATACTCTAAAACCCTAAAATACACTAAAACCATAAAAAACATAAATATCCCTAAAAACATTTAAAAATCCTAAAACCCCATAAAAACCCTAAAAACTACTAAAAACTATAAAAACACTTGAAACCCCCAAAACATAAAAAACTATAAAATACTTGAAAAAACCTAAAGGTAAAAAAATCCTAACATCCCTAAAACCCTTATAAACCCAAAAAAATCCTTAAAACCCAAAAATCCATAAAAACATAAAGTCCCTAAAATCCCTATAAACCACTACGAAAACCTTTAAAACCAAAAAAAATATAAAAAACACCTAAAACCTAAAAATTCTAAATAACCTAAAACCATAAAACCCTTAAAAACCGTAAAACCACTAAAAAAACCTAAAAACCAATAAAAACATAAAAAAACTAAAAAATTCACAAAAACATAAAAAACCTTAAAGACCATGAAATCCCAAAGAAAAACTCAAAAATCTAAACAAACATAAACCCCCTAAGAAACCTAAAAATCACTAAAAAACCTAAACTATAAAAACCCTAAAACCATTAAAAATCCGAATGCAACCTAAAACCTAAAAAAAATCCTTAAATCCCCATGAAAACACTAAAACAACTAAAAACTCTAAAAACCCTTTAAACCCTTAAAACCTTAAAAAATTCTAAAAAATCTGAAAAACCCTAAAAACTCAAAAGAACCCTAAAAACCCAAAAAAAACCATAACACCTCTCAAAGTTAATAGAATATTCAATACCAAAAATTTCCTAAAAATCAATAAAAAAAATTTAAAATTGTAAAAAAACTTGAAAAATCCTAAAAAACAGCAAGAAACCCATAAAAACATAAAAACTATTAAAACCCATAAAAACATAAAAAATTCCAAAATCCCTAGAAAACCCAAAAAACCAAAAAAACCCCTAAAATCCATCAAAATACCTAAATACTCTATAAAACATAAAAACCTACCCCCCAAACAATCACTTAAGAAAAAAACCCCTAAAAACTCTGAAAACCCCAAAGAAAACATGAAAATATAAAATCGGTTAAATCCTATAAAATCCCTTAAAAAAGATAAAATCACTATAAACCCTTAAAAACCATAAAAACCATAAAACCACAAAAAGAGTAAAAACCCTTTGAACACCTAAATTAGTCAAAAAAAACCAAAAAAACCCTTAATAACACCAAAAATACTAAATCCCCAAAAAACCAAAAAACCCTTAAAACACTAAAAATCGAAAAAACCGCAAAAAATCACCAAAACCCATAAAACCCATAAAAATTCTAAAATCCCTAAAATTCATAATAATGTAAAAACCCATAAAACCCCTCAAAAACCCTAATAAAAACTTCAAAATGTTAAAATAATTGAATCCCCTAAAAACATAAAAAATTGTAAAACCCCCATAAATGACATGAAATCTCTAAACACCCTAAAAACCCTAAAAACCAATAAAAGTGTCAAAAAACCACTAAAATCTCTAAAAACCCTTCAAACCTCTAAAACCGTTCAAACACACTAAATAACCTTAAAACCCCTAAAAAAATAAAAAAACTCCCTTAAACCCAAAAAATGATAGAAACCATTAAACCCTGAAACTCCTTAAAATGTCTAAAAACCCTAAAATCCATAAATATAAAAAACCCCTAAAAATACTTTAAAATGTAAAAACCCCTAAAAACTTGAGAAACCCTAACAAAACCTTAAAAACCCAAAAACACTTAAAACCTTTAAAAACCCTAAATAAATTAAAAGCCCTAAGAAACCTATAAACCCTTAAAATCATAAAAACCATAAAAAATATAAAATAAAAAAAATCTATAAAAAACAACAAAATCCCAAAAAAAACTACCAGAAACATTAAAAACCCCTAAAATACTAAAAACTATAAAAACTATAAAAACACAAAAAAACTCAAAAAACCAAAATAAACCAAAAGCCATAAAAACCCTCAAAAACCCTAAGAACACTGAAAAGACCAAAAAATCCCTAAAAATATAAAAACTCATTAAAAACCTGAAAACCCCAAAGATAATCTTGAAACCTCACAACACTTAAAACCCCTAACAATCAAAAAATGATAAAAATGCTAAAACCTATCAAACCCTGGAAACCTTAAAAGCTCTGAAAAATAATAAAAACTAAATAAACAATAAAATATCTTAATTCAAATTAAACCCATAAAAACAAAAAAACTCTAAAAACCATAAAATCCATGAAACTCAAAAAAACCCTAAAAATCAAAAAATCCCATTATACACTAAACACCATAAATAACTCTAAAAAATCTCAAGAACCATAAAACCAAAAAACCATAAAAAATCATAAAAAATACTTAAAAATTACTCGAATTATAAAAAACATTAATCATTAAAAGACCCATAAGAAAACATTAAAAACATAAAAACAGTTAGAACCACTAAAAAATTAAAAATGAAAAAACATCAAAAAACCTTGAAAAAAAAACAACCCTAAAAATATTAAAAAAACTAAAACCCCACAAAACCCTTTAAACCGAATCAAAACTCTAGAAACATTTTAAATCATTAAACTCATTAAAAACTCTAAACAAACCTAAAAATCATAAAAACTCAAAAAAAATAAAAAACTAAAAAACCATAAAAACCCTAAATATCCTAAAAACTCCTAAGAAAAAAAACTAAAAACCTGAAAAAAATTAAAACCCCTAGAAAACCTAAAAATGATAAATAAACATAAGTACCCTAAAAACACTAAAAACTCAAAAAACCACAAAACCCATGAAACTCTTAAAAAACCATAAAATCCTAAAAACCACTGAAATCCCTTTAATTCCCTCAAGGAATTAAAAACTCTAAAAACATAAAAACCTAAGAAAATAAAAAATCCTAAAACCCCCCAAAAATCCTTTAAAAAACTCAAAATACAAAAGAACCCAAAAAACCATAAAAGTCGTAAAAATTCCTATAAATTACTAAAAACATAAAAAACCCAAAAAACCTATAAAATACTATAAAAATACTTTGAAACCTAAAAACACTTAGAACCCTTAAAAATGTAAAAAAAAATTAAAAAAACCTAAAATTCATGAACAACTCTAAATACCTAAAAACCTTTGAAACCCCATACAAATAATAAAAATAAATAAAAAATCTTAAAAATAATAAACCACTAAAAATGTTTAAAAACTATAAAAAACATAAACCCTAAAAAGGCTCAAATAAAATCCTAAAAACCAAGAAAAAACTAAAAACCCCTAAAACCCTAAAGCCCTTAAAAATACCATAAAACCCTAAAAACCAAAAAAATCCTAAAAATACCTAACAACATAAAACCCTAAATTCCCTATGAAAACCTAAAAAACAAAAAATCACTAAAAACTAATTAAAACCTGAAAACACTTAAAACCCTACAAACCCCTAAAAACCCTAAACATCCCTAAAAATTATAAAAGGCCAAAGAAACAAAAAAAACCATAATATCCCAAAAAACATAAAATACCCTAAAAACTGTAAAAACACTAACAAAATTGTAAAAACCAAAACACACGTAAAACCCATAAAAATCTAAAAAACACTAAAATCCTTAGAAACCCCTAAAAACTAAAAAACTCGTAAAAGCCTTAAAACCCCATAAAAACCATAATACCCAATGAAAAATCTAAAAACCTTTTAAAAATCTAGAAGCATTAAAAAACTCTAAAAATCATAAAAACCCTAAACACTCAGAGAAAACCTAAAAACCCAAAAAAACCATAAAAACCTATAATACTCTAAAAGCTTCAAAAACCCTAAAAACCCTAAAATCCTATAGAATTCATAAAATTACCTAAAAAAATAAAAACCCCTAAAACCATGAAAACCTTAAGAAGAACATAAAACCCTAAAACACTTAAAACCCAAAAAACATTAAAAATAAAAAAAATCCTAAAAACCATAAAACCCCTGAATACCATAAAAACCCAAAAAACCCTAAATACACTAAGAAATATAGAAACCCATTATACCACTAAATTTTTTCAAAACACTAAAAACCCATTAAATCTCTAAAGATGAAAAAACATTCCTAACCCCCCCCCCATAAAAAACAATACTACCCTTAAAAATCATAAAAACACTAAAACCCCTTGAAATCCATAAAAACCCTAAAAACCATTAAAACCCAAAAAATACAAAAAATCCCAAAAACATAAAAAACCCTATATCCCTAAAAACCCTTAAGAAATCATTAATAACCTAAAATCAGTTTAAACCCCTAAAATCCTAAAAATGCTAAATAATCTAAAAACCCTAAAATCCCCAAAAACCCAAAAGACCAAAAAAACCCCTACAAACCCAAAAAACCCTTAAAATACCTAAAAACCATAAAACCATAAAACCATAAAAACTATAAAAATCTTTAAAAATTCCAAGAAACCCCTAATAATGTAAAAATCTATAAACTCCTTGAAAAAACATAATTTGTAATCCATGACCCGCTAGGAAGTTTTCTAGGAACCTTATTTAGCATTTACCTGCTAAAAAACTAGATATATGCATGAAAACAAGTGATAATGGCTATAAATGTTGTAAATATTGACGAAAGTAGAGAATTGGTCATGGTAGAACCCAAATAGAACTTGTCTCTATGAAATTTATCCATAAAAAACCTAATGGATGAATAATCATTTGATAAGTCGTGAATTAAGCCCAAACATGATGGTTGATAGAAAAACTCAACATAATAACATTACCTTATATCACGATGCTCAAAGTGTACAAGGGGTGGATATTTATAGCCAAAGAGTGACAAAAAAGTCTAACACCTAGTTTCCAAAATTCAAAAAACCTAAATGATGCTTTTGACCATTTTAGAACATGTCAATGACATTAATGAAAAGTATCACACCCTTTTGGGATGTAAAAACAGCTATCCCACAACATTTGACTTTGAAGATTCATTGGTGGGGTGGGCTTGAAATTAATAGTACACTATGGTATGGGTTTTTAAAATAACTTTTTGGCATTAATTAATGTAAAAATAGGCCTAAGTTCTTCCCCTAAGGAATGGTATTTGGAATCCCCTTGTAATTATTTGATTAACCCATTTGAGGCCTTCTTCATTCTATTGGTCTTCTCCCTTGTCATTGGGCCCCCAACTCCTCACAACAGGTCCTTTGAAATCATGTGAATTCCACCCTCCTCGTCAAGTCTTCCTTCAACCCATCGATGTCTATGTGTTCCATGATCCTCATCATCCCCAACCTCTTCAAAATTATTCTTCCTCAAATATGAAAATTCAAAGGTCGAAAGATCAGCAACATTAAAGGTCACTCTAACATTTCCATACATGACAGGTAACTCAATTCTATAGGAATTATCATTGAACATCTCTAAGTCTTGGAAAGGTCTATATCCTCAGATATGAAGTTTATTTTTCATTTCCTATGGAACCTCCATTTTAAGAGGGTTTTCCATACCGAATGGCCTGGAACAAATATACCTTGTTTCCAACAATTCCTTTTTCAATCACCATATTCTTTTAATAAATACACAACATAAGAAGGAATTTGTTGGTTAAGAGAGTAAGTGGTAAAAATTTATCCATTGAATATAATTTTGATAGTTTATTACCCTTCTAAATATCTATTATATTCATTTTTTCAGAAAATAAACTCACTTTTCCCTCAACACTCTTGTTTTCACTGTTATGTTCACTATTATTTTCAACTCCTTTCTTTCCTCATTTATTTTTATTTCACTCATCACTACTTTTTAATTATTTATTTTTCTATTCTCTTAATTCTTTCTATTTTATTCTTGTTCTATTTTTTTCTTATTCTCTCTTTTCATAAACACTCTCAATCCTCACTTGGTCTTGATAATCTAGAAATAGCCTCAAGGGTGTAAGTATAAATGGTCTCCCCTTGTAATCAAAAGAATAAGGGTTTGTGTATCCATTATGTGTGACCCTCATATCAAAATTCTGACACCCACCCACTATGATATGACAAGCGTTCTTGGGAACAACATTTCATACAAATGTTTCTTCATACTTTCCATATCAACCATCAAAGCAATTTCTATGTTTGTGAAACTACCCCCATGAGTGATCATACTTCATACATTATCCATGAATAAGAATGTAGTATGAAAAATATTCTCCCTTTACTCTTGATCATATTCTCCTTTGGGTATATCACTCAAAGAATGCCTTTCCATAAGAATCTATACATATATGGGGCTCTCTATATCGACATCTGAAAACTCCTCTAGTGGTAAAATTTAATCTTTTCTGGCACTATCACTAAGAAAATTTCGATTATAAAAAACAATCACAATTCTATTGTTTGGGAATTATGTGGAAAAATGTAAAAATCCTTAACATTTAAAACATATCATGTGATTTTGAAATAACCTTACCATCCATTATGCCTTTTTATTCTGGAAATAATGGCTTTGGTTGGGTCACCTCCTTTGAATCTATTTTTTTGTTCCCTTACATGTTTTTTTATTTTGGTATCCTTGAAATTTAAATAATATTTAGAATCCTTAATGTAAGATGTATGGTGCATACTTATTTAATTTAATTGACTCTTCAATTTAGAATCCATGCGAATAAGATCTTATATATCCAAATAGTGGTGCATTTCCACTATATCCTGAATGTCATCGTTGAGGATATTTAAAAATCCTTCCATGGTATCTTATATCCCTTCATCAATATTGGATTGAATAATTATGATCTCCATCTCATTATGATGCTCTTGAACACTCGTATCTCCTTGTTTCAAACCCTGCAACGTTATAAACAAATCATGATAATAGTGAATAGAAATAAACCTATTACGCATTACCAATTTCATCTCTTCTAAAGTGCATATGAGTAATTCTACACTTTTTCATTGACTAAATTTTTGTTTGTCCCACAAAATACTAGAAAAGTCTGTGAATTCCATTACCTCAAACTTCCCCTTATTTTCCTCCAAATAGTTTTGGGAACTGAAAATATGATATACCGTTTGTTCCCCATTGAATTATGTTTTGGGACCATTGTTACCAAGGAATGAAGTGACCCTCAAATTTACTCCTCCAAGATCATTGGTTTTCCTCCATGGTGGTTTTTTTCTCTGAATTGGTGTCTCATGAAACTCAGGGAACTCCACTTCTTCAACCACCCTCCTTATTTTTAGTTCCCTAGAATTGGAAGGCCACATGAATTCATCCATACTTGCATTCAAACTTTAGAATCATTCTTATACACCCCTCATGAGCAACATAATTTTTGATTCATTGGTGTTACTAACCTCTACAATTTATGAACCCTACAATAAAATTTATTGAGAAATGAATATATACCTCACACACTCCCTCAATTTTTTACAATCTAAAATATTATTTTTTATCTTGTTTCACTCAATTTTGGATTTTTTTACAAAATTTACCTTTTACCAACCGAATTACATTCTATACCATTCTTACCAAATTCACACAAATCTAAAGTATTGTTGGAGTGTATAAATCTCTATGTTTAATTCAATGATAAAATTAAAAATTTATTCAAGAGAAAAATGTGAGAAGGGGAAGATAGAAGAAGAAGAAAACTGATAAATGGATATAAGAATAAAAATTTTTCTTTTATTAACCATTACCTTTTTTTTGATTTTTGGGATATTTTTTTGAATAAAGGTAGTATCAATATGATTTATATTCAATATGTTAATGTAGGTGAAGAAATAATTTTAAAGATAAAATGAAATCAAACTGATAGTTGCACTATAAAATCTATCCCTTCCTCATTGGCATGAGAAGTGATAGGGGAGATACTATGCCATATCATACATACCCAAGGCACAAAGGTTGGAATTAAATTCTAAGGGAATCATAAAAAATTTTGGGACACATTTAAATTTTCAGGTAAAACATCCAAACAATGATAACCAGAACAACAAAACTTCTTAATGATTCATGAGTAGAAAAATTCAATCCAGTATAAGACTAAACCAAAAGACAATATCAAAGTACAAGAAGAACTAATGTGGCATAACCAATGGATCCAAATGATAAAAAACTAAAAAACACCAAAGAAAAAACAATAACTCCCAATATCAAATAATATATAAATTATCATTCCCCACCCAAGGTATAAAGAATAATCACTAAATAATTGGGATACCTTTCCTTTACCTATGTATCGATATAAAACATTTGAAAACTCATCATAGTTCCCAAGTTGGGGGTGAGTATAAAACTTAGTAGGGTTTAATAAATGACTTCCCAACACATTCCACTAGGACTTAAGATGTTAGTAACTTTATATATAAAAATTTAAAAACCATTTAACACAGTTTATATCTAACCAAAATAGTTTTAAAAATAAAAAAAATCAAACAATCCTTCAAAACCATTTCTTTTTAAGGAATACATTAACAATTAAGACAGTCATTCTTTAAGGATCATAATCAAATCTTTTAAAAACTTATCCATTTATTATTTGGAATAAAAATTTATGTGTCCACACATATCCTCAACACAAACACACACATAGTCATGGTGTTATCATTAATGGTGAAAGTTCACGTCCATTCTTCACCCCTTTGATTGTTGTACTTCATTACCATTATCAATCCCATTCAACTCATACCCAAACATTATGATAAAAATAATATCAATGTATTTCAATAAAAAAAATTCAATAAATTATTTACTTTAATCAACAAGCCATAATTTTAAAATGAAAATTTTGGAATTATAAACAATTATTTTCCTAAAATCCATCCAATTATAATGATTTCCAAAACCATAATTCAAAAACTAATTCCCTCAAACCACACCGTGATTTTCAAAATAATTTCAAGAAATAAAATCAACATAAAATTAATCCTTTATGTTATAATCAAGAGTAGTCTATAGGAAATCCACATACCTATCAAACATAGTTGAAAATGAAGAAATATAAAACAACTTTAACAAACTGGATTAAATATTCAAGATTCCAAATTTGATCTCATTCCCATAAATCAAGAAAAAATAATATACCTTTAATATTGGCATAAAACAACATTTATATGTTACCAAAAACAAGAAATATGTTTCCAAAATAGGAAAGGATGATAGATTTAATGAAAATTATTAATAATGATAACTTATTGACATTTTCGGGTCTCCAATGCACTTGGATTCTTCTAAAACCGTTTTCAAAATGGAATGAATTATATCCACAAACTTAGGAGGAAAATTAATTATTGTTATGGATTTTTTGGGGGGAAATGATTGTGTTATAAGGTAAATCAAGTCACATCCCCAATATTCAAATCTAATTTCCACAATGCGGGTTTGGGTCACACATTTAGGAAAACAGTGCACAAGACTCTAGCTCCGATGAAAACTCATATGATTTGCTCTCATGTTAAGACAAAATGTGCTCCAACTAGGTTATACCCAATTTCATAGAATTTCATGGTTTATATTAGGAATCCATACAGTTTTTACAAACTATGATTATAATCATGTGCCTCCCCAGTGGCCACTATTTTATTTGCACAGTTTCCTGGATGTGATACAAAGTTTCCACTAACCATTCTCAAATTGTTCACCTAAAAAAATATTAAAAACATAACAAATATCCCACTAACATCGTGAAAATAAAAAAAAACTATATATAAATAAATTACATAAATAAAGGTTCATGTATCTAAAACCGAGGGTGAAACATTATACCCAACAAGGGTATTTCCATTATTAAAAATTTGAAAACTAGAGTTTTCCCTAAAGAGTTCTAGCCATTTATCCATCATTTCATTTTAACTCTCCCAAGTTTCCTTCTAAATAAAACCATGTTTGAATAAAACCCACATGATACTTAGGATGTTACCCTAAAATAATTTCACTTGCTTATCCAAAATCCATACAAGCTCATGAACCACAGTGTAATCTAACTCTAGGTCAGCACAATCTCATCAAATCACATGGTTTGTTTCAGGTTGATAATTTTTTAATTGAGATACATTAAACATATTATACACTTAACTAAACCTTAGTGAAAAATAAAATCCATATTTCACCTCATCCACACATTCATGTCTCTCAAAAGTGCTTATGTATTGAGGATATAAAATTTCAGAATTCTAAAATTGACAATTCCCAAGCCTTAGATAGATTATCAAGAACATGTGATCACTAAACATAAATGAAAATGGAAATTTATGATGATCTACATATTATTATTTTCAAATATATGCCTTCTCCATCCTCTTTCTAATTAACTGATTCTTATATGTTGTCTCTTGCACGAGGCTTGGTCCAACCAGTGAAGTCTCACCTATTTCCACCCCAAAATTGGAGAGTGAAAAGAACACTCATACAATTCTTCAAAAGGATCCATATGTATCAAGGCCTAATAAATTTTGTTGCATGAAAACTCCACTAATGTAATGTGATCTCCCCATGAGCCTCCAAAATCTATTACATAACACCCAAACAAGTCCTCCAATGTTTATATCATTCTTTTGGATTATCCTTACTTTTGAAGATGATATGTCATGATCATTGTCAACTAAGTCCAAAGGGTTTTCTTAAATTATTTTCAAAAACAATATGCAAAATAGTGGTCTATGTCATATACAATCGATGCTAGAACAAAATTTCTCTTTACAACTTATTAGATATAGATTTTTGAAATGTCCTCCACCAGATTGGTTTTATGAATAGGGATGAAATGGAATGACTTTGTGAGATGATCCACTATCACCCATATAGAATCGTGTTTCAGAATTATATTAGGTAGACGTGTTACACAATCCATCACCATCTTCTCCCATTTCTATACAATAATCGGTGAAGACTACAACATATCTGCTAGTTTTTGGTTATCTTCATTAACTTTATAATAGGTGAGTAATATCAAAATAATATCATCCACCTTTCTTTTCATTCCATCCAGAAAAAAAATCAAATTTTAGTGCCTTACACATCTTTTTTTTTCCATGATGATCAGTCTTTCTCAAATGGTGATAAGAATGAAGGAGTTATTCCTAACAATCCAAAGGTATGAAAAATAGATATTGAATCCAAAACACTGATATTCTATCAATATTTTGTCCCTCAATAGTCTCCCCACCATTATATTTTACCTCATATAAAAACATTCAGAATTAGATGTCTAGGCCACATTTACCTTCTCCACGAAATCTGGAACCAAATAAACTGAAAAACAATAATTATACCTCTATATTCATAATCTAAGGGAATTTTGAGAATCACCAACATTATATGCCATTAACTAGAAGCCTCTTTCACAAACTGACTATATGAAATTTTTCTTAATGAATTCACCACAAAGTTCCCTTTTCTAGTGTATACATTAAGTCAAAGTCAAAAATTTGTAGATACGCATTCCATATTCTTTGTCTCATATTCAAATCGATTTGTGAGAAAATTTATTTCAAGGTCTTGTGATCTATAAAAAAATTTAATTTATCACCAAAAAGATAATGATTCTAGGTCTTCAAAACATAGACCACAATGCTTGATTCCAAATCACGAGTTGGGTAGTTATTATCATGAACCAATAAATACTATGAGACAAAACTAACAAAATTATATCTCTATAAGAGAACACACCCCGACCTAGATCATGAAGCATCATAATAAATCATATATCCTTTTCTTAATTCTATAAATATCAAGATCGGTGATGTTTTATGGATAAATTTATGCTCTTGAAAACACTATTGACACTGATCATTCCATTAGAATGGAATATTTTTTATTGTAAAATTGTCATAGGTAATGATAGTCATGAAAAGTCATGAATGAAACATCAGTAATAAACTTCTCAACAAAGGAAATTATGTATCTCAAAGAAATTATTTAGCGGTTACCAAGATATCACAACCTCTATATTTTCTAGATCCCGAGAAACACCTTTTTCAATGATAACATATCCAAGGAAACATACCTATTATATCCAAAAATCACACATCGAAAGTTTAGAATATAGATGATGATCTTACTAGATACCCACTACTATTGCCATGTATTTCTCATGATCAAATGTTTCCCTATAATACGCTGGTATGTCATCCACAAATACCACCAAAAAATAATACATATAACATTGAAATATCTAATTCATTAATGAAATAAAGATAGAGGGTGCATTAATAAGACGAAAAATCATAACCGAATACTCTTAATGGACATATCTACTTCTGAACGATGTCTACAGTATATCCTTCTTCCAAACCCAGTGTGGGTAATATCAAAAACAACATTCAATTTTAGGGAACTGTTGAGATCCCCTAAATTGATATAATAACTAATCAATGTGTGGAAGAGGATAATGATTACTTATCATAACTTGATTAAGATTATGATAATCCACACAATGTCTAAGAATTTCATCTTCCTTTTTAACCAAAAGAACCAGTTCTTCCCATGAAGATGTACTCGGATCAATTAATCCTTTGTTTTCCAATTCTTATAGCTATACATTCAATTTATTTAATTATATTGGTTCTGTATGATAATATAGAAGTGGGATAGGACTAATCCATGGTAAGAGATAAATAGTAAACTATACTTCTCTTTTGGGAGGAAACCATAAGAAATTATAAGAAAAGGTATCATGAAATTGATCAAAAAATTATTAGAAAATTATTATTCTTGATCTCATCCATAGATTCCTTTGGTCAAGGATACCAACTGGTATGATATTGTTCCAACTTATAGTGTCATAAATCCTTATCCACTTCCCATTATATTCCAATTTTCTCTAAATATATGATCAACACCATCATAAGTTATAAAAATAACCCTTTGGGATAACAATTGATGAGAGATATGAACATTCTTAACCAATCCATAAAAAGGATTAAGTCATAGACATCCATCTCAATCATAGAGAAGTCCCATATAAATTTATCCCCATAAATAGTTATAAAACATGCTTTGAAAACCAAGTCTTGAAACTGTTTTTGTCCATGAAAATTTTGATGATTCAAAACATAGGGCATCATCTCAACATGAAATCCCATAGGATCAATTTTACAAGAAGCAATAAACTAATAAGGCATGCCCGAATCAAACAAATATTGCATAAGCTTAGAATTCAAAATAATCATACCTCTCACCATCAAAGGTCTTGATTGATCATCCTTGATCACTTTCCCAACTTCATACAATTTCATACTCACTAGGCCTTTCTCTTTTTTACCCTACTGAGATTAACCTGGATGAGGAGTCATCGTATTCCTAGAATCAGCTTGGATTTCATGAATTTTATAATGATATCTATTTTACTGCAGTAATCCCATCAAAACAAATGATTCCTAAGAAGAATGATATGTTTCCCTAGTACTTGACCTCAGATCACTACGATAATAACACTATAGAATCACATTGATAACAATCGGGTGTACCCTTTAATTTAGAAGGAAGAATCATTGATCCTGCCATCTAATTCAGATCCATACCACCACCATGTAAATAAGTGTCCCTCTTCAACTTATTCAGAACATTAGAGTACCCACTAGTTCCTATTGGTATTAAAATTCTTCCTCCAACCGTATTTCCTGAGATATTAATTTCTTCCACTATTTCTATATTGAACATCATTGTATAATATGATATGTAAAGAATGAAAATCCTTGAGAGGATCTATTTCCTTAAACATGATTGAAAAAGGATTTCCTTCAATGAAGCACTTGTATAAACAACATGTTAAAATAGGACAAAATAATAAATTTATATGAATACTATGTTTCTATGAGGTTATCTTACATTAAACTAAGTAATTTTTTTTGTTCTTGTGGTTAGGAAATTATGAAGACAAATTTGTTTATTAATAAATTATTCAAAATATTCTCATGTCATTGTTGGTCAAATTTAACCTAAACTACTAAATCCCACCTCTGGAATTCAAGATCTTCCAATATGTATGTTTCCAAATTTAGGTTCACCTTAGATAGTGTTTTAAGGAATTTGAAGATTTGATTTACCCTATTTAGCCACACTTCTGCTTTTATGGTTCTAGATCACCCTAAAAGATGGTTGGATTATTTTTGTGGAACAGAAATGAATGATCCACCTACCATGGTTAATTATTTATGTTCACTTTTTTGATGACCTGAAATTACTAGACAATAATCTGAAAAACTTTTTGTTCAACCATGGATCATGTGCAACCACTTTTCAAGTAACCTCTTCCAGTTTTTTTCAAAAATTCCTACCGAGTTCCATTCACTATAACCAAAATAAAAACTCCATTTAGTCTCACTCTATATAAATGTAATTTTTATAAATTTAAAATTTACCACATCACACATATCCCAACAACTCTTTCCAAAATTCTATAATTTCTACTTTCAAGCAATTTTTGAAAATTCCACCATGATTTTGAAAATCAAACCATTTTCAGTTATTTTCATGATTTAATAATTTTTCACTAAATATTTAATCATTACTCAAAATGAAATATTTACACTTATTAGAAAGTTATTTATATAAATGCATTTCATTCTCTTTTCATAGGCTAAACCCATGATGATGAGGTGACAAATCCATGAAGTGTCTCAAAACACTCATGTGCACAACTCCCTAGTAACATGAGATTCAGTATAAAGAGGTTAGATATGCCTTTTAATGCATTAAATTAAATGTTTAGATAGTCCTATTTACTTTATACCAACTCAATATATATATCAATAGGATTTCAAAGTAATGGACCGAACAAGAAGATACTATTTAAAACATTCATCCCATCCTCATTGGCATGAGAAGTGATGGGGTAGATACCATTTGAAACATTATTCCCCTCCTCATTGGCTTGAGAAGTGATGGGGGAGATACTAGTCCTTTGGTGAAATCCCTAAGACACTAAAGGGTATAAGTAAATTCCAAGGGGCACATAAACAGTTATATGATGATTTTACCTTTTAAGATAAAAAAACCAAACCAATAAAAACAATAACAACAAAAATTCTTAATGATGCATGAGTACCAAAATGAAATCTAATAAAAGACTAAACCAAGAGACAATATCAGAGTACAAGTGGAATATATTTGACAAAATCAATGGAACCAAATGATAACAAAACCAAAATACACCAAAGATTCCAACCACAACTAAAAATTTTCTCTGATATCTAAATACACATTCCTATCCCATGGCATAAAGAAACATTACTAAGGAACTGTGATACCTTGCCTTTACCTATGTCTTGATATATAAAATCAGAAAATGCTCCATAGTTCTCAATAAGGGGGTGTTTATAAATCTCAATATAATTTCCCAAATTAATTTCCAACTCATTCCACAAGTATTAAAAAAGTTATCACATTTATATGAAATTGTTAAAAACAATTTAAACCGTTTTAAATACAACAAATTTATTTTTCCAAGGAAAACAATCAATCAAGCCTTAAAACCCATTTTTTTCAAGGAATACATCAAAAACTAACACAATAAAAATTCAAGGAACAAAAAAAAATATTTTATCCATTTCACAATTTATGATTTTGAATAAACATTTTCATTTCAAAAAATATCTTCAATATAGAAACACACACAAGAATGTTATTACCATTGATGGTGGAACTTCAGGTCCACACTCTGTCCTTTCAATTTTGGTACTTCATAACCATTATCCATCTCATTAAACTCATCCTCAACCATTATTATAGAGTCATATCAATCCATTTAAAAATATAATTTCAAAAAAAAATTTACTTGCATCAACTAACCATAATTATCAAATCACAATTTTAAAATTATAATTAATGTTTTTCTAAAAATCTATCCAATTACCATGATTTCAAAAACCATAATTCAAAAAATAATTCCATCAAATCACACTAAAAAATTCAAAAAAACATCAAGTAATTAAATCAATTTGAAATCAAGACTTCAAAATCTAATCATGGGGATCTAAGATAGAATCAACCTACCTATCAAACATAATAAAAAATGAATAATGGAACAATAAATTTAAGGAACCAACTTAAATATTCGAGATTCCAACTTAGATCTCATTGCCTTAAATAAAAAAATCATATACTATTAATATTGACATCAAAAAACGTGGATATATACCAAATGAACTAGATAACTTATTCCAAAAGAGGGAAGGGGAATATATTTATGAAAAATGATGAATAACAAGCACTTATTGATGAACCTGAGTCTCCAATGTAGTTAGATTCTCCTAGGAATCTCTCCCGAATAGAAAGTAATTGTATCCACCATCTTGGTAGAATAAGAATTCGTAATATGGACTATATAGGGGGAAAAGAGTGGTTTATATGGAAAATAAAATTATATCTAAATTTTTTGGATCGAATTTTCTAATATGCATGGTTAGGGCATACAGTTAGGCAAACCATGCGCTGGCTATGCACGATCCACTGTCTCCAAACACACCTCCAATGGTTGGCTTGAATGGATAGACAAAACATTATCCAAAAATTTTATACCCCACTTTGTAGCATTTCATAGTTTCTACTAGGAATCCATACAGTTTGGGCAAAATATGTGCCTCCCCATGGTATATTATCTCATTTTCATGGTTTCTTGGAGGTGTTGCGAAATTTTTACTAATAATGCTCAACATGAGCACCTCCATAAAAGCATCAAAGTATTACAAATATCCTCTAAACCTCACTAAACATAACTGAATAATTTTTATATACTTAATTTTCATAAATTAAAGGTCAAATACATTAAATGAAGGGTTCTACATGAATAGTTTTAAAATTACATAATTCATTAAAAAATTTGATCTTGATGCATCTCATGATTTATAGATTTTATTTAAATGATTATATATAAATAATAAATATGGTATTCAAAAATATATGATTGATATACTATATATAAATAATTATGAAGAAATATTGTTCATTGGTGAAGAAAAAAATGGACCATAATTGATGTCGCCTGATTAAAAGTGAATAAAAGAAGGAAGAAGGGATAAAAAATGATGAAACTGGTTTCATTCAAATGGGATTTGATACTAAATGATACATGATCCATGAAATTCTAGGAAGATTGGAATGCCCTGACCCCAGTTACCCAGAGTCGGTGCATTATTTTAATACATTAGCATGATTACATGGAATCACGTCCCGAAGGACCAATCAGTTTACCTGTCTTGGACAATAGATTACATACATGAATGTTACATTACACTTTATAACACACAAAAAAACTTAAATAATCCTTTATGAACATCGTTATTCCCTTATCTTAACCATAGATATTAATAACAATACACCTTTTAGAATCTTGGGAAAAATAAAACATAGAAAGGGGTGAGCTCAAATGCTCAGTAAGGGTAAGCAATACAGCAAAAGATAACATAAATATTTAACATGGTGAATAATTGAAAACACTTGACTTTACCAATAATAATCATGAATACTTTTAAGGTAGGTATATTAGCAGAGTAAATATATCCATAATAAAACATAATCATGAGAATTATACTAATCTAATGACCACATGAACCATCAATATTATTTTTATAATGAGGGAATGTATAATGATAGAAATTCTTAAAAAATTTAACAAGGCATCGGCCAAGACTTCTAAAATGATTAAGACCTCGGCCAAAATGATATATCAAATTGGGAAAGGCCTTGGACAATTACAGGTCAAGTTGTCTCATGAGACCTACCAATTCATCGAGGAGCTATAACGAGCTCCACCCGTCCCTTACTAAGTCCAAAATATTCCTCTTATAAAAGAGTTGAAATATAATATAAACATTCGTATTAAAACTAGCATACTAAATGTAAATACATTAACCATAAACCATGAATGGTATAAAAATAACACATCCATAGTCAAAAATATCGAAAAACCTTAAATACAATATTGAAGATTTGTATCATAATGAATCGACTTCAAAAAAGTATAAAATTCATCAAAGGATGTTGACATAGATGAAATCAAAACTACTTGCGAGAAATATCTCTTTCTTTTTTGAAATAATTTAAAGTTACATAATTATAAAAGACAACATTTATTTTGAAAAAATTCTTATAATATTGTAATGGAAGATTTGATGATGTTATAATGGCGGAGAATAACCGCATCTGTCATATAAGTTAAGAAAAACATTCTTAACTTAATTTTGTCAAAATGGTCGTAAAGTGCCTTATTTGGAAAACGACTGAAAGATTCATTTAAAAACATACATGTTCAAATAAGGGTATAAATGAAATTAAACCATTTTCTAGTAAATATTAAAAATGTTTTGAAATACATTTTAAGAAACATGTATATGGATGATAAAGAGTTCCAGAAGATACTTATGTAAAAACAACCTTAGATGATAAAGAGATTGTGAAATTAACACTTACCTTGTACTTTTCCTTGCTAAAGGGTAGGTTAACCTCCTTTATAATGAATAAATAATTGTTATTAGATTATATAGAACCATATACATTAATATGATATCATATATTATATATTAATATTACTTTGTTAATAATATTTTAGTATTATCGTCGTTTCGGGTGTTAACTGATATGTTTTCCTTTATATACAATGTTATGTAAGTAATGTTTCTTATGGATAGGAGGTATCTTATTCATATTGAGAATGATAATAAGTCTTTAAACATTATTTTTAATCATCAAATGAAAATTATTAATGAATGGATATGATGGGTAATGAATCTCATCGCGTTCGTGGAGACGGTAATCCGTACGTACGCACGAGCAATAATATAATTCTTTTGAAATTAAAATCATATATAATTGGATTTTAAATCATATAAAAATAATAATTATCATGTTATATTTATTATTTACACCATTTATACTCATTATTATACCCATCCAAATGATGAAGTATTTGAATAACAAACTACACCACGACGTGGAGATGGTAATCCGTATGTACGCACATATGGTGACTTTGTTATTTATAGGATGGGTAGAATAATGAATATGGTTGTACCATTTTTATAATAACATCATAGTATATATAATATGATGGATTTATTATTTCATAATGGAAACAATAAAGAAAGAGTAAGTGGAAGAAGAAAAGAACTTGAAAGAGGTGATGAAATATTTACATATTCTTCCAGTTCATCCTTTTGATTTAATCAAAAGGGAACCTTAGTCTGACTTTATGACTAAAGTAAGGCCTATATGATTAATGGAAAATATTTGGGAATGACTTTTCTGATCCAAATGGTCTTGAAGGTGTGAATTTGAAAGAATGGAAAGTCTCATTTTATAAGAGGGGTGAGGGGCACCTTAGGAAAAGATTGAAATATTATTTTATAATAAAATAATTTTCGGTTACTAGTGGATAAAAAATGAATTATTTAAATTATAATGTCGGTATGGGTCGAAAACCACTCAACTAATAGGTTTTATATAGGTTTTGGTCACTATATTAACCTTATATTTTAGATTTAACTCCTAGTTAAATAGTTTGACATTTACCATGTCTTTTTTTATTTTTAGATTATATGGTCAATAAACTTATTATAAACTTCCAATAGAACCCCATGTTGTTTATTAATGATACAAATATCTTTATATAAGTCTTTTAGCATATCCTTATCTTTTTAGGATTATTATATCAACCAATAATATTGTATTTGTAAAAAACTCAATTATGTCTATTTTGAAATTATTTAATAATTGATTTTTTTAAAGTACTAACAACTTTATTACTTTGAACTAAATACATTTAATCAACCCTAACATGTCATAGTCACCTATAAATTTTTTGTATGGCATAAAAACGTTAAAATCATATTTATTTTAGTATTTATTATATCATTTATTTGATTATTTCATTAATAAGGAAAATACTACATCATTATTATGTCATATATTAATATATTTATTTTATGTATAAAAATTAAAATTAAAATATCATGAGGTAGTGAATCTTACTATCTTTCTAAATACTATTTATAGTCTAATATATCGATTAATAAGCTCATATAAATTTTTTTTACTAAAAGATATTTTCTTTTGTTATTTTTGTCTTTACTTTAGATTATTTAATATAAAACGTCATTATCACTCCCATGTGGCTCTATAGTGTCCCAAAATCGACCTAAGGATACCCATGGTCGGACAGATATCATCCAATAGTTTTAGGACATGTTTTAGTGTAATTTAATATTATTATAAAATTATTTTTTAACTTTATTTACTGGTTTTACCCCTTTAACCACGGTAAAAAAAATATTTACTGAAGTAAATATTCCTAATGTCTAAAAAAATGTTACCTATTTACAAAATAAAGACCTCCTGATTACAAATTTGGAATCCATTTTTTTAAATTCTAAACATAGAAGTGGTAGATATTAATTTAAAATAAATTTCTGTTGTCAAAACAAAAACTGTGTTTTTAAGAAATAATAACTATCAAACGATTGATACTTGTTTGTGTCCAATTTCAAAGTGAAATTACATTCAATGAGCAGCATTGGATTAAATGGTAAAAATATAATCTATTTATACTTCCAAACCATTAAAATTTATAATTTAACACAATAAATTATTTTGATTAAAAAAGTTGTTTTCAGTTAAAATATAGTGTTTTTAACTACACACCCAAATATGAAAGTTATCATAAAAGCACAAATAATTTATTGAAACTAAATTCTTATGTCCCAATTCTAATGAAGAAGTTTATTTTATCAAATTTAATATATAAAAGTTTTAAATATTGGATTTAAAAAGGGTTCTCCATTAAAAGGTGGTAAATTACATTTTTTTGAAAAATACTTCTTTTATCTGAAAAATGAATTTTTTATTACATTATTTCTAAGAAACTCATAATATGGAATCGAAAATTATAAGTTTTATATTTAGTTAATACTATTAATAACCGTTTTTAACATCTAGTTTAGTAAGTCATGGTGATCTTGAACTCAATGTTGCATGTAGTGCAAGTTATTGAATTTCTTTGAAAAAATAAATTATTATGAAATCTTAGGGTGTTATATTCTTCCCTCCTTTAATAAATTTCATCCTCACACTTTGAAATTGATCTTCAAAAATAAAAGGTTGAAAAGTAAAAATACCTTTGTGGGAAAACACACATCGAATATTGGGTTAATAAAAATTAGTCTTAATAAGAGGAAAAGATAAATGAAAAGGTCACAACCAAATTATGATCTCAATTATGAGAACATTGGTGGAAATTAGAGACACATAATTGTAGGAAAAAGGTAAATATTTATAGGTAGTGATTGAGGTCATCAATCACAAATAAGTGTAAAATTGAGGGCCTCAAATCCATCAATCTATGATGATTTAAAATACCATCAGTTCAACAAAACATAAGGTGTTGGGATTATACATTTTTAGTTTTAAGATCCATTCCATAATGTTTATCAATTAATTTATTCATATAATAAGATTAAAATATATATATATATATACTTAACAAGTAGAGTTTTATCCTTCAACTAATTCCTACCACAAACTCATCTTTCTCTCCAAAATATTTAAAAAATATATTCTATTTATCATAACCGTATAAGGTTCCAAAAATAATTAATTTATAATTCCCCTATCTGAACCATTAAAAAAACTAGATTATACAATCTAGGGACTTCACGTAGTCTAGTGATAGGAAATAAATCCCAATCTTACTATAGTTGTGGGTTCGATTCTCATAGCTTTGTCCGATGTGAGAGATTGTCACATGGTCTACGTGTTGTACTTTTTATAACAATCCAAAAATAACCTTAACAATAACATCCAATTTCATACTTAATTCATTACAACCATTAGAATTATCCAAAATACATCAATCCAAACTCATAGTCCAAAATTTATAAGTAAGTTAAACACAATGAATATCCTTTTTCCCACATAATAATATGTCAATACCTTCATCATGTATTCTTATAAAACATGGTAACACCCTGAATTACTGTAAAACCATATTGATTACTTTCATTCTCCCTTATTCTTTATAGAATAATTGATATACTCTTTATATCCATAAATGTAGTAAACTCCAACAATGATGGAATATACAAACCATTGATCAGTTCCAAGGTAGTAAAGACTATCCAATATAATTTTTCCAAATCAACCATCTCTTATTCCAAAATTAATAACTTAGTATCCAGACCATATTAAGGTTTATCTTTCCTCCAACCATGTATTTTTCAAAAAAATTAACTTGTTGTTGAGTTACTTTTCATAGAACCATATAATCTCAAATTCTCAATGAAATAGTACTGCAGTACAATCCTTATTTATTTCTATAATTCATATAACCATTACATCGTTGATACAACACTGAAATGACATAATACTTTAATAACAACACAGGAACTCTAAATCATTCCCCTACATTTTCGGTAGTATCATAACTTGATTCTTATCCAATATCAGCATTTGGGGTATACTCTACTGATTTGGACATTGATTTCCATAGTGTACCAACTCCTTGCAGATGAAGAATTGTACATTTTAAACCTTTTTCTCACCCATGCAATCACATACTTGGTGTCCGTTTCCTCCATAGTTAAAACAAACTCCCATTATTTTTAAGCATTTACCTAGGTGATTCTTTCCACAGTTATCACACATGGGAAAATATTTCTTTCCCTTATTCCATTTATCCATATTTCTCTCTAACATATTTTTCTTCTCTAGCTTCCCTTCAAAGCCATAGGGCTCAAAAAAATTACTTATCTTATTAACATATGATACTATTTCTTCGCATGATGAGAATAAGTGGGAGACTATTTACTTTTTAAATGTTGGATTAATACCATGAAAGATATTATCCTTCTTAATCATTCGATCATGCGTATTTCTAGAATTGTCATTCATTCTATTATGAATCATTTCTATATAATGGCATACACTAGGTCAGTTTATGATCATAATGAATAATTTCAAACTTGTAAAATACCTAAGGTAAATTGAATAGTTTATGGATAGAATTTGTAATCATAAAAATATTTTCTTTGAGGAAGTATATACTCATAAATCATTCATAATGGTTTGTAATTAAAATGATAATTAGCCTAAGAATATCCCCCAGGAGTGTCATTACCATGAGTGCAGCATAAACCATTGTCGTGCACCAGTTCTTGTTTGAGTCTAGCTCAAAGTGGTGTGTGGGGGTTTTAGCCATAGGTACATCTGTTCCAGAGCCGCCTCTACCTGCTTGTATCCAGACAGGGATAAAAAACTTATAAAAATTACAAAATCTCTACAGTACTAAAATTCTTGGAAGTTCTTCAATACTAACCCTCAAATTCTATCTTAGGGCTTTGTTATCTAATCAAAGTTTATCTAAATCTAGTTTCCTTATTTTGAACTAAACTTCTTCTGATACCAACTATAACACCCTGACCCCAGTTAACCAAATTTGGTGCATTATTTTAATACATTATCATGATTACAAGGAATCAAGTCCCTAAGGACTGATCGGTTTAGTAGTCTTGGAAATAGATTACATACATGAATGTTACATTACACATTATAACATACAACACAACATAAATAATCCTTCATGAATTCCATTATTCCCTTATCTTAACCCTATATATCAATCACAATACACTTCTTGAAATCCTAGGAAAAATAAAACATAGAAAGGGGTGATCTCAAACACTCAGTAAGGGTAATAAATAAAGCATAAGATAACTTAAATATTAAGCATGGTGAATAATTAGAAACACATGCCTTTACCAATAATAAACATGAATAAATTTATGGCAGGAATATGAGATGAGTAAATAATTCCATAATAAAACATAATCAGCGGTATTCTACTAGTCGAATGACCACATGAACCATCAATATTATTTTCATGATGGGTGAATTTATAATGACAGACATTCTGAAACATTTTGTCAAGGCCTCAGCCAAGACGTCTAAAAATGATTAAGCCCTTGGCCAAAACTATATATCAAATTGGGAAAGGCCTCAACCAATTACATTTCTAGTTGTCTCATGAGATCTACCGATGAATCTAGGAGCTATAACAGGCTCCACCCGTCACATGCTAATTCCAATACATTCCTCATATGAAAGGGTTGAAATATAACATAAACATTTGTATTAAAACTAGCATATTAAATGTAAATAAATTAACTATAAACCATGAATGGTATAAAAATAACACATCCATAGTAAAACATATCGAAAATACTTCAATACAATATGGAATACTTGTATCATAATGAATCAACTTCAAACATGTATAAAATCCATCAAAGGATGTTGATATAGATGAAATCAAAACTATTTGAGAGAAATATCTATTTCTTTTTTGAAATAATTTAAAGTCACATAATTATAAAAGAAAACATTTCTTTTGAAAATATTATTATAATCTTGTAAGGGAAGCTTTGACGATGTTATAACGGTAGAGAATAACCGCACCCTCTGTATAAGTTAAGAAAAAAAATTTCTTTAATTTTGTCGAAAAGGTCGTAAAGTACCTTGTTTGGAAAATAACTGAAATATTCCATTCAAAACATACAAGTTAAAATAAGGGTATAAATTAATTTAACCCATTTTCTATTAAATAGTAAAAAGTTTTTGAAATACTTTTTAGGAAACATTGATGTTGATGATAAAGATGTCCCAATAGATACTTACGTAAAAACTACCTCGGATGATAATGAGATTGTGAAATTAAACCATACCTTGAACTTTTCCTTAGATGAGGGTAGTTTAACCTCCTGTATAATGGTGAAATAATTGTTATAAAATTATACAAGAACCATATAAATTAATATGATATAATATATGATTTTTTAATATTGCTTTGTTATTAATATTTTAGTATTATCTTCGTTTCGGGTGTTAACTGATTCAATTTCCTTTATATGATTTGTTTTGTAAGTAATGTTTTTCATGGATTGGATGTACCTTATTCATATTCAGAATGATATTAAGTATTTAAACATTATTTTTAATCATCAAATGAAAATTATTCTTGAATGGATACGATGGGGAATGAATCTCATCGTTTTCGTGGAGACGGTAATCCTTACGTACACATGAGCGACAATATCATTCTTTTGATAATAAAATCATATATAATTGGATGTTATATCACATGAAAAAGAATCATTATCATGTTATATTTATTATTTACATCATTTATACTCATTATTATACCAATCCAAATGATGATGTATTTGAATAACAAACTACACCCCGACGTGGAGTTGGTAATCCGTACATACGCACATATGGTGACTTTGTTATTTATTGGATGGATAGAATAATGAATATGGTTGTACCATTTTTATAATAACATCACAGTATATATAAGATACTGGATTTATTATTTTATAATGGAAACAATAAATAAAGAGGAAGTGAAAGAAGAAAAGAACTTGAAAGAGGTGATGAAATATTTACCTCTTCTTCGGGTTCTTTCTTTTTATTTGATTGAAAGGGATCCTTAAGATGGATTAATGACTAATTGAAGGACTCTAAGTTTAAGGGAGGATAGTTGGGAGGGTTTTTGGGCCAGTTTTGGCCAATCAAAATGACTATGAAGGTGTGAGTTTGAGAGAAGGGGAAGTGCCCTTTTATAAGAGGGGTGAGGGGCACCTTTGGAAAAGATTGAAATATTATTTTATAATAAAATAATTTTCGGATTCAAATGGCTAAAAAATGAATTATTTAATGTATAAGGTGGGTATCGGTAAAAAACCACACAACCAATAGGTTTTAGATAGGTTTGGGTCACTATATTAACCTTATCATTTAGATTTAACTCTTAGTTAAATAGTATTGCATTTAGCATGTCTTTTTGTATTTTTATATTATATGGTTAATAAACTGACTATAAACATACAAAAAAACCCAAATTGGTTCACTAATGATACACCTATTATTATATAAGTCTTTTGGATAAGCCTTAGATTTTTAGTATTATTATATCAACCAATAATATTGTATTTTCTTTTTAAAACTCGTTTATGTCAATTTTGATATTATTTAATAATTGATTTTTTTAAAGTCATAATAACTTTATTACTTCAAAATAAATACATTTAATCAACCCTATAATGTAATATTCATCTATAAAAGTTTTTTATGGCATCAAAACGTTCAAATTAAATTTATTTTAGTATTTATAATATCATTTATTCGATTGTTTCATTAATAAGAAAAATAGTGCATCATTATTTTGTCATATATAAATATATTTATTTTATGTCTAAAAATTATAAATAAAATATCCTGAGGTAAGAAATATTTTTATATTTCTAATGACTATTTATAGTCGAATATATAAATTATATAAACTCATATAAAAATTGTTTTACTAAAAGATATTTCCTTTTCTTATTTTTGTATTTACTTTAGATTATTTAATATAAAATGTCATTATCACTCCCATGTGGCTCCATGGGGTCACAAAATCGACCCAATGATTCAAATGGTCAGACATTTATCATCAAATAGGGTTAGAACACGTGTTATGGTGATTTAATATTATTATAATATTATTTTTTAACTTTATTTACTGGATTTATCCCTTAAACCACGGTAAATAAAATATTTACTGAAGTAAATATTCATAATGTCTAAAAATAAAAGTTACCTATTTATAAAATATGAACCTCAGAATTCCAAATATGGAATCAATTTTTCCAAATTCAAAACACAGAAGTGGCAGAACTTAATTTAGAATTAATTCTCGTTGTCAAAACAAAAAGCGTGGTTTTAAGAAATAATAACTATCAAAAGATTGGCACTTGTTTATGTCCAATTTTACAAAAATATTACTTAAAATGACCAGAATTTGGTTAAATGGTAAAAATATAATCAATTTTTACTTCCAAACCATTGAAATGTATAATTTAACACTATAAATTATTTTGATTAAAAAAGTTGTTTTTAGTTAAAATAGTGTTTTTAACTATTCACCCAAATATAAAAGTTATCAAAAAAGAAACAAAAATTTATTGAAACTAAATTCTTATGTTCCGATTCTAAATAAGAAGTTTATGTACTCAAATTGAATATATAAAAGTTTCAAATATTGGATTTAAAAAGATTTTTCCATTAAAGGCGGTAAAATTGCATTTTTTTGAAAAATACTTCTTTTGTCTGAAAAAAATTAATTTGTTATTACATTATGTCTAAGAAACTCATACTATAGATTCTAAAATTATAAGGATTATATTAAGTTAATACTATTAATAAACACTTTTGAACGGTTAGTTTAGTAAGTCGTGGTGTGCTTGAACTCAGTGTTGCGTATAGTGCAAGTTGTTGAATTACATTGAAGAAATAACATATAATGAAATCATGGGGTGTTACAAAGATTCCAAGGAACCTTGTTCAATTTTATGTGTTGAGCACCCATATCCCCACAAGAAAACAAGTGAGAAGGGATATAAATGGGGTAAATAATGAACAAAGGAGAGAGTTGGTCAAGGTAGAACCCAATGAGACCTTATCTCTAATAAATATTTCCACAAGACACCCAAAGGATGAAAAATCAAGTTATATGTCAAGAATTAAGTAACAACACAAAGGTTGCAAGAAAACATCACCACAATAACATTAAATCCATTCATTATGTTCAATGTCTAAAAGGTGGTGGAAATTTATATCCAAAGAGAGATAAAAAATTTAACACCAAGTCTCTACAATTCAAAAAGTCTAAATGATGATTTTGAAAATTTTGGAACATGATCATGAATTAAAGGGTAAAATAGAACACCCATTAGAAAAGAAAATACAACTAGACCACCACTTTTGACATTAATGATTTAGTGGTGGGGTTGTTTTGAAATTCATAGACTACTATGGGATGGGTCTTTAAAAACATGTTTGGGACTTAGATAAAATAAATATAGGTAGGTATGATTCCCCAATGAAAGGGTATTGGGCCTCCCCTTGGAATTCCTTGATAAACCCATTTAAGGCCTCTATCATTCTCTTGGTTTTCTCCCTTGTCATTGGGCCACCAACTTCTCACAATGGGTCTTGTGAAATCATGTACATTTATCCCTCATTATCAATCCCACCTTCAACCCCAAAATTTCCATGTGTTCCATGATCATAATCAAACTCCAATAAAACATTAAAAACAATGAAAAAACACTAAAAAACACTAAAAATCCTAAAACCCCGAAAAACCCGAAAAATGCGAAAAACCTGAAAAACCCCTAACAATCCCAAAAAATCCTAAAAAACATTAAAACCATAAAATACATAAAAATTATTAAAAACAAAAAAAAATGGAGAAACCATGAAAACCCCCAAGAAAACCTTAAAAACCTCAAAACCCTTAAAACCCCTAAGAAACCTAAAAATGCTAAAAAACATAAAAACCTTTAAAAAATTTAGTATCACTAAAAACCATAAATAAACCTATAAACATTAAAAACATAAAAAACCCTAAAAACCCTAAAACCGACTAAAAATACAAATACACTTTAAACCCCTAAAAATGATAAAAAAAAATACAAAAACCCATAAAACAATAAAAAACTCAAAAAAACCCCTAAAACCCCAGAAAACATTTGAATCTTAAAAACCCTATGAAACCCTAAAAACAATCAAAATACAAAAATAACATAGAAATATTAAATTCCAAAAATATTACTAAAAATATAAAAACAATTAAATCCCTGAAAACCCCAAAGAAAACCTTAAATACATAATAACACTTAAAACCAATAAAAAACAAAAAAATCGCTAAGAACCCAAATAACCCTAAAAATCTTAAAACCCCATAAAAAGAATAAAACCACTAAAGCCCTATAAAATCCCAAAAAGAACAATAAAATCTCTAAAAATATTAAACCACTAAAAATATTAAAAAAAATTTAAAAAATTAAAACTCTTAAGTACTCAAAAAATCCCAAAAAGCCCAAAAAATAAAAAAACCCTCAAAATACCTAAAAACACTAAAACCCCTAAAAATAATAAAAAAAATTCTAAAAAATATTTAATAAAATATAAAAAATAAAAACAATTAAAATAATTAAAAACCCATAAAAACTTAAATACACATAAAACCCCCAAAAACCTAAAAAGGCTAAAAACCCTAAAACCCCTAAAACCCCCTAAAACCCCTGAAAATACCTAAAACCCCAAAGTACCCAAAAAATCCTTGAAAATGACTAAAAATTTAAAAACACTAAAGTTCCTAAAAACCATTATTAAAAATATAAAAACTAAAAAATTTTAAAACCACTATAGACCTAAAAAACACTAAACACCATGAATAACCCAAAAAACCCAAACTCCCCCTAAAACATTAAAAACCCGCAAAAACCTTAAAAACCAAAAAACATATAAATCCTTAAAAAACCACAAAAACTCTAAAAACCATTTAAACCACTAAAAACAATAAAAAACTCCAAAAACCTTAAAACCCCTTAAAAACTCAAAAAAACATTAGAAACAAAAAAAACCCAAAAAACCCCATAAAATATATAAAACTACTAAACACCATAAAAATACACAAAATACCTGAAAGCTTAGAAAACCATAATGTTATAATTTTTTTTGATAAAACCCCTAAAAATGTAAAAAACCTTAAACCCCCTAAAACCCTAAGAAAAAATTAAAAACCTAAACAAACATACAACCCCTAAAAACCCAAAAAACCCTAAAAACTATAAACCCCCCTAAAACCCCTAAGACCCTTAAAACTAAAAATAACAAAAAAAATCCCTAAAAACCAAAAAATCCCTAAAATCCATAAAACATATTAAAAAACCACAAATTCCTTAAAAACCCTTTAAACCCATAAAAATATTAAAATATCTAAAAATTGAAAAAAACCTAAAACCACAAAAGAAACATAAAAACCCTAAAAACCCTTAACCCATCAAAATTCTTGAAAACACTAAAAAACCATAAAAGTCTTAAAATAGCCCTAAAAATACATAAAATGTAACAGTATATAAAAACCCAGAAAATGCAATATAATAACATAAAAACCGAAAAACACATAAAACCCATAGAAACCAATAAAAACCCTTAAGACCATAAAAAACCCTAAAAACCCTCAAAATCCTTGAAAATCCATAAAATTCAAAAAATCCAAAGAATCCTTGAAGGTACCTAGAAACGAAAAAAACCACCCAAAACATTGAAAACCCCTAGTGAAACATTAAAAAAATAAAAACACTTTAAACCCCTAAAACCTAAAAACACTAAAAACCCAAATAACCCTAAAAAGAAACTAAAACCCCTAAAAATCCCTATAACCCATAAAACCCCTAAAACCAAAAAACCCAAAAAACCCCTAAAAATTCTAAAAACTCTAAAATCAAGATAAACCACTAAAAACATTAAAACAATCTAAAACCCTTAAAAACCCAAAAAACCAAAAAAACCCAAAAAATCCATACAAACCCAAAAAACACTAAAATCCCTTAAAATCCCATAAATCCCTAAAACCGCATTAAAATCATAAAAATCTTTACAAATCCCTAAAATCATAAAAACCCTTCACAGCCTAAGAAAACTTTTAAAAAATATGAACACTTAAATCCCCTAAAAAACATAAAATGCTAAAAGTACTAAAACCCATTAAAACCCTAAAATCACTCACAACACTTAAAACACTGAAAAAACATAAGAAATACATAAAATATGAATACAATTAAAACTCCAAAAAAACCAAAAAATTCTAAAAACCCTAAAACATCCAAAAATAACCCTAAAACCCCTAAAAACCATAAAACCCCCTAAAACCCTTAAAACACATTAAAACCCCCAAAAAAATAATATAATTCACAACAAACCATAAAAACCCAATTAAACCACTAAAAAGGTTGAAAAAACTCAAAAACAATATCCCTAAAATGTCATGAAAAAAACCAAAACCTTAAAACCCATAATAATCCTTGAAACCCTGAAAACCCTGAAAACCCCTAAAAAACCCTAAAACACCTAAAACCCCTAAAAACAAAAGGATATAAAAACCCTTAAAACAAAAAAACCCTAAAAAACATAAATAATCTAAAAATATATAAAATCCCTATAAATTATAAAAATCCAAATAATCCATAAAAACATTAAAAAACCTGAAAACACTAAGAAAATCATAAAATCTAAAAAAACATAAAACCCCTAAACCCCTAAAAAATGCTAAAAACATTAAAAATCTACTAAAAACTGTAGTACCCCCTAAAAATCATAAGGACCCCTAAATACATTAAAAAATGAAAACCATAAAAACCAATAAAATTATAGAAACCCTTTAATCACCTAATAACCTTAAAAACTCAAAAATCCCAATAATATTCAAAAAATTCCAAAATTCAAAAGAACTATAAAACATTAAAAACCCTTAAAATCCATAAAAACCATAAAATTCATAAATAAGCATTAAAAATATCTAAATAATGAAGAACCCTAAAAACCCTAATAATCCCTATGAAAATATTAAAAAAATAAAAATAATTAAAACCCCTAAAAACAAAAAAAAAGATAAAAAATCCTAAAAACTTCTTAAAACCCTAACACCCATCAGAATTTCTAAAAAGCCTAAAAAACATAAGAATCCTAAAAAATCCCTAAAAATCCCTAAAAACTAACAAACCATATGAATGATGAAAACCCTAAAGAAAACCATAAAATCCTAAAGACATTTATTAACCCTAAAAATATAAACACAATAAAAACCTGAAAAACCCCTCAAAAGACCCTAAAACTCCTAAAACCCCCTAAAAACATAAAACCCCTTAATACTTTTATAAACCCCTAAAATCCATAAAATAATTAAAATAACTAAAAACACTAAAAACCATATAAAACCTTAAAAATTATGAAAAAACTCTAAAACTCTAAAAATCCCTAAAAATTAATAAAACCATAAAAACCCTTAATGCCCTAAACCCCCTAAAAACCTCGAAAAACATTAAAATCCCTAAAATTTATAAAAATATAAAAAATCTAAAATATACCTACAAATACCTAAAAATTTAAATACCATAAACATCATGAAAAATACTAAAAAAAACCTTAAAAACATAAAAACACATAAAACCCCTAAAAAAACAAAAGTTTCTGAAAACCATAAAAACATATAAAATCCCAAATAACACTAAAACCCTCAAAATCCCTAAAAACAAAAAAAAAAGCATAAAATCCATTAGAATTTAAAAAACATTAAAACCACAAAAACCCCTAGGAAAATTTTAAATATATAAAAACATATAAAACCCAATAAAAACCTAAATGGGTAAAAAACCTAAAAACCCGTAAAATACCATAATGACCCTAAAAATACCTAAAACCATAAAAACTACTAAAAAATTTAAAAACCCTAAAAACAACTAAAAATTCAAGAAAATCCTTTAAACTATTAAAAATATTAAGAAACTCTAAAAACCATAAAAACCATGACAACTCCAAAAAACCCTAAAAACACGAAAAATAATCATCAAAACCATAAAACCCAGAAAACCCTTAAAACACACAAAGTCCCTAAAACCCTAAAAAACCATAAAAATCGTAATAAAACCTCCAAAATAACAAATATAATAGAAACCCTAAAAACCCTAAAAACACCTAAGATAACCATATAAACCAAAAAAACCTAAAACCACTAAAAAACTAAAAACGCTAAAAACCCTAACCCACCCCCCATAAAATATTTCAATATACAACTAATATATAATTATCATAACAATACTAAAATCCTTATAATTCCCTAAAAACATAAGAAACTCTAAAATAATTAAAAATATCTAAGAAAACATTAAAATAAAAAAAACACTTCAAACCCCTACAAACATAAAAAATTCCACAAACTCTAAAAACTTAAAAACTCTAAAATTACCCTAAAACACCCCCAAACCATAAAATATATGAAACCCAAAAAAACCCATAAAAACTCATAAAAACAAAAAAAAACTCACTAATTTTTTAAAAACCCATTAAACCAATAAAAAGATAAAAAACTCTAAACCACTTCAAAACCAATAATAACTAAATAAAATAAAAACGAAAATAACCACCAAAAAATAAAAAACCCTACACCCCCTCAAAACCCCTAAAACCATAAAACTGTAAAAATATTAAAAATCCCTAAAATTCTTAAAATGTTAAAAACCCATAAAAACCCCTAAAAACCATAGGAAAACGTAAAAACCTAAAAAACACTTAAAACCCAAAATCACTAAAAATCATAACAAAAACATAAAACCCTAAAAACCCTAAAAATACATAAAACCCTAAAACCACAAAACCCTAAAAGGACATAAAATTCCTTAAAAACACAAAAAACCCTAAAAACCCCTATAAAAACCTTAAAACCCTAAAAATAATTAAATATAAAAAAACCCAAAAAATAATAAAAACCCTAAACTACCCTAAAACATCTTAAAACCATAAAAACACTCAAAAACCATTAAAAACCATAAAAACCCTAAAAATTACTTAAAACTCTAAAATTATTCTAAACCCCTAGAAACATTAAAAATATAAAAACCCTTAAAACAAAAAAAAAATCAAAAAACCATGATAACCCAAATAAACCACCAAAAACTAAAAATCATAAAAACCCTAAAAACACTTAAAATCCATAAAAACATAAAAAACTATAAAAATACTAAAAAATCACTAAAAACACCAAAAAAATATATAATAAAAACCCCTAAGAAAAACTAAAAAAACTAAAAACACTTAAAACACCTGAGAATCCTTCAAATTTAAAAAAACCCTAAAAACCCTCTAACCCCAAAAAACCCCTCAAATATTTAAAACACCAAAAACACTATAAAAATCCAAACAACCCCGTAAAAATATCTAAAACCATAAAATCCATAAAAACCTTGATAACAAATATAAAAAACTTAATAACCTTAAAACTCTTAAAACCCCTAAAAGCATAAAAACCAAAAACCCTAAAAACGCTAAATAGGACTTAAATCCTCTGAAACCCATCAAAACCATAAAATCCATAAAAGTCTTTAAAAATAATAAACCCCCTAAAACCCCTAAAAACTAATAAAAACTCAATAAAACATTTAAACCCAAAAAAAACATTTAAAAAATCTAAAATATCATAGAACCATCAAAAAATATAAACCCATAAAAACCCTAAAAACCCAATAAATCCCTAAAATTCTAAAATCCATAAAAATCATAAAAATTCAATAAAAATACCTAAAAAGTTAAATGAACATCAAAACCTTAAATCCTCTAAGAAAACATTAAAACCCTATAAAGACTTAAAACCCCAAAAATAAAAAAAATTCTAAAAACCCAAAAAAACACTATAAACTATAAAACACCTAAAAATTCATAAAACCCTAAAAACCATAAAAATAACAATAAATCCCTAAAAATCCCTAACAACATAAAAAACTGAAACCCCAAAAAAACTAAGAAAACCATAAAATCCTAAAAACACCTAAAACCCCTAAAAAACTAAAAATGCTAAAAACACTTAAAACACATAAAAATACCCTAAAACTCCCTAAAAACCATAGAAAACTCTAAAAACAACAAAACCCTAAAACCCCATTTAAACCATAAAAAACCACTAATAACTCTAAAAACCCTATAAAACCCTAAAACCATTAAAAAACTCTAACAAAACATAAAAAAAGTAAAAAAAAATAAACCTCTAAAAAAACTATAAAATCCTAAAAACCATAAAAACCCTTAAAACACTCAAAATACATAAAATAATAAAAAAACCATAATATCTGAAAAAAATCCCTAAAACCTAAAAAACTGTAATATCCTTAAAAATAATTAAGAAAATATTAAAAACATTAAAACACTTAAAACCCCTAAAATCATATATTGTTTAAAACCTTAAGAAACTATTAAACACTAAAATCCATAAAACCTCTAAAAACCTTAAGAACCCTAAAACCTAAAAACCCTAAAATCTCCCCAAAAACTCTAATTAACCTTTAAAAGCCTAAAAATGTTAAAAACTATAATTCCTTATAGCACTTAAAAACAAAAAAACATAAAACCCAAAAATATCATAAAAACTATAAAACCCCCTAAAACCCATCAGAATCCCTAAAACCCCTAAAAATAATAAAAAGCCAAAAAAAGAATTAAAAATCCCTAAGGTTGGACAAGCCCAAGGTTGGCCACCTTGGGCCTAGCTGGTGATGTGCGACAGGGGTGGGGTAAGGCCGCCTTAATACCCTCTAAACTGATAACACGTTTTCCAGCGGGGGATGGGTGAGTTGGTTCAAGGCAGTGGCATCCCGTCGTTGAGGTTCTAGGTTAGAGTCCTCGCAAAGGCAATGTGCACCATACGCCAGCGATCTTCTTATCCCCTCGACTCCGTGGGAACTGGCCCAAGCCCAAGGTTTCCCACCTTCGGCCTAGCTGTGGACGTGCGACAGGGGGTGGGGTAAGGCTGCCTCAATACCCTCTAAACTGACAACACATTTATGGGTGAGTTGGTTCAAGGCGGTGGCATCCCGTCATTGAGGTTCTGGGTTCAAGTCCTCGCAAAGGCAACGTGCAACATACGCCAGCGATCCTCTCCTCCCCTCAACTCCATGGGAACTGGCCTAAGCCCAAGGTTGGCCACCTTGGGCCTAGATGAGGACGTGCAAAAGTGGGTGGGGTAAGTCCACCTCAATACCCTCTAAACCAATAACACGTTTTCTCACAAAGGCAATGTGCAGCATATGCCAGCGATCCTCTCATCCCCTCGACTCTGTGGGAACTGGCCCAAGACCAAGGTTGGCCACCTTGGGCCTAGCTGGGGACATCCGACAGGGGGTGGCATAAGCCAGCCTCAATACCCTATAAAATGACAACATGTTTAGGCACCTCAATACCCTCTAAAATGGCAACATGTGGGGGCTGAGTGAGTTGGTTCAAGGCAGTGGCGTCCCGTCATTGAGGTTTTGGGTTAGAGTCCTCGTAAAGGAAATGTGCACCATACTCCAGTGATCCTCTCATCCCCTTGAATCCGTGGGAACAGGCCAAAGCCCAAGGTTGACACCATGGGCCTAGCTGGGGACATGTGATAGGGGGTGGGGAAAGGCCACCTCAATACCCTCTAAACCAACAACACGTTTAGCCTACTAGGGCTGGGTGAGTTGGTTCAAGGTGGTGGCGTCCCGTCATGGAGGTTCCGAGTTCGAGTCCTCATAAAGGAAATGTGCACCCTATGCCAGCGATCCTCTCGTCCCCTTGACTCCATGGAAACTGGACTAAGCCCAAGGTTGACCACTTTAGGCCTAGCTGGGGACGTGCGATAGGGGGTGGGGTAAGTCTGCCTCAATACCCTCTAAACCGACAACACATAAGGATGGCGGCGCACTCCCTTGGGATTCTCTCTCGCTCGAAGCTTCCTTGAGGTTTTCTCCTGGATACAGATCGAATCTTCAGCGCTGGGTCCCTTCTTTTTCCCAGCTCTCAGCGATGGCATGCCCTGGATGTGATCTTCGGCCTCGTGATGGTGGTGGCTTTCGCTCCTCGACAAATTCGACTCCCTCGAGCTTCCTGGTTGTGGGTTTCAGACTTTGACGCGACTCTGCTCCATTTCAGGCGTGTCCGGCCTCCGGCGGCTGTGGTGGTTGCGATGCCTTCAGATCATCTTGATCTTGTTTGGGTCATCATCTTCCACCAGCCACGGATCAAGGACGTTTTTTCTGATCTAGGTTTCTGCAGGCGGGTCAATTCAGTCAAGGGGCTCAATGACAGCGTTGACTGCTTCGGCGTTCAGGTTCTTCTCGGAAGGTGATTCATTTCTGTGGATGATCCAATGATCTGGTCTGGCGGCGCCAGTTTGGCCCTTCTCGATCTCACGTTGCAGAAGGTGGTTTGTTCTTTCCCTGGGTTGGATCCTTTTGTCGGTCCGTGAAGCAGCTGTAGGTACATGCTCAACCTAGTCTCTCGGCTTCATCTTCGCTCTAGGTCGTTAATGCTTGCTTTGGTCAGACCTTTTCGCATTCCCTGTTCTCCTTCTGCCTGATTGTGATTTCAGTTATGAAAGGATTCTGGTTTCTGGGATTGTTGAGTTGGGTTTAGTGATTTTTGTGCATTTGCTGGTGGTATACAGTTTGCTATGCTATGAGGTGTGGAATGCTGAAAGTTGTATGGTTCAAAGACCATGACTGCTGGTTGCTGAGCTGCAACTCCCTGTCTGATGATGGGATAGGATGTGTTGATTGTTGCTTTTTAAGCTTCAAGTGGATTGGAGCTAGTTGGCATAGAGGCGTGGATCCTCATGGGGAGGACAAGTGTGTTGCTGGAAATGGTGTGAATGGAGTTTGTGTTTGTTGTTTGCAGGGAGGTGATGATGGTTGTGTCTGTTTGTGGTGCTCGTGCTATGGTTTTTTTCTGCTGATAGTGATTGGTTGCGATGTTGGTTTTGGTGTTGTTGGATGCTGGGGCTGGTTGGTTTGGACGTGCTGTTGCTGCTGTATTGCTGTGATGACTGGATGTGGTGCTGCTGGAGGTTGGAATGCATTGGATGATGGATATTATGATGTTGGATGTTGGTTTCTGCTGATCTCGGAGTTGCTGAAGCTGTGGTTTATGATCATGCTGCTATTGGATGTTGACCACTGGTTGGGTTTGAGTGCATGTTGTTGGTTAGCTGTGAGCTTCTGGATGCTGGTTGATGCTGGATGATGGTGGTGGTTGCTTGGCTTTGTGTGTTTTATCTTTTTTTGCTTTTGAATTTTCCTTTTTTGGGGTCTTTTGCATCTTGGGTTGTAAGGGGTTTTTGGGTGTGGGTCGTTTGACCCCTCCCCTCCCTTGTCTTCTGTGTCTCTTTTTTCATTCTAATAAATTTGGGGGGGGGGGTTCGGGAATAGCCCGACCCTTGCATATTTCTTTCCCTAAGAAAAACATAAAAGTCTAAAAACACATCAAACCCATAAAAACCATTAAAAATTCTAAATACCTGAAAAAAACCCTCAAACCCCTCAAAATCCATAAAAACCCTAAAATCCATAAAAACCCGACAAAACCTAAAAACATAAAAAAACCATCAAAACTCAGAAAACACTTAATAAAATCATAAAATCATAAAAACATAAAACACTTAAAACCCCTAAAAATTTAAAAAATGAAAAAAACCAAAAAACCCTATACCGACCCAAAAAACTCTAAAAGCGCAAAAAAAACCCTAAAAACATTTTAAACCCCAAAAAATCTATAAAACCGATTTTTTTAACTAAAAACTCTAAAAGCCTTTAAACCCATAAAAATGTTAAAAAAAATTTAAAAATTAAATCCCCTAAAAACCCTAAAATCCCTAAAAACCCAAAAAACCATAAAAACCCTAAAACCCTCAAAATCCGTAAAACTCTTAAAAACCCATAAAAATCCTCAAAAAATCCCCTAAAATCCCTAAACACATAAAAACCCTAAAATCCATAAAAAATATATGAAAACCATAAAAACAAAAAAAAACATAAAACCACTAAAATCCAAGAAATGCTAAAAACCCCTAAAACCCCACAAAATCCCAAAAAAATCTTGAAGGCCCATAAAAGTCCTTAAAATCACTAAAAATATATAAAAGAATAAATATAATAAAAACCTAGAAAACCATAAAAAAATATTAGGAACCTAAAAACACTTAAAACCCCTAAAAACATAAACACACTAAAAACAATAAAATCCCCCCAAATCCCCTAAAAGTCCTAAAACCACTAAAAACCATAAAACCCCACAAAAAAATTAAAACCCCAAAAAATATATAAAACCCAAAAACCACTAAAAACACAAAACCCCAATTTCATCATCCAAAAATTTTAAAAACTCTAAAAAACCATAAAACCCATAGAAACTAAAGAAGCACCTAAAAATCCAAAAAGCCAAAAACTCCTAGAAACCCTAAAAACCCATAAAAACCTTAAAAACCATAAAAACCATCAAAGTACTAAAAATCACTAAAATAATAAAAAACCCTAAAAACTGGAAAATCCCAAATGAAAAAAATAAAAAACCTAAAAACCCTTAAAAACCCTAAAAATGTTAAAAACTGTGAGAAACCCAAAAACCATAAAAAATATAAATACACTCAAAATCCTTAAAAATACATAAAAATGAAAATACTATAAAACCCATAAAAACCATAAGAAAACCATAAATAACTGAAAACACTTAAAACCCCTAAAACCTAAAAAACACTAAAAACCAAAAAACATCCTTAAAAAACTAAAACACCCTAAAAACTATAAAAAACATCTAAAACCAAAAAAATCTAAACAACCATAAAACCTAAATACCTACTAAAAACAATAAAAACAATTTAAACCCCTAATAATGTTAAAAACCTTAAAAATAATAATAAAATATTTAGAAACATTGAAGAAAAACCCTAACAACTAAAAAAATCCTAAAAAATCATAAAAATCCTAAAATCCCTAAAAACCCTCAAAACCGATATAAATGACAAAAATACCTAAAATTCTATTAAAATGTAAAAAATCCAAAAAAGAGAAAAAAATCTTAAGAAAACCTTAAATCCTTAAAAGCACTTAAATCACCCAAAAACCTATTAAAAATGAAAAATACCTCTAAAACACTAAAATACTAAAAACCATAAAAAACAAAAAAAAATTAAACCCCCAAAAAATATAGAATCAATAAAAACCACTAAAACTGTAAAAACATTTTAAACCACTAAAAATGCTAAAAAACTCAAAAAACCATAAAATCCATAAAAATCACAAAAACCATTAAACTATAAAAAACCATAAAACCCTTCCAAAACCCAAAAAACCATAAAAACCATCAAAATATAACAAAACCCTTAAAAATTCCAACAGACATAAAAAATCATAAAAACCTTGAAAACCACTAATAAAACCTAAAAAATCCAAAAAAACTTATAACCCCAAAAAACACTAAAAACATAAAATTCATCCAAAACAATACAAACCATAATAATCCTAAAAAATCCTAAATAATATAAAAACCCTAAAAGCAATGAAATCCCCTAAGAAAACCGTAAAACCATAAAAACTTAAAAGTAGTAAAAACCCTAGAAACAATAAAAGAACCTGAAAATATAAAAAAAACATGAAATCTATAAAAACCACTAAAAACCTTACAATACCCGAAAATACCATAAAACCCTAAAAACCACAAAAAACTCCAAAACACTTTAAAACACTAAAATTTAATAAATCTCTAAAAACCATAAAACCCCTAAAACCCACAAAATCCCTAAAAATCCTAAAAATCATAAAGAACCTTAAAAACTCCCTAAAATCCATAAAAATATAAAAACCCATAATAAAAAAATAAAATTCTTAAAAGATCCATAAAAACCAAAAATCAATTAAAACCACTAAAAACCTAAAAATTGCTAAAAACAAAAAAAACCCCTCAAAATCCCTAAAAACCCTAAAATATAAAAATCATAAAAGAACCCTAAAAATCATAAAAATGGTAGAAATCATTCAAAACCCTAAAATACCTTAAAACCCTTAAAAACTAAAATTTCATAAAACCCTAAAAAGTACATAAAACCCTAAAAGACCCTAAAACCCCCTAAAATCATAAAAACTGTAAAAACATACAAAAACACTAAAAAACTCTAAAATCTCTGAAACATTTTAAACCAGTAAAAATGTTAATAAATAAAACAAAACATAAAACCCTTAAAAAATTTAAGAAAAACAAATACCCAAAAAACCCATAAAAACATTTAAAACCCAAAAAATCCCCAAAAACCATAACTACCATAAAATTTTTTAAAATCCCTGAAAATCCCCAAAAATGTAAAAACCATTAAAAACTATGGAAATTTAAAAAAAATAAAAATATATAAAACATCTAAATACCTAAAAAAATGATTATGACACTAAAAAGGTTAAAACCCCATTAAAACCCTAAAAACCATAAAACCCCATGTAAGGCATTAAACCCCTAAAATATCCTATACCCCTATAAAACCTACTAAAAACACTAATAACACTTTACCCCCTAAAAATTTAAAAAAACTATAAAACCTTAAAACCCCTAAAAACTCAAAAAAACACTAAAAATCTAGATAAAACCACAAAAACTCTAAAAACCCTCAAAATTTTCAAAAACTATGAAACCCCTAAAAACTATAAAAATCCTAAATAATCCATAAAAATATATAAAATCTTAAAAATACATAAAAATCTTGAAACCCCTAAGAAAACCTAAAATCCCTAAAATCCCATAAAAATTCAAAAAAATCACTAAAACACTAAAATAAAAAAAATAAAAAATCCTAAAAAACCCTATAAATGTAATCGTCCAAAAAAACTTTGAAACACCTTAAGAAAACATTAAAAACCTAAAACCCACTAAAACCAATAAAAAGTGCTAAAACCCTAAAACACTTAAGAACCCTATAAACCATAAAAACCATAAACAGGCTAAAAACCCATAATAACCCTTGAAATCCACTAAACACTCTAAAACCCATTTAAACCCCTAAAATGGTAAAAACTCTAAAACCCGTTAAACCCCTAAAAACTCAAAAAACCCTAAAAACCAAAAAAAAATAAAACCAAAAAACCCATAAATCTCCTCAAAATCACTAAAAACCCATTAAACCACTAAAAACCAAAAAAATAATCAAAACCATTTATACCTCTAAAATTATTATAAAATCTAAGAAACTGTAAAAATATTAAAAACAAAAAAACCATAAAAACCCAATAAAACCTAAAAAACACTAAAAACCCAAAAAAAATCCATACACCACCAAAAATCCCTATAAATTAAAAAAACCTTAAAAATCCATAATATTTTAAAAAAACTTAAATACCTTGAAAACCCCAAACTAAACCTAAAAACCATAAAAACACTTAAACCCCATAAAAAGCATAAAAATATTGAAAACCTACAAAAAAACCCAAAAACTCTTAAAAACCATAAAACCCCCCGAAAAATAAAAACTCTAAAAAACATAAAAACCCTGAAACCAATAAAAACACTAAAAGATGATTTAGAACCCCTGAAAATTTAAAACATTAAAAAATCATAAAACCCTCAAAAATGAAAATTAAACCTAAAAATACAAAACCTCAAAAAACCCTGACACCCCTATGAACCCGAAAACTCCAAAAAATCTCAAAACCACTAAAAATGCTAAAAATTATAAAAATATCTAAAAATATACTATAATGTAACAACCCTAAAAACCATGATAACCCATAATAAAACCTTAAAAACTAAAATAATTAAAACCCCAAAGAATCCTAAAAAATTCTAAGAACCAAAATAACCCTAAAACCACTCAAAATCCCGGAAATCCATAAAAACCTATAAAATTATTAAAATTACTCTAAAAATACATAAAAATGTAAAAACACAACAAAACGTGAAAACCATAATGAAAATTTTAAAAAACTAAAAACATTTAAACATCTTAAAAACCTATGAAAAAATAAAAAACCTAAAACCCCTAAAACCATAAAAACACATAAAAACATAAAAAAACATAAAAAACCACTAAAAACTCTAAAAACCACTTAAACCCCTAAAAATATTAAAAAATCTCTAAAATACCATAAAATCCCTAACTACTAAAAAAACACCGAAAACCCAAAAACCCCATTAAAACTCTATACCATAAAAACCCGTAAAAACACTAAAAATTTCTATAACACCTAAAACACATAAAAATACAAAAAACCCTATAGAAATCCCTATGAAAAACCCCATAAAATTACTGATAAACCCTTAAAAACCCAAAAATAGTTAAATCCCCTAAAAACCAAAAAAGATCTAAAAACCCTAAAACCCCACAAAATCCAAAAAAACCCAATAACTAAAAAAACATAAAAATCCCTAAGAATAAGTAAAAATGTAAAAACATATAAAAACCATGAAAACCCCTAATAAAACCTCAAAACCCAACAAAACAATTTAATCCCAAAAAACAAAAAAATGCTAAAAACCCTAAAAACTATAATAAATCTCTAAAACCAATAAAAACCATAAAAAAACCCCTAAAAAAATAAAAAACCCATAAAAACCTAGGAATTTGTAAAATCCACACAAAAATCTAAAATCCCATTAAATTTATAAAAATGTTAAAAAACACTAAAATCCCTTAAATACCTTAAAAAATAAAAAATAAACTTAAAACCCATAAAAATCCTATAAATCCCTAAAACCATAAATACCTTTAAAAACAATGAAAACGCTATGAAAACATTAAAATCATAAAAACACTTAAAACCCCTTTAAAACTAAGAAAAACTAGAAACTCAAAAATACCTTAAAAACCCTAAAAATTTTAAAAACCTCAAAAACCCTAATAACCCTAAAAAACCTAAAAACAATAAAAATTATAAAATACCATAATGATCCCTGAATTCGTAAAAACAATAAAAACCCTAAAAACCCTAAAAACTGTAAAAATCGAAAAAACCTTAAAACCCTAAAATAACTAAAATAAACTCAAACCCCAAAAGATCCTAAAAACTCGAAAACCACAAAAAAGACTTACAATCTTAAAAAATCTATAAACCCATAAAAACATTAACACCACTTAATACATTAAAAACCAATTAAACAACTAAAAACATTCAAAACTCTGAAAAAATTATATCTTTAAAAACTTAAAAAAACACTAAAATCTCAACTATCCCATAAAACTCCAAAAGCACTCAAAATCCCTAAAAAATCTTAAAATAATTAAAAATCCTAAAAAAACCCTGATAATACATAAAAACTGTGAAAAATGATAAGAAAACCATAAATATCTAGAATTAATTAGAACAAATAAACATAAAAATGATTAAAACACTAAAAATAATAAAAAATGAAAAAAAACACAAAAAACGATAAAAACCATGAAAAACCTTAAAAACTCTGAGACACCATAAAAACCCTAAAAACCACTAAAAACTCTAAAAACAATTTAAACCCTTAAAACTATTAAAAAACTATAAAATATTAATAGCCAAAAAACTCAAAAAACCATAAAAACCCACAAAAAATAAAAATAATAAAAACTCATAAAAACCATCAAAATTCCTAAAACACTAAAAAATCATAAAACTCATAAAAATCCTTAAAATCCATAAAAATGTAAAAACACCTAAAAACCCTAAATAACCCTGATGAAAACATAAATCCTAAAAACACTTAAAATGCCTAAAACCCTAAAAATTATAAACACCAAAAAACAATGAAATCCCTAAAACCCCAAAAAACATAAATAACCCTAAAATCCAAAAAAAATCCTAAAAATTCATTAAAAATTCTTTATAATATAAAAACACGTAAAAAACCTTAAAAAACCCATAAGAAAACCAAAAAAACCCAAAGCACTTAAAACCACTAAAATCCCACAAAATTTAAAAACCCTAAAAATTCCAAAACCCCTAAAAAAAATAAAACCCCTAAAAACCATAAAAACCATAAAAATATATAAAAACTCTAAAACATGCTAGAATCTCTAAAAACCTTTTATAACCATAAAATTGTTAAAAAACTCCAAAAACCCTTTAAAACCATAAAACTCAAAAAGTCTCTAAAACACCCAAAAACCACGTAAAACTAAAAAAAATCCCAAAAAAACAAAAACCCCTCAAAATACATAGAAACCCAAAAAACATAAAAATCATAAAAAAATCCCTCAAAATATGTTATAATGTACAAAAAACCAAAACCCCTTAAAACCCCTAAGAAAACATCATAAACCTAAAAACACTTAAAACACATAAAAACTATAAAAATTCTAAAACCCCTAAAGAGTCCCTAAAACACCAAAAATCCTAAATACCATCACAATCTTGAAAACCCATAATAGACCATATAAAGAATAAAAAGCCCAAAAAAATCCCTAAAAATGAAAAAATCATGAAAACACTGAAAACCCCAAATAAAACATTAAAACCCTAAAACACTTAAAATCTTTAAAAACCTAAAAACACTAAATACCTTAAAAAATACTATAGCAGACAAAACCCCAAAAAACTAATAACCAAAAAACCCCCAAAATCATTAAAAACCCTAAAACCTGAAACCCCTGAAAACCTACTAAAAACTCTAAAAACCCTTGAATCCCAGAAAAATATTAAAAAACTCCAAAAAAACCATAATACCCTAAAAAAATCAAAACCCCCAAAAACTCAAAAAAATATTAAAACCCTTAAAACTTTTCAATCCCTCAAAATCACTAAAAAACAAAATAATTATAAAAATCCTAAAAAATCCCTAAAAATTCTAAAAAATTTGAAAACCTCTAAAAATCGTAAAAACCCTATAAAATTCTTAAAAAAATAATAAAAATAAAACCTAAAAACCTAAAAACGCTAAAAACCCCTAAAAACCTAAAACCTCTAAAACAACTAAAAACCATTAAAACCTTAAAACCCTATAAAAATTATTAAAAATCACTTAAAACTTTAAAACCCATTTAAAACACTAAAAATATTAAACAAACTAAAATCAAAAAAACCCCTTTAAAAACTCAAAAAACCAAAAAAATAATAATAACCCAAATAACATAGAAACCCATAAAAATCCTAAAAAATACCTAAAAATCCCTAAAAACATAAAAACCATAAAAACCCTGAAAACCTTTAAGAAAACACAAAAAACTAAACACACTTAAAACACCTAAAAATATAAAAATAAAAATAAAAACAAAAGACCCTCATACCCTTAAAAACCCTAAACCCTCAAAATCCCTAAAAACCCTGAGAACCCATAAAAATCCTACCCCCCGTAAAAACCCAAAAAATGAAAAAACCCTAAAACCCTAAAAACCCTATGAAATTCATAAAAAACTAATTTCACATTAAACACCTAAAAACCTAAAAACGCTAAAAACCTAAAAGACCATGAAAACCCAAAAAACCTTAAAAATTAATAAAATACACAAAAACCCCTAAAAAACCTAAAATCCTAAAAAACTATAAATCACTAAAAATCATGAAAAACTCTAAAAACCCATTAAATTCCTAAAAACATAAAAAATTTATAAAAACCATAAAAACCTAAAAAACTAAAAAACCATTAGAAACCCAAAAAAATCCATATAACCTGAAAAAACCCTTAAAACACTCAAATTCTCAAAAAACATTAAAAACCAAAAAAATCCTTAAAAACCCCTAAAAATAAAAAAATCCTAAAAATCCTAAAAACCCATAAGAATACCACAAAACCTAAAATCACTTAAACCCCTAAAAAACTAAAAATATAAATAGCCAAAAAATCCTAAACCCCCTAATATCCATAAACCCTATAAAACCCATAAAAACACATTAAATATTTAAAAACCACAAGACAACTAAAACTATAAAATCCCTTTAAACCCCTAAAATGTAAAAAATATCTTAAACCAGAAATACCATAAAAACTCAAAAAATAAAAAAAAATCATAAAAACCCTAGAACCCTACAAACCCTAAGAAAACATCAAAAAACGTAAAACACATAAAACCACTGAAAAATGAAAAAATGCTAAAAACTCTAAAAACATGAACACCCCTCAAAATCCCTAAAAAAATAAAAACCATAAAATTCTTCAAAAAAGATTAAAATCACTAAAAACCATAAAACCCCTAATAAAAAAATAAAATATCCTAAAAAACCTCCAAATCCCTAAAAACCCTTAAACATCGTAAAAATCCCTAAAAATATTTAAAAATGTAATAAAACCTCAAAACCATGAAAAAATTTAATAAAAACATAAAAACCTAAAAACAAATTAAAATCCTAAAAAACCTAAAGGATGCCAAAAACCCAACCCCCCCCCCCCCAAACCAATAACAAATCATAAAAACCCATAAAAACCCTAAAACCACTAAAAACTATAAACCATTTAAATCCTAGAATGTTAAAAAAAACTCTAATAATCTTTAAAACCCCCCAAAAAACCCAAAAAAACCCATAATACCTAAAAATATATATAATAACCCAAAAAACATAAAAAATCCAAAAACAACCCAAAAACCCTAAAAACCATAAAAATCTTAAAAACCCTAAAAATTCAAAAAAATATTAATAAACCTAAAAACCCTATTAAAACCATAAAAACCTAAAAACAGTTTAAACCCCTACAAAAAAATTTCTAAAACCCCATAGAGAGCACTTGAAACCCTAAAAACTAAAACAAACCATCAAAATCCCAAAAAACCCTAAAAACATAAATAATATTAAAAATTCCTAAAAATCCCTAAAAATGTAAAAAATTAGGAAAAACAGGAAAACCCCTAAGAAAAAGATAAAAATATAAAAACACTCAAAACCCCACAAAAATTAAAACACTATAAACCCTAAACCCACTTAAAACCCCAGAAACCATAGAGACTCTAAAAACCCTAAAAATAATGAAACCACTAAAAACTTATAAACCCCTAAGAACCCAAAAAAATCCCGAAAGTCACTAAAAACTATAATAATCATTTAAACCACTAAAAAAATTAAAAAAATCAAAAAAACCTCTAAAAACATTAAAAACTCAAAAACACTAAAAATCCAAAAAAAATATAATTCCCTAAAAACCACTAAAAACAATAAAAATTCCTAAAAACCCTAGAAAACCATAAAATCCCTAAAAATCTCTAAATATTCTTCAAAATTTAGAAAACACTAAACACCCTAAATACCCCTAATAAATCCTTAAAAACAGAAAAACACATAAACCCCATAAAAACATTAAAAACACAAAAAAAACAAAAGAAACATGAAAATCCCTAAAAAACAAAAAAAAATCCTAAAAACCATTAAAAACCCTAAAATACAATAAAACCCCTAAAAACAAATAAAACTCTAAAAACCCATTAAACCCCTAAAATTAATAAAAAAAACAAAAAAACCAAAAAAACCCTAAAACTCAAGAAACCCTATAACCCAAAAGAACCAAAAAACCCTAAAACCCATCAAATTTCCTAAAAATAATAAAAATCATAAAATAGACTTAAAAACCCTAAAAATGTAATAAACCCTAAAACCCTTGAAAACCCCTAAAAACATCAGAACCTAAAAAACATAAAACCCCTAGAAAACAAAAAAACACTAAAAACACAAAAATCCATAAACCCCTCAAAATCCAATAAAACAATAAAAACATAAAATCCTATAAAATCCTATAAAATACCTTAAAATGTAAAGAAACACTAAAATCCTTGAAAACCCCTCATAAGACCTTAAAAACCAAAAAACAATTAAAACCCCTAAAAACCTAAAAAAACTAAAAACCCTTAAAACCTCTAAAAAGAACTTTAAAAACTCTAAAAATCCTAAATAACATAAAACCTCAAAAAACCTTAAAAACCCTAAAATCTAATAAAAACCTTAAAACCCACTAAAACTGTAAAATACATTTAAAGAACTATATGATAATAAACCTCTCATGAGCCCCTATACCTCATTGGGAACTATCCTAAGCTGAAGGGTTGGACACCCAGGGCCTCACTGGGGACAGGTGGTGCGAATGTTGGGAGGCCACCCCAATGCCTCGTTTCCCAACTACACGTTTATGTTGAAGGAAATCCTTGAGATAGGGACAGGTTGGAAGAAAGGTCGGGACCGAGGTAATTATGGGGAGCTCGTGCATCCATAGGCTGGGACCCCTACAGATGGGAAGACTGGGGATGAAATCTTGACACAACCTGACAAGGTTGGGCACAAAAAGTTATTTTAGCTCTGTGGAGTTATCAAAGTGATGAAAATCTCCCTCTGGGAGGATTCAGAGGCCTCTGGATCTAAGAAAAACTTTGATGATGTTTTGAAATCGGCTACATCACTCACCTTCCTGGATTTTGGCACCCCCTCCCCTGGCTAATTCATTTGGAAAGGTCAGATTGTGCATGTCTCTGCCAATTGGGAATAATTGGAAGAGCAGGCCATCCTATACCGGTTCTCCATCATTACAAGGGTGATTGTTTTGAAAAGGGAAATACTTTGGCAAACTGGGGATCTTTCCAAGCACCATTTGAAAATTTGGGGGTTCTCGGATCGGAAGATGATGACCATGGGTAGAGGCTTCTATCATATTGTTTTCCCCTCTATTGAGTGTAAATGGAGGGCCTGGAGCTTCGGGTTCCTCAACGTTAAACCTGGCCTCCTTAGGATTCAAGACCGGGATCGGAATTTTGATCCATTCAGTGTCAAGAACACTTTTGCGCAAGTATGGATTCATATCTATATGCTAAACTAGTTCTACTGGCATCCAAAAATCATGTGAGATATAGCCTCACTAGTCGTATTCCCAATTAGAACTGAAAAGGAAATGGACAACCCAAGATATGGGCACTATGCAAGAGTGCTGGGGGGAGGTTGATATGGAGGGAACTCTGGTTTAAGAGGTTGTATTCAACACCATTTAGGATAGTCTGAACCTAGAAATACAATATGAGGGGCATATAAAATTTTTATCCTCTTGCAATATACTCAGGCATTTTATTTCTGAATGTAGGAGACTCACATCCTGCTCAGCCTGTAATTTATAGAGGCACAATGCATCCCATTGCCGGAAGAACCATGGGATGGTCGTGGAAAACCCATCGACTACGGCCCCTTTTTACAAGGAGGGGGATTCCACTATTTAGGTTATTGTAAGCCCTTATGTTTAGAATGAAAGTGTTCCTATATTCCTAGAGAAAGTGGAAGGTGGTTCTGTTATTTAGGCCGGTGTCCTTGGGGTCATGAAGGTTCCTCTTGTGGCCTCCAAAGAATAGCCTATGGAAACCTTAACTCGCGATGGGGGTGTTACCCCACCCTTGACTAAGTTCTATTATTCTTGTGCCCAGGTGGACTTGGAGTGCTCTTGAATAGGACCCCTATGTTTCCAGGAACATGCATCATTGCCTGAGATTAGCTCACAACAGGATTACCCTCACCCATTCGACGTTGAGCCCGGGGGTGATAAGGGCTCTTTAGGCGTCTCTAGTGCCATTAATGATGTCTCCAAGGAGGATGGGCTAGCCTCGCCATGCCCGAATGAGTCCACAAGACGTAAAAATGATGGCCTTGATGTTGTCCTGGAAACCCCAACACCAGCCCACTCGGAGGAGGTTGATGCTACCATCCGCCCGGAAGGCGACTATACGGTTTGTCGAGAGTTCACAACTGTGACCTCAGACAAGGTGGCGAGAATGTTTCATAGGGTCCCTCTGGAGGTTCCCATTTTCACCCTCAATAAATTTAACCCCCTCTTTGGGGCCTTTTGTAGTGATTCAATGGATGAAGAGCTATTCGATGTGGTGTATGCTAATGACTCCACTAAGTCACAAACAGAAGTGGTTCAGAATACAGCGACAAGGTATCTTCTACCAAATACTGAGAAGCAAGCTTCTAGTAAACCTAAGAGGAAGGTAATTAAAGGAAGTGGAAAGGGAATTACCCCTTATGTTGTCCCTTTTATGTTCCAATGAAGACAATGTTCTAGAACATCCAAGGACTGGGACATACTCCCAGGGTTGCAGCCCTTCGGCACTTTCAATCTCATAAGCCTATGCTAATTGGGTTAGCTAAGACCCTGATCAAGTTTTCAAATTGGAAGGGTTTAAACTGGAACTATCTTGGATACTCCCCCGCCTCATCAAATGGTGATGTTAATGGTGCAGAAACCTTATGGGTGATAAAGAATAATAGTTTCCAGGTTTCCTTGACCGATCCGGGTCCCTAAATGATCTCCCTCATTATTAGCTTGAAAGATGACACACTCACCATCTCGTTTGTTTATGGCTCATGCTCATACATTGTCCGAAGACACCTCTAAAGGAAGATATTTCAGATTGGTGATTCCATTGATCATAACTAGATGGTGATTGGCAACATCAAAACGGTACTGAGGCCTGAGGAAAAGCTGGGGCCAAACTTCTCTAGTACTGCCGTAGAGGATTTTGCCTCTTGTCTTGACTAATGCGATTTATCTAAGGTCTCCATTACTGGGGCTTCCTTCACATGGGGACAAAACACCATTAATAGTAGGTAGGCCAGTAAACTGGATAGGTGCTTCTCACATATTAGTGATAGTGGATCCCTGGTGGCTATATCTGGTTCGCTCTACCAAAATTCAATTCAGACATAAACTCTCTTGTTGTTGAGCTAAGGGAAAGAGTCTCAAAGTCTTCCCCCTCCCTTTTAAATTTAATAATGCATGGCTCAATATTTATGGATACAGGGAAGAGGTTTTGAAGGCTTGGAGTAGCACCTTTTCTGGTTGTCCCCACTTTATTGTGACCTCTATGCTCAGGAAAGTGAAGTGTTTCCTAAAGAACTGGAGTAAGCAATTTTTTTAAAGGTTAGAGGCTAATATCAAAGAGGCTGAATCATAGCTTTCTACATGACAAATCGTATATCTATAGCTAAATGCACCCTTAGGGGAAGAGATTTGACTACATTCAAAGATGGATGGTTTGCTATCCCTTAAGGAGAAACATGTGAAATCACATTTTAATGTTGAATGGCTTCAAGATAATGATTGAAACTCAAAGTTCATTCATCGTTTACACTAGGAAAGAATGATTAAGAATAATATGAGTGTGTCCCATGTTGGTGATACTACTTTCACTTGATGGAGGATATTTCCAAAGCTGTAGTGGAGTAATTTTAATTGGATATATTTAGATGATGGCCACGACTCTCCCCCACTCTCAGACTCGATGCATCCTTGTATTTCTGGTCAGCAAAATGAGGCTCTAACGGCTGCTCCTTCTGAGTGGTAAGTTAGGGAGGCACTCTTCTCTCTAAATTTTGATAGTGTTGCAGGCCTAGATGGATTTGGAAATAAGTTCTTCTTGTTCTATTGGGACATCCTTCATGTGGATGTTACCAATGTGATTATAGATTTCTTCCTCTCAGGCTTCATCCCACACGGTGTGAATGCCAACTTCATTTATCTGTTTCCAAAGAAGGAAAATTCCATTGCAATTGTTGACTTCTGACCGGTCTCTATATGCAACACAATTCTGAAGATAATTAAAAAGATTATTTTCATGAGTTAGGGGAAGACGTTCAGTGACATTATTAATCCAAATCAATTTGGATTCATCCCTGGACGATGCATCCAAATGTGCCTCTTCTCCGCTTCGGAAGGAATAAATTTAATGTGGAAGAAATCAGGGAAAGGTAGCTTCATGTTAAATCATAAAATATAGAAGGCCTTAGATACTATAAAATGGAGATTCATTTTCATGGTCCTTAGTAGATATGGATTTTCGAATAACTTCATCAATTTGATTTCCTCAATTATCCATAGTGCCAGAATCTCATTCATGATTAATGGCTCGCCCCATGGGTTCTTCCCATGCTCTCGTGGAGTCTGACAAGGGGATACTCTATCTAGTTTTTACTTTTCTATGGTGGAGGATTACATGAGCCTCTAAATCCTTGATATTATGCAAGCAGGAATTTAATCACCAATTAAAGCAGGTAGGGACCTTTATGTCCCCTCGCACCTCATTTATGCAAATGAAATCCTCCTATTTGGGAAGGCTGATAAGAAAACCCTCTCTACAGTCAAACGAATCTTTTTTCCATTATGAGAGTTTGGCTAGACAAACAATTATCTGGATTAAATCATCAATTGTGTATTGAAATTGGGTCTCCACTGCTAGGAAGCTGTGAATTTCCAATGTGCTTGGGTTAAAGAGGGGCTATTTTCCCTTTACCTACTTAGGGGTACCTCTTTTTTGGGGGAAAGAAAAGAGCTACTACTTTTAAGGAATTACTTCTAAAATCACTTAGAAAATGTCTAAATGGAAGGGAAAGTGCCTGTCCTAAGCTGGAAGGGTCTTCCTGGCTAACATTGTTATTACCTCTGTGTTTGGGCATGATTTCTATGTGTACATATGGTTGTAGAGTCTCCTTAAAAGCCTAAATTAAAAAATAAAGAATTTTGTCTGGATAGGTTCTATCAGCGAATAAAAGTTGGTCTCTATGGCCTGGAATCACTGCATAGAGCCGATTGATCAGGGTGGTCTGGGTATTAAAGATCTTTGATGCTTTAATGATGCCATGATTGGGATGTTCACCTAGAGCCTTCTCAAACCACATGGTAATGGTTTGAAATTTCTCAATGAGACATTCAGTCGCTGGATATGTGATGGATTTGCTGGGTATATATCTTCCTTAGTCTGGCCTGTTTTGCGTTCTTCGTACAGGGATATTATGTCTCAATAAAAATGTATTGTCTCATGGAACTCTACACTGAATTGTTGGTCTACCCTATGGCTAGAGCAGCCCATCTCGGAGGTGATTAAACCTCCCCAGGACATGCGGAATTTAACCATTGCTAGTCTCATCCAGCAATGCAGTGACTCAGGGATACGACTCCCAGACAAAATTTTCCAGGAGGTCCAGCAATTTGTCTTTGGAGACATTGATACACTCATATGGATTCCTAGTATGATTATAAATTCAATACCTGTGAATATTACCGATTCCAGTGCACGTATGGTCTGGCCTCCCCATCATGGTTGCTTAAATTTATAACCCCTTTTATTCCCCCCTCATGCTTTGTTCTTATATGGAAAATTTGGCAGAATCAGCTCCCAACTCATGAGCAGCTGAATATGGCTGGCTAGAAACATACATCTGCCTATTTATTATGCAGGAAGGCTGAGGAGCACTGCAACCATATCTTTCTACAATGCACCTTTGCTTCGGAACTTTGGCGCTACCTGTTACAATGCTTTGGTCTGACTTGTAGCCTGCAAGGATCGATTTGTGACTTCTTGCGCAGCCTGGTGGAGATGAACCAAAGAGACCAAGTCCACAACCTACTGCTGGCTGTAGTGGCGGTGACTGTTCAATATGTTTGGGTTGCTCTCAATGCTACCACTATCAATCAACAACCCGTCTCACTGAATGGTGGGGGGGTGACCATCCACAAGATGATCCTGAATGCCTCACATTTACAAATATGTTCGATGTTAAATGATGTTTGTGATCTGATAGTCTTTCGGTCCCTTGGGGTTTCTTTTAGAAGTATAAAACCAATGGTCCTGAAGTACATTATATAGATTCCCCCACTCCCATCATGGATAAAGGTAAATGTGGATGGCACGACCCTGGGAGCTCCTGGACCCTCAGTGTGTGATGGAGTTTTTCCCACCTCTAGAGGATTTTTAAAGTGATATTTCTTCTATTTTATTGGGGATTATTGTTCTTATGAAGCGGAGTTCTGGGCTATCATAAGGGCTGTGAAATTTTCAAGTCAGTTAAAGTGGGCAAGGCTTTAGATTGAGTTTGATTTGATGCTCATGGTGGCCGCACTCAAGGGATTTTCCAGGGACGTCTCATAGAGACTTTTCCGCACTGGATTGAGAGTCTTAATATTTCTCGGACCCTGAGAATTAGTATTTCACATACATATAGGTAGGACAATTCAGCTGCGGATGCTCTTTTCAAAAGGGCGACTGAGGAAAGATGTTCGATGTGGTCCTTCGTCACTCCACCTTTTTGTACTCCATTTTTCGATTCAGATATGAAGGGTGAGATACACTCTCACCCTTGTAGGCCCACCTTGTAGCGGTCTGTTTATGTTTTATTAAATTTGGGGGGGGGGGGTGCTAGGCATGCCTTATCCTAAACCCCCCCTGCACTAAGAAACCATAAACCCCTTAAAATCCCCAAAACCAAAAAACTATAAGAGTCCTAAAAAATCCATAAAAACAATAAAAATTTAAAAACCCTAAGAAAAATATAAAAACCTCAAAACACTTAAATTCCATAAAAAAATTAAAATTCTAAAAACCCTAAAACACCATAAAAATACACCAAAACCCCTAAAAACAATAAAAATTACTAAGAGCCTTAAAAACCATGAAAATTTATTAAAACCATAAGAATGACTGACATCACTAAATCCACTTTAAACCCCTAAAATGTTTAAAAAATTATAAAAAACCATAAGATCCTATAAACTGAAAAAACCCTAAAAAGAAAAAGAACCCATAAAACCAATAAATAATGCTAAAACCCTCAAAATCCCAAAAAACCCAAAAGACTATAAAAGTCATATAAAATCCCTAAAACCCTAAAATTTTAAAATACCCAAAAAACCCTAAAACCCCCTTATAAAACCGTAGAACACAAAAAACACTTTCAACACCTAAAAACCTAAAAACGTTAAAAACCATAACACTCCTAAAAACCTAAAAACCATCAAAATCCCTTAAAACCCTAAAAATCATAATAAACTATAAAAATACATAAAATCAATAAAAACATAAAACCCCTAAAAACATTGAAAACCCCTAAAAAACATAAAAATCCTTAAAAAATAAAACTCCTAAAAACCTAGAAAATACTAAAACACCTAACAATACCCTAAAAACTATAAAACCCCATAAAACTATAACGACCCCTAAAACCATAAAAAACCTAAGAATCCATAATAACCGAAAAACCCACTAAAACTATAAAAATGATTTATACCCCTAAAAAAATTATAAAATCAAAAAAACCAAAAAAACTCCAAAAAAATCCTAAAAACATAAAACCCCACAAAACCCCTAAAAACCTAAAAACCCTTAAAATCCCTAAAACCCATTAAAATCCTATAAAATTGCTAAAAACCCATAAAATGTAAACAAAATAAAAAATTGAGAATCCATAAGAAATAATTAAAAAAATAAAAATAATTGAAGCCCATAAAAACCAAAAAATGATAGAAATACTAAAAAACCCTAAAAACCTAAAAAACCCTAAAACCCCAAGATAATTAATAAAGCCCCTAAAGACAATAGAAATCCTAAAAAAATCCCTCAAACTCCCTAAAATTCGAAGAAAACCTAAGAAACATGAAAACCCCTAATAAAACCTTAAAAAACTAGAAACACTTAGTACCCCTAAATAACCTAAAAACACAAATAACCCTAAAACCCCCTAAAAGACCCTAAAAACTATAAAACCCATGAAAACCATAAAAAATCCAAAAAACATAAAAAATTGAAAACACATAATTTTTTTAAAAAAACACTAAAAACTAAAAAAACACTTTAAACCCTTAAAAATGTTAAAAAATTATAAAAACCTTAAAAACCATAACAAAATAAAAAACCATAAAAACCCAAAAAATGATAAAACCTTCAAAACCCTAATAAACCATAAAAACCCTTAAAACTCTAAAAAATACTAAAACCCATGAAAATCCTTAAAAATATGAAAAAAAATAAAAATAACTACAAATACCTACAAATCTTTAATAAGATATAAAACCTAAAAGACTTTGAAAAATCCTGAGAAAACCTTAAAACACAAAAATACATAAAATCACTAAAAACCATAAAAAATGATAAAAATAGTAAAACACATAGAAAATCCGAAAAAATTCTAAATAAAACTTCAAAATCCCTAAAAAAACCCATAAAAGCCCTAAAAATCTTTAAAAACATAAAAACCCTAAACACCATAAAAACATTAAGAAAATATTAAAAACCAAAAAACACTAAAAACCATTAAAAACATAAAAAATACTAAAAACCTGAAATAACCCCCCAAATACCCTAAAAACCTAAAAAGACCTAAAAAAGATAAAATAATAAAAACATTAAAACCCCTAAAAAAAATACTCAAAACAAGAAAAAAATAAAAAACCCTTTAAACACATAAAAAATTTAAAAACTATAAAAACCAAAAAAACCAAAAAAACTCTATAAAACCCCTAAAACTCCAAAAATCATAAAAAACATAAAACCCTAAAAACCGTAAAAACTCAAAAAACCATAAAACCTTAAAACCCAAAAAAAAATTAAAAAACCCCAAAATCGCTATAAACACAAAAACCCTAAAAGCACTAAAAACCCCAAACAAAGCCATAAAAACATAAAAAACACTTAAAAAGACTAAAAACCTAAAAACTCTTAAATAAATAGAAAATCATAAAAACCTCACAAAACCCCTAAAAATCCTTAAAATCCTTAAAAATCATAAAAAACAATAAAAATCCCAAAATAAAAAAAAACCTAAAATACTTGAAGAGCTTAAATAAAACCATCAAATCTTAAAAGAAATTAATATCCATAAAAAAATAATTCCAAAAATCTAAAAAACACTACATGAAACTAAATCCCAAAACCCCCAAAAATATTGAAAACCCATTAAAACCTCAAAAACATTAAAAACCCATAAAACCCCTAAAATTCACTAATTTTTTAAAAATTCTTATAACCCCAATAACATTAAAATTCTCTAAACAACCATGAAACCCCTAAAAGACTAAAGAAACCCTAAAACCATAAAAAAACGAAAAAAATGATCAAAATTCCTAAAACCCTAAAAAACCATAAAAATACTAAAATATACATAATAATACCTAACAAAGTAAAAACCCCTAAAACCCATAAAACCACAAGTAAAACCTTACAAACCAAAAAAACCCTAACATCATTAAAAAACTAAAAAACACTAAATACCCTAAGTACCCCTAAAAACCTTCGAAATCCCCCAAAACCCCCAAACCCCATAATGATCCTAAAAAGGCCGTAAAATCTATAAAACCCAAAAAAACAGCTAAAAATATTTAAAACACCTAAGAAATCTATAAAACCCTAAAAACATTAAAATCCAAAAAACATAAATATTCTAAAAACCCTAAAAACACTAAAAAGAATCTAAAAACCCAAAAAAACCCTAAAACCCATAAAACCTAGAAAAACATAAGATCCCCTAAAACCATAAAAACCCTAAAACCCATGAAAACTCTAAAAACCCTTTAAACAGCTAGAAGTGCTAAAAACTGTAAAAAAAAGTTTAATACCCTTAAAACCAATAAAAATTTTAAAAACTATAAAAAAGAGTAAAAACATTAAAAAAAACCCTAATAACCCAAAAAACCATAAATCACTAAAATCCACTGAAACCCCTCAAAATCCCTAAATTCATAAAAACATTAAAAATCCATAAAATTTACTAAAAATCTCTTAAAACCTAAAAAATACTTAAAATTCCTATGTAAACCATGGAAACCTAAAAACACGTAAAAAAACATCAAAAACCTAAAAAATTACTAAAGAGCCCAAAAAATCCTAAAAAACATAAAAGTACTTAAATACCCTAAAAACCCCTAAAAACATAAAAATCCTAAAAATGTAAAAATCCCTAAAACCCCTAAAAACTACTAAGATAACACTAAAACCCAAAAAACGCATTAAACCATTAAAATCCAAAAAATGAAAAAACACCAAAAACTCTAAACATTCCCTAAAACCCCAAAAAACCCACAAAAATCATGAAATCCCATAAAACATTTAAAAAATATAAACACCCATAAAACACTAAATTCCAGTAAAAACACAAAAACCCCTTTAGACCCCTAAAAAATTAAAAAACTAGAAAATATCCTAAAATCCGTATAAAAATAAAAAAACCAAAAAAAACCATAAATACCCTAAAACCCGTCAAAATACCTAAAATACTAAAATCCCATAAAAATCCTAAAATCCATAAAAATTTGTAAAAACATATAAAACCCTAAAACCCCCTAATAAAACCTTATAATCTTAAAAATAACATAAAACAACTAAAATACAATAAATTTTCAGAAAACCCTAAAAAGCCTAAAATCCCTAAAATCCCTAAAAATCCCAAAATCCCTAAAAAACTAGAAAAAATAGAATAAAATCTCTAAAAATGAAAAAAACACTAAAATCCTCAAAATAATTTATGAAAACCTTGAAAATATAAAAACACCTAAAACCCGTAAAAAATAAAAAAAATTAGACATGCTAAAAAATATTAATGTCCTTAAAACCCCACAAAACACATAAAAATAATAAAATTACCTAAAACCCCCCAAAAACATAAATACACTAAAAATCCATAAAATCCCTAAAAAGAACTAAAAATTCTAAATACCCTTCAATATCATTAAACTGCTAAAAACACTAACAACCCCAAAAAAACTAAAAACCCTAAAAACCAAAATATCTATTAAGACCATAAAACCCTTAAAATCCCTAGAACCATCAGAATCCCTAAAATTATAAAAAACCATAAAATTTGGAAAAAACCCTAAAATTCCCATAAAACGTAAAAAACACAAAAAATGCTGCAAAACACTAAGAAGACCTTAAAACCATAAAAAAACTTAAAACCCCTCGATACACCTAAAAAGGATAAAAACCATAATGTCCCTAAAACCCTAAAATCCATAAAACCCAATAAAAACTTTTAAAATACAAAAAACCCAAAAAACCCACTAAAAACTCTAAAAACCATTCAATCCCCTAAAAACGATATAAAATGCTAAAAACCATAAAACCCAAAAAAGTCAAAAAAAACCCCCAAAAACCGAACCATAAGAACCCTAAAAGCCATAAAGTTATTAAAAATACCTAAAAATCATAAATACTATAAATAGCCTTTAAAATCCATAAAAACCCCTAAAAATATAAAAACGCTAAAAATCTTGAAAACCTAAAAGCAAACATGAAAATCATATAAACACTTAAAACCCCCAAAAACCTAAAAATGATAAAAACCCTAAAATCCTAAAAAAAATAAAAATATCAAAATCACCATAAACACTAAAAAAATTAAAAATCCTAAAAGACATAAAATCCAAAAAAAACATAAAAACTCTAAAAACCCTTTAAACACATGAAATCTAAAAATCTTAAAAATCCTGAAAAACCTAAAAAATTCAAAAAAAAACCCGAAAAACCCTAAACAGACCTTAAAAAACAAATCTATAAAAACACTAAAAACCATTAAAACCCCTAAAATCCCATGGTATTTTAGGAGTTTTTATTTTTTGCATTGGTATTAAGGGTTTTTAGGGATTCTGGATTTTAAGAGTTTTAGGGTTTTTAGTGTTTTAGTGATTTTATGGGTTTTTAAGTTTTTATATGGTTTTTATAAAGTTCTAGGGGTTTTTGGTTTTAGGGGTTTTCTAGGTTTTTAGTGATTTTCTTGGGATTTTATGGATTTTTAATTTTTTTAGTTTTTTTTGATTTTATTGGGCTTTTTATGGTTTTTGGGGGTTTGGTGTTTTTTGTTTTTAAAGGCTTTTTATGGTTTGTAAACAGTTTTTTGGGGTTTTCGAGTGATTTTGTGGGGTTTTAAGATTTTTAGTGTTTTGAAGGGGTTTTATGACTTTTTTGGATTTTTATGTTTTTCTAGGTTTTAGGGAATTTGGGGTTTTTGTAGATTTTTATGTCTATTTATTGGGTTTTCAGTTTTATGGGTGTTTATAGATTTTTAGTGGTTTTTATGTTTTAAGGTTATTAGGGTTTTAGGTTTTTTACTACTTTTTGATTTTTAGTGTTTTTAGGTATTTGGGGGATTTTTAGGAGTTCTTAGGGGTTTTAGATATTTATAAGTATTTTTTAGGGTTTAAGTAATTTTTTTTGTTTGAGGGTTTTTACTTATTTTTAGGGGGTGTTATTGTTTTCTGGTTATTTGGGGGGGGGGGGGTTATGAGTTTTAGTGTTTTTAGTGTTTTTTGGGGGTTTTATGAATTTTTAGGGTTTTAAACATTTTTACGGTTTTCTTGGTTCTTAATGGGTTTTATTATTGATTTATATTTTTAGTGTTTCTAGGTTTTTTAGGGTTTATATGGTTTTAACGATTTTTGGAGTTTTTTGGGTTTTTATGGTTTTGTTGGGTTCTTTTGGTTTTTGGGGATTTTCATTTTTTTAGTGGTTTTCTAGTTTTTTGGTTTTTATGGTGTTAGATTGTTAAAGGGTATTTTAGTAGTTTTATGGTTTTTTAGGGTTATTTAGTGACTTTTATACTATTAGGTTTTTTAGGGTTTTTCAAGGTTTTGAATGTTTTTTAATTATTTTAATTTTTTTAGTGTATTCTAGGGGGTTTATGGTTTTTAGTGGTTTTATTATTTTTAGGGGTTTTAGTTTTTTGTGGGTTTTAGGGTTTTTTTTGGAGTGTTAAGGGGTTTTAACCCTTTTTTATGTTTTTTGGATTTTTTGGGTTTTTAGGGTTTCCAAGGTTTTTTAGGGTTTCTACGGTTCTAGGGTTTTCTCGAGTTTTTATGGTTATATGGGTTTTTTTTGATTTTTTTGTGTTTTTAATGGTTTTATTATGGTTTTCATGGGTTTTTTTGTGTTCTTTAAGGGATTTTGGGGGGTTTTATTTCTATTTAGTATTTTTAATGGTATTTATGGAATTTATGAATATCGATGGTTTTATATGTTTTTAAGTGGATTTTTGGGATTAATGATTGTTTAGGGTTTGAATGGGGTTTTGAGGATTTTATATATATATATATATATGTATTTTATTTATTATAATTTTGAAGGTTTTTATGGCTGTTAAAGTTTTTTAATGTTTTTAGTTTTTTTATAGTCTTTAGGGCCTTTAGGGGTTTTATGGTTTTAGAGGTTTTTAGGGATTTAAGGGGGTTTAGGGTTTTAGTTTTTTGTATGGTTTTAGGGTTTTCAGGGTTTTTAGGGTTTTTATTTTTCTTATGTATTTTTAGGATTTTTAGAGTCCTTTTACATTTTCTTAGAGTTTTAGAAGATTTTAGGTTGTTTTATGTGTTTTTAAGGGTTGTACGAGTGTTTAGTTTTGGTTATGATTTTTAGTGGTTTTTGTCTTTCTAGTGTTATATTAGGGATTTTAGGATTTTAAGGGTTTTTAGGAGTTTTGGGTTCATTTATGGTGTCTTACATTTTTTTGTGGTTTAACATTTTTATGGTTTTAGGGGTTTTTATAGTTTTTATAAGATTTTTTTAGTGATTTTCATAATATTAAGGTTTTTAGGGATTTTATGGGGTTTATTGTTTTTAGGGGTTTTAGGGTATTAATTAGGTTTAAGGGTTTTATGTTTTTTACGGTCTTTAGTTTTTTTGGTCTTTTGTTTAGATTTTTTTAGGTGTCTTAGGGTTTTTCAGAATTGGTTAATGTTTTCAGTGGTTTGAGGGGGTTTTAGGGGGTATATGATGATTTAGGGTCATTTAGGGGTCTCATTTATTTTTGGGGTGTTTTAGGTTTTTGGGTTATTTGGGTTTCTATGGTTTTTATTGATCTTAAGGGGTATAGGGTTTTAGGGTTTAAGGTGTTTAATGTTTTTTGTGGGAATTTTTGTGGTTTTAAAGTTTTTTAGCTTTATTAATTTCATAGGATTTTTAGTTCCTTTTAGTGGTTTTACAGTTTGTTATGGTTTTTAGGTATTTTAGGGTTTGTTAATATTTTATGGGTTTTTAGGTTTTTATGTGTTTTAGAGATTTTTTGGTTTTAGGTATTTTAGATTTTGTAGTTCTTTTCATGGTTGTTTGGATTTTTAGATATTTAAGGGATTTATATAGTTTTTAGGGGTTTTTAGTTTTATAGAATTTATTATGGGTTTTAGGGTTTTAAGGGTTTAGGGGGTATTTAATGGTTTTTATGGATTTTACAGTTATTTTATGGTTTTTAGGATTTTTAGGGGTTTTAGGGTTTTTCGGTTTTTATGGGTTTTAGAAATTTTAAGGATTTTTATGAGTCTTTTTTGGTATTATAAGGTTTTAAATTCTTGTATGGTTTTTATCATTTTTAATTATTTTAGGGTTTTAGGTTTTTTATGGGGTTTTAGAGTGTTTAGAGGTTATTAGGGTTTTTAGTTTTATTAGTGTCCTAGTCTTTTTAGGTGTTTTTTCATTTTTATGGTTCTAATGGGTTTGTTTTTTTTTTGTTTTTAGGTGTTTTATGGTTATAAGGTTTTTTTTATTTTATCATAGTTTTAGTGTTCTTGATGATTTTTTAGGGGTTTTGGATTTTTTAGCGGTTTTGGGTTTTTTAAGGAATTAGGGGATTTGTAGGGGGTTTAGGGGTGTTTACTATCTTTTTGGTTTATAATGTTTTTTTATTTTATGGTATTTTTATATTTTTTAGGTATTTAGGGTTTTTATGGTTTTTGGTTTTTAGGAATTTTAGGGTTTGAGGGTTTTTAATGTTTTTATTGGTTTTAGGGATTTTTATGGCCTTTTACATTTTCTAGGTTTTCTTGTTTTTTGAGTTTTTACAATTTTTGTGTTTTATTAATGTTTTTGTTGTTTTAGGTGGTGTTGGGAGTTTTTGGTTTTTTGTGGTTTTACTATTTTATGATTTTTTTTTTGGTTTTTTAGGGTTTTACAAAGTATTTTGGGGTTTTCTATGATTTTTTTGGGTTTTTAGATTTTTTAGGTTTTTAATGTGTTTTTTGGTTTTGAGGGGTTTTAGGAATTCTCAGGTTTTATGGTGTTTTAAATGGGTTTTATGGTTTCTAGGATGTTTTAGGGGTTTTTATTGAGGCTACAACTTTTAGGGGTTTTGGGACTTTTTGGGTTTTTATTATTTTTATATTTTTTTACAGTTTTTTGGGACTTTTAATATTTTATTGGTTCTCAGGGTCTTTTTGGAGTTTTGTATTTTTGGGGTTTTTTAGGGATTTAATTTTTTTTCGGTTTTAACGGGTTTTTAGCATATTTAAGGTCATTGAGTGGTTTTGGGGGTTTTTGGGGGGTTTTATGTGTTTGTGTGCCTTTTAGGGTTTTAGTGTATTTTAGTGTTTTTATTATTTTTAGTGTTTTTATGGGTTTTATGGGTTTTAAGGAACATTTTAAATTTTTATGGTCCTTTAGGGATTTATGGGTTTTTAGGGTTTTAATGATTTTTTAGGATTTTAGGTACTTTTACAGTTTTAGGGTATTTAGTGTTTCTTATGGTTTTAGGGTCTTTTGAGGTTTTAAGGCGTTTTAATATTTTTTCAGTTTGTTATTTCCAATTATTTTTTTAGAGTTTGAGGGTTTTTTTTATTTTTTGGGATTTATATTTTCTTAGGGGTTTAGGATACTTTAAGGGTTATAAGGATTTTATTTGGGTGTTAGGGTTTTCTGGGGGTTTAAGGGTTTTTTGAGTTTTCTTGGTTTTTTAGTATTTTTCTTTTATTATTATGTTTTTTAAGGGTTTCAGATAATTTCATGGTTTTTATAATTTTATAGTTATTAGTGTTTTTAATTGTTTTTTTTTTGATTTTTTTTTTGGTTTTAGGGTTTCTAGGTTTTTAGTGCTTTGGATGTGTTTTTAGTGTTTTTAGAGTTTATCGTGTTTATAAAGGTATTTTAAATGTTTTTTTATTGATTTTAGTTTTTTTTTGGGGTTTTATGGTTTTTAATATTTTGAATGGTTTCTATGGTTTATAGGATTCATTGTGTCTTTTTTGGGTTTTTAGGTTTTAAGGATTTTTACTGCTTTTAGATTCTTTTAATATTTTTTATTTTTAGTGGTTTAATGATGTTTTATTGTTTTTAGGATTGTTTGTGGTTTTATGAACTTATTATTTTTTTAATGTTGTATGGTTGTTTAGGGTTTTTAGGGTTATTTGTGACTTCAAGGGTTTTTATAGGGTTTAAGGTTTTTTATGTTTTATAAAATTTTTAATGTCGTCTATTGGTTTTAAGAGTTTTTAGGTTCCATGAGTGTTTTTAGGTATTTAATGGTACTTTAGGGTTTTTTTGGTCCTTGGGGTTTTTGAGAGTTTTTTAGAGTCCTTTGGGGATATTTGCGGTGTTTTGGGTGCATTTATGGTCTTTTAGGGTTTTAGAGTTTTGGGGGGTTTTGGGATTGTTCTCAGTTTTAAGGGTTTTTAGATTTTTTAGGGTTTTTAGGGGTTTTATGATTTTTTAATGTTTTTGGGTTTTTAGGGGTTTTCAATTTATTTCAAAAAAATTTTTGTATTTTTCGGAATTTTGGGGGTTTACGAATTTTTATGGATTTTTAAAGATTTTTGGGTGTTTTGAGTCTTTTAGTGTTTTTAGGTTCATTTATTGTTTTTAGGGAATTCAAGGGGTTTTTGGTTTTTTTTGGTTTTTTTTGGGGTTTAGTGTTTTTAGGGACTTTTGGTGGTTCTAGAGTTTTTATGTTTTTTAGGGTTATTGGTTTTTTAGGGTTGGGGGGGGGGGTAGGGTTCTTTATGTTTTTTGGGTATTTTTTGTTTTCAGTTGTATTATAATGTTGTAGGGGTTTTTGGTGGTTTTTGGTTTTTTTTAGTTTTATTTGGGTTTCTTAGTTTTTTCAGGTTTTTAGTGGTATTAGGGGTTTTAAGGGGTTTTAAGGGGTTTTTATATGATTTTTAAGGGTGTTATGGTTTTTTTTGTTTTTAGGATTTTATGGGGTTTGGGGTTTTTTAGTGTTATTAGGGTTGTTAGGGTATTTTGGGGTTTAAGGGGATTTAATTATTTTCTTAATATTTGTAGATTTTTTAAGTGTTTTAATGGATTATTGCGGTGCTTATGGGTTTTAGGACTTTTTAGGGTATTTTAGGATTTTTAGGGATTTTGGAGTTTTTAAGGGTTTTTTAGGGATTTTTGGGGGTTTTTTTGGGTTTTAGGGTTTCAACGTATAGGGTTTACTACCTAGGGTTTAGGGTGTATAGTGTAGGGTTTAGGGTGTACGGTATGTTGTGTATGGTATAGGGTTTAGGGTGTGGGGTTTAGGGTTTATAGTTTAGGTTATATGGTTTACCGTGTAGGGTTTTGGGTTTTTGGTGATGGGTATACAGTTTAAGGAATAGGTTTTAGGGTTTATAGTGCAGGGTTTAGGGTTTAGGGTGTCAAGTTTATGGTTTATGGTTTTGGGTGTGGGGTCTTGGGTTTAGGGTATAGGGTGTAGAGTTTAGGGTGTTGGGTATAGGGTTTTGGGTGTACAGCTTAGGGTATACTGTATAGGGATTACGGTTTTTAAGTCTTTTAGGTATTCTTTTTGGTTATTTTTCTTTTTAAGGGTTTTATGGATTTTTAGGTTTTTAGGATGTTTTAGTGTTTTTTGGGGATTTTAGTTATCTAATGTTTTTAGGGTTTTTATTATTTCTAGGGTTTTTAGTGTTATAATGGTTTGTACTGTTTTTATAGTTTTTACGGGTTTTATTGGAATTTTCGTGGTTTTAGTGATTTTAATGGCCTTTAGGATTTTATGGTTTTTTGGGATTTAGTGATTTTAGGGTTTTAGAGATTTTATATGTTTTTTATGTTTTTAGACTTTTATTAGTTTTTTATGGGATTTTGGGTTTTTTCAAAGTTTTTATTATTTAGGGATTTCTTAGTGTTTTAGTGTTTTTAAGAGTTTTAGGGTTTAAGGTGTTTTTAGGTATGTTACCATTTTACAAGTTTTTTTTATGGATTTTTAGGGTTCTGAGAGTTTATTAGGTTTTTCACAAAAATTTTAATGTTTTTAGGGTTTTAGGGTTTTAAAGGTTTTGTAGGGATATTTAGGGGATTTATGGTATTTTAGGGGTTTTCAATATTTTTTATTTTTGTACTATTTTCAGGGTGTTCAAATGTTTTTTTGGGTTTTTAAGGTCTTTTTAGAGTTTTTTTAGTTTTTTAGGTTTTTAGTGTTTTTACTATTTTCATGAGTTTTTAGGGGTTTTAGGGTATTTTAGGTATTCGTTGTTTTTAGGTAGTTTTATGGTTTTCAGGGGCTTTCATTTTTTTGAGATTTAGGGGTTTTATGTTCATTTAGTTTTTTAGTGGTTTTAGGTTCATTTAAAGTTTTGTAAGGTTTTTTAGGGTCTATTAGGGTTTTCAGTTTCCTTTAGGTTTTCTGGTTTCTGGTTTGTTAATGTTCTAAGTGTTTTTAAGTGTCATTTTGGGGGTTTTTATGGTTTTTATATTCTATTAGGGGATCTGGGGTTTTATTGGGAACATTAGGAATTTTTTGGGATTATGGGCCCCGTTGGGTTTTTATGGTCCTTCAATGATTTTATGGGGTTTAGATTCTTTTAGGTGTTTAAGGATATTTCATGGTCTTTTATGGTTTTTAGTGATTTCATTGTTTTTTATGTTTTTCAGATTTTTAGGGTCTTTTAGGGGTTTTATTGTTTAGGTTATTATAGGTATTTTTAGGCTTTGGGGGGTTTTATGAGTTTTTGGGATTTTTAGGCATTTACAGGATTTTTTGTTTTTATGGGGTTTAAAGGTATTTTCAGGTGTTTTAGCATTTTTAGTGGTTTTATAGTTTTTAGGGGTCTTAGTGTTTTTTGGGGAATTTTAGGGACTTTAATATTTTTAGGCCTTTAGGGTTTTTGTAGGTTTTAACAGTTTTAGAGTTATTAGGGTTTTTATGGGGGGTTTTTTCGTTTTTACTATTTCTAGGGGATGTAGTGTTTTTAGGGGTTTTAGTGGTTTTATGGGTTTTATGTATTTTATGGGTTTTTTTATCATTTTAATCGTTTTATTTTTTTATTGTTTTATTAGTTTTTAGTGGGTTTTAAGATGTTTATGACTTTTAGGGGTCCTAGGATTTTTTTAGTGGTTTTCGGGGTTTTAGTGTTTTTAGTGCTTTTATGGTATTTCTTGAATTTTTTTGGTATTTTATTGTTTTTAGGGGTTTTAATGTACTTAATATTTTTAAGGGTTTCATGTTTTTTATTATTTTAAAGGTTTTAGTTTTCTTATTATTTTTATGGTTTTTTAAGTTTTAGGTTTTTTTGTTTTTAGGGTTGTTTAGGTTTTTTAGTGTTTTTAGGGATTTGTAAGGGACTTTTGGGGTTTAATGTTTTTAGAGTCCTTATGGGTTTTATAGGTATATTTAGGGTCTTTTAGGGTTTTTAGGGTTTTTTTGGTTTTTAGGGTCTTTAGGATTTTTTTGGGTTTTTAGGGGTTTTATTATCTTTGAGGGGTTTTATGATTTTTAGGTTTTTTGGGGTTTTAAGGTTTCTTTAGGGTTATAATGTTTTTTTGTGGTTTTGGGGGTTTTTAGGGTCTTTACGGGCTTTAAGGATTTTTAGGGGTCTCTTTAGATTTTTTACAGTCTTTTGGGTTTTAGAGGATTTTTTGTTTTCTAGATAAAGTTTCATAGGATTTTTAGTGTCTTTAGGATTTTAGGGATTTTTCAAATTTTTAGGGGTTCTAGGGAATTTTAAGGTTTTTGGTGTTTTAGGGTTTTAATGTTTTTTACAATTTTTAGGGTTTTTCGGGTTTTTTATGGTTTTAGGGTTTTTCGGGTTTTTTATGGTTTTAGGGATTTTCGTGGATTTTTCGGTGATTTTAGTGTTTCTAGTATTTTTAAGTGTTTTTAGTGTTTTGTGGGGTTTTATAGTTTATATAGAGTTTTATAGTTTTTAAGGGTTTTTGTTTTTAATGATTTTGTACGATTTTTCTGAGTTTTTAGAACGTCAATGGTATTTATGGGGTTTTTATTATTTTTAGGTTTTTATGGTTTTTAGGGGTTTTAGAGTTTTAGGGTTTTTATAATTTTTTTGGGTTTTTTGGTTTTTTAGGGTTTTTAGGGTTTTAATGTATGTCATGGTCATTAGGTTTTTTATTAAATCTTCTAGAATTTTTAGCGTCTTTTCAGTATTTAGGGTCTTTCAAGGGGTTTTAATGTTTTTTGGGGTTTAAGTGTTTTTTTGGGTTTTGGGATGTTTTAGGGTTTAAAGGGTTTTATGTGGGGTTTAGGGTTATAGGTATTTTGGGGGGTTTGGGGTTTTTTGGGTTTTTGAGTATTCAAGGACTTTTACTATTTTGAGTGGTTTAGGTTTTTTCTCATTTTTAGGGTTTGTACGGTTTTTTTGAGGTCATATGGGATCTCATCCACTTTTAGAAAATTTCTCTTATAAATCCTTTTTACCTATATATTCTCATGTGGTATGTGATACATTATTTTTATTTTTAAGGTGTTTTGTTTTTTTAAAATTATTAAATAAGTGTTATGAATTAATGTTTTTGATTGTTTTTGATAATGGTGTATTTTATAGAGAGTTCAAACTAGATGAATCTATAATTTAACAAAATGACATAAATTTCAGATCATTGGATCAATTGAGTGGAATGTTCACTTATTCAAATTGTTTATAATTTTTTATCGAATGATATGATTTATATGAGAGAAACGATGCTAGGTTTATAGAATTTTGAGGTCATAAATGATTTACTACTTATGGGGCCAATGACAGAACCTGAATTCAATCAGAGAAATATAGTGATAGGATATTTGAAAGATAGAATAAATAAACACACATATCATTTAGAAAGGTCCATAAAAGATCTCCACAAAGAATATTGATGAAACTATGATGGAGGGAATTAGTTTATGGTGAATTATTTCCCTGAATGATGGAATAACAAAACAATACAACATTTAACTTTAAAATTCATTATAGTGTAATAGGGAATTGTTGAATATCCAATGGATGCTTGAGAAATTTATTAAGATCATGTATGGTTGATCTGAGTGAATAAAACATTATGATTTCTTATTATAACACATAATTCCGGCTAATTTTATTTGAAAAGAAGTCAAAATGAGGATGAATCCAAGAAAGTGGGAGAATAGGTAGCTTTAAAATCATCATAATATATATTGATGGTGGAGAGACTCAGATTCGTAGAATATGTTCTAACATGAAAATATCAAGATAATTTTTTAAACTGAACAAAATTTTTGTACATGAAAAATAATGGATGTTGAATTAAGTAGAAGGATTAAGATAAATTCGGACTCACGAAGTAATATGGTATGCTACAAGAAAAAGTATATATAATTTATTAAGGGATTGTTAGATGATCACCAGAAGCACATGAAAAATACCCATCTTGTTCAGAGTATCTGAATGCTAATAGATTTTGGGATGTGATAACGGAAAGGAAAGAGTAAGAGAATAAAGATTAAATTACATAGAAGTACCACCACTTGAAAATTCTTGGGAAGCACTTACATTTTATGAAATTTGAAACAAATTATAAAGAATATGAGATAGGAAATCAAGGATTAAAAATTCAGGAAATAAAACTTAGGATTCTACCTATGTTATGAAAATATTTCGATGATTTATAACACTATATTTTATTAAATTTTATACAATTCCAATAACCTGACACCTTCGGAGGATATTTAAGGAAGTTTACAAAATATTCAGTCAGTAGGAATGTTAATATTGAATTAATTAATTCTAAAATTTTCATAGAGGAATTTTGGTTATATATTGTGGTGATTTTATTTCTAAGATATATCTTGAAATACTATTCATGTTATATATAGTTTATTTATTATAATGATTCATTCCAAATAATTATGAAGAAATAGTTATGTTGAATAAGGGAATTGTTTTTGTATAATGAAGTGTTGTGGAGAAGTCATCTAAATTCTATAGGTCTGCACACCATAATTCTAAAATCATGAGTTTCGGTGACTGATGTTCCAAACATCTATATCTAAATGGTTCTAATTGTGAATAAAATTATATTTCTATTTTTATAAGGATTAAAGTAAGATATTTTTTTGAAGAAACTAGAAGACAAAAAAATAATTTTCTTATTAGTTTTGAAATCATTATAATTAGCAGGAAAAAATATAATCTTTATAGAAGTCATTTTGGGTGGGATGGAAAGTGGTTTTCATATAATAAAAATCCCACACCACTATAATTTATTAAAAAATTTATTAGTTAATAATGTACATCCCAATATTAAAAACTGAATGTGCAAAGTATCTTATTTCCCCTATGAGGGTTAATCCTTGTAAAAATACATTGTGCATTTCTATATGATTTATTATTTGTATACAAGTTATTGTGTGTATATTTTTTATTGAGTCATAAATCTAATAAATCAAAGAGATAGAGGTTAATTTTAAAATATAAAAATTTGTAAAAAGAGATAACTTGTTCAAACTCTATATTAGTTTTCCAACCATTCCTAAGAATCCCTATTGGTATTAGAGTTGGATCCTTCTATAGGATTTGTTTGATGAATATGTAGAATCTATTTTTTATTAAAAATAGATAAATTCCTAATTTATATGGAAATAATTTTCATTTATGGAATAATGGGGTGATACCATATCTTCACTCACTTTGTATTGAAGTGGTTAATATATCTTCAGAAAGATTTCCGCCGAGAGAAATCGACTTTAATATGTCTTTTACTACCACACAGAATATACATTTCAATGGAAAATTATAGCATTTTTTCCTCTTGTGATTTTTAGATATAGTCAACATGAAGGCTATGGGTATCCAATATACTTATGAAAATTGGGATAAACATGAGAGAATATATGAAGGTAATGTTAAAGTAGAGGAAGAAAAAACATAAATATTGTGAAGTAAGATTGAAGATAGAAATAAGTCCATTGAATAAACAATATAACATTTTTTACAAGGATAAATGAAATCATCAGTAACATCATATGTTTTGGTTCTACCTTAACAGATTCAACTATTATGATAATGTTGAAGAATTTTTATGATAGATTCGATCCTCAAATTTTAATAATTTTTGATTGAGATGAATTATAATAATATAAGATACAAAATATCCATATTCTATATGAAATGATGAATTATGTGGTATTAAAAAACAAGGATAAAGAATAGATCCCTGATAAATCTATTATGAAACTGAAATTCATATATTCAGAAGATAATTTTTTTGGTGTATCAAAAGATAATGATCATATAGATGGAGAGTAAAAAATAATTATTTCCATTAATTGATGAAAATTAGAAATTTTATAGGAAAATATGAGGGATAATTATATTGAATTGTTTTATATATTGAGGAATTATATATTTGTCTATAAACCACACAAAGAATAAGAATATTGATGATGATGATGAGCATGATTAAAAAAATAAAAGAAGAAGTGGGTTAAATATTCCAAGGAAGATAAGAAATATATGAAATGTAAGATGAGTTTCATAAAAAATAAAATGATAAGCCTATTGATAATTGGAATAGAATAAAAATAATAAAAATAATTATCATCTTATAAGGAATATATAGAGAATCATTTAAAATTCATATCATTTGTTATGCATTATTAAACATACACTAGAAGAGGAATTGTCAACCACTATGAGGGTATAACTATTTTCCTATAAAAAATTATATATGTTACATAATTCTCTCAGGGTTATAGTGGGAAAAGAATTTTTCAGGACATTTTCCCAAGAAATTCCCTATACTCAATATCTAATATAACTATGTCTATCAGACATCAAAAATTAACCTTTTAGAATGGTCAATGAAAATCATTGTTATATACCCCCACCCCAAACATATATCCTTGATCAAGTATTATTATATTTAATTTTTATTAAAGATGGAACCTATTTACATGGACATATAAGACCATGTTTGTATGACTACCACTAAGAAATGATAACCATGTTCAGGTATGACCATGGCTATAGGTATTAAAAAATGAACCCTTTAGCCATAATCATAAAAGTATGTGGATATTTTCCCCTCACCCTGACTCTATAGCCTTAGTTATCCATGGATATATTATTTAATAATAATAATTAAATATTATTATAATATATTATATATAAATATATGTATATATGTATGTATATATAGAGAGCATAATGTTTGTACAGTTGTTGAGTATGCCTAATTATAGGCTTGAGAAGACAGTTCAAAACCCACAGACAACTTTTTTTTTAAAATTATTCTATAGACATGGGAATATTTCCTATGTCTCTCCTCATGGACTAAGCTACATCCATGATCCTTTTCCATATTTATAGGTTCCATACATATACATTTCCATTCTTATGAGATGGGGTTTACATATAAATCAACCACGAACTAAAATATGATGATGTTAGCTCAGTAGGATATGAATCATCCTTTCCTTATCATATTCATATTATGTTCAAAGTGTTATGATTAAAGATGGTATGTCAGGTATGAATCCATTAAATATAATAATTTTTCATTTATAGTTGATATTGATCTTCAAGGTACATCATTATCAACATAAAATATAATTTGACTGATAACTAGATATATAATTTTTTTTCAAATATATTCATGTAAATGAGTAAATTGATCAAAATCATACATCTTTACATATTTATTATATGATAAAAACATGGTGGTTTCTTTATGAGTATTATTTGATCCAATTATGCAAGTGTACTCTGGTGGATATGTAGTTCTTTTGTCGATATTACATGTTCCAATAGGTACTAATAGATATTTGGATGATCTATTCTTGTTGTACATTCTCATTGTTGGATATGTAGTTATATGGTATGTCTTGTTGGTGGCTGTGAAATTGATGGATTTGTGACCTTCATTAATGATAAGTGCATCTTGATCCATGATGGAAAGAGAAAACTCACTTTTTAGGTAGGAATTGAGTAGATTCAAGAGAATTTTTCCTAAGAGTTTTTAAGTGCTAGTGATGATGATAACAGGTTTGTGTTCGTTTGGAAGGAAGAGGTAGTAGTGAAGCTAGAGGGATCAACTGATAGATATGGAAAGATCCATCTGAAGTCTAAAAATGAACATCACGGATAAAGGTTTAGAATACATGAATAATGAAATTCTGAGGCATGAATGCATTCTTGGGAAGTCAATCGGCTCAACTAAATAAGGTGAGTACAGTAGTTATAATAACATCCTACCCACATTTATGTAATCCCCATCATTTGGAGTTTTATTTAGCTTTTAGTTCAAAACATTTCCTGATACGTTGTGGGTGGAGTACTGTATTTTTGGGGAAATTTTCTCAATTCTTTATGTGTGGAGTACTATATTAGAGATAACATAAGTTCATTTTTATGATGGATTTTTAATCATTTATTGATAATCCACTATCATGCAGTAATAAATAATTTTAGTATTAACATTGTCTTATAATTTTGGGTCATGTATTAGTGGCGTGGGATAACTATTTTTAATATTATCCTTGTATTAGAATTCAGTAATAACTATTTTTTATAGTATCTTTAGGTATATCAACAATTATAAACTATGTAAGTATACATATAGTAATAGTTTTTAACCATGGCTATAATTCAAGGTGAAAGAATCTATATCGCAATTGGAAACTATGGCTATAGGGGTACTGCCATAGTGGAAACCATAGATATAGGTTTATAACCGTGGTTTCAATCCATGGATATAGTTGTGACACTATTTCCACACCAATGGTATCCACAATTCACTAAACCCTAGTTATTACCTATAACCACAGTTTCATGACTTGTATCCATGGTTATAAAATATGGAAATATAATAAATTTCTAGTAGTGATAATATAATCTAATTATGTACTTTAACATCATGTGGAAAGGACATTTGAGAATGCCTTTTAAGGATATTCCTCTAAGACTAAATTAACCCTAACATGAACTGATATGACTTGATTATACAGGGAATCCATTAAAAAATTCCTAATCCCATGTGATTTATTCTCATTGTGAGAAACAAGGAGTGGAAAATCCTTCATACATAACATAGAAGGAAAAAATAAATGGTTGGGGATTATTGTATCGTGTGGTGTCTAAGAAAAGACATGGAATTTTATCATCACTACATATCTCATCAAAGTGATAATTAAACCATATGTAGTTAATGGAGACCATATAGTTTAGTGTCATACGGTGATGACATCATCCATGTAGTTTATGGTAATGATCTAAGGATGATGGTGACTCAACATGAAAGGGACAATTTTTTTTTGGCTGGAGCCAATCAGGGAGGGTTTACTATTTCTAAATATCTTGCAAAGGTAGGAATCAATCCACATGTAGTTCATGAAAAACCATGTAGTCTTAATGATATTTTACAAGTTTATGGGGGTTTTATGGGTTTTAATGTTTTTTAGGGTTTTTTTAGATTATTAGGGTTCTTATTATCTTTAGGGGGTTATAGCATTTCAATGGTATTTTAGCTGTTTTAGAGGTTTTTAGGGGTTTTAAGGATTTTTTTGGGTTTTAAGAGTTTTTAATAGATTTAGAAATCTTTCTGATTTTTTCCATTTTCAGGGGCTTTAGGGTTTTTGAGGTATTTAAGGATTTTCAGGGTTATTAGGTTTTTATGGCCTTTTATAGTTCAAGTTGTTTTCTTGGGTTTTCAAGATTTTTAGGCTTTTTAGCGTTTGTAATGTTTTTAGCTGTTTTTAGGATTTTTATTGTAGTTTAGGTGTTTTGGTTTTTTTCTAGGGACTATTAAATTTTTTAGATTTTTTTGTGTTTTAGGATATTTTATTTAATTTTAGGGTTTTATTGGATTTTGGGGTTTTTAATACGTTTAGGGATTTTATAAATTTTTGGATGTTTTAATTATTTTATGTGATATTGTTTGTTTTAGTGTTTGTGGGACTTTTAGGGTTTTAGGGTTTTAGGGTCTTTTAGTGTGGGTAAGTTTTTTGGTCCCTTTAGGAATTTTTAGGTATTTTAGGGTACATTATGCTTTTAAAGTGCCTTTAGGGTTTGTAAGGGGTTTAGGTTTGGGGGGGGGGGGGGTTAGGTTTTTTGGGTTTTATGCGTTTTTTATGTTTTTTATGGGATTTAGGGTTTTTAGAGTTTTTGCGATTTAAATGTTTTTTAGGATTTTTAGGCTTTTTAATAATAGGGGTTTTAGTGGTTTTAATGGTTATATAGGGTTTGATAGTGTTCATATGGGTTTTATGGTTTTTATTTTTTATTATGATTTTTATGGGTTTTTAGTATTTTTTTTGTGGTTTTAGCCACTATTTAGAGTTTTAGGGTTTTTTATGGTTTTTAGGGTCTTATGGTTTTTATATTGTTTTAGTATTTTTAAGGTTTTGAGGTATTTATGATTTTAGGGTTTTTAAAAGTTTTGTTGGGCTTTAGGGTTTTAGTGATTTTATGATATTTAAGGGTCCTTAGGTTTTATAGTGTTTTTAGGGTTTATAAGGGATTTTAAAGGGTTATTATAGTTTTTATGTTTCTTTGGTTTTCTAGTATTTTAGGCTTATAGGAGTTTTAGAGGTTTTATGGATATTATAGTTTTTTTGGATCTTTTGGGTTTTTAAATTTTTTTAAGGTTTTCAGTGTTTTTAGTGTTTTTAGGGGTTTTAGGGTTTTAGGGCTTTTAGTGTTATTTGTATTTTAGGGTTTTTAGTCCTTTTAGATTTTTTAGGGGCTATTATTTATTTTTAATAGTTTTTTATATTTTTTAATTTTTTCTTAGATCTTTTTTGATTTCTTTGGGTTTTTAGGGTTCTTTGTGTGTTTAGGATTTTTAAGCAGTTTTTAGGGTTTATATGCTTTGGGTTTTTAGTGATTTTCATTGTTTTTAGGGTTTTTAGGAATTTTAGGTATTTTAGTTTTCTAAGTTTCTTTAGAAACTTTTTAGGGTTGTAGGAGTGTTTAGTGTTTTTATGGTCTTTACAAATTTTCATGTATTTTTTAGGGGTTTTAACATTTTTAGGGGTTTTAGTGATTTTGTTATTTAATGTTTTTAGGTTTTTTTGGGGGTTTTGGTGTTTTTCAGGTGTTTATGTTTTTTTGAATTGTTTTTTTTTGTTTTTATTGTTTTTATGGTTTTTGGGATGTTAGGGTTTGTTTAGGGTTTTAGAGTGTCTCTATTTTTTTGGATTCTACGAGGTTTTAAAGTGTTTTATGTATTTTAAGGGTTTTTGGGGTTTTAGTGGGTTTTAATATTTTTAGGGGTTTTATTTTTAGTGGGGAATTTGATGGTCTTTTGGGGTTAAGGGTTTTGTTTTTTTGTAGGGTTTCATGGTTTTTACAGGGTTTTAAGGGTTTTAAGAGCATTTAAAGGCTTGTATAGGTTTTAAAGTTTTATTGGGATTAAAGGGTTTTATAGTGTTTTTTGGGGTTTCCTATTGTTTTGTTGTTTTTTTGGTTATCTTAGTGTTTTTAGAGTTTGTAATCTTTATTATAACTATTTTATATTTTTAGGGTTTTTTTGGGTATTTAGGGATTTTAATGGTTTATAGGGGTTCTAGGGTTTTGAGGATTTTTAGGATTGTTAGGGGATTTTGGGGTTTTATATTGGTTTTTGGGTTTTCAGATCATGTTATGGATCTTAGGTATTTTTAGGGGGGTTAGGTTTTTTCAAGGTTTTTAGATATTTTTTAGGGTTTTACGGTTTTTAGGGATTTTTGTAATTTTAGTGGGTTTAGGGGTTTCCTGGACATTTAGAGGATTTTAAAGGCTTTAATGGTTTTTTGGAGTTTTAAAGTGTTTTATGTGTTTTTCGGTTTCTTAGTGTTTTAGGTTTTTATGGGTTATAAAATATTTTGGGGGTTTATGGTTTTTATTTTTTTCATGGTATTAGATTATTTAGGATTACTTAGGTTATGTAAGGGTTTTAAGGATTTTTTCAAGGTTTTAGGGTATTTTAAGGGGTTTAGGGGTTTTGAGTGTTCTTTTTAGTTTTAGGGTATTTAGAGTATTTTTGGGGTTTTTACGATTTTTTAGTGTCTTATTGGTTTAACGTGTTTTTAGGGGTTTAGTTTTTTAGGTATTTGAGTATTTCTAGTATTTTTAGGGTTTCTTTAATGTATTTAGGGTTTTTAATTTTGTAGGGTTCTTAGAGGTTTTTATGTTTTTTTGGTCTTTTTATGGTTCTCTAGGTTTTTTAGGGTTTTAGGATTTTTCAGGTTTTTTTCAAGGATTTTATTAGTTTTAAGGGGTTTTTAGGGATTTATTTTTCTTTAGGGGTTTTATGGATTTTTAGGGGGGGTTTATGGGTTTTCGGGTATTTCAGGATTTTTAGTGTTTTTAGGATTTTTATGGGTTTCAAGGGTTTTAGGGTTTTCTAGGTATTTTAGTGGTTTTATGAGGTTTTAGGATTTTAAGGCGTTTCAAGGGGTCTTCTGGGGGTTTAATGGGTTTTTGGGGATTTTAGTGTTCTTCTTGGGCTATTTGGGATTTTAGGGTTTTTTGATTTTTTTTATAAAGTTTCATGATTTTTATGGATTTTTTTGTAATATTTAGATTTTTAGGGATTTTTTCGGGTTTTATGGATTTTAGAGGTTATTTGAACCTTTAGAGTTTTTAAGGGTTTTAGGAGGTTTTAGTGACTTTGGGGGGTTTTTGTTATCTTTTTTGTATTTTTAGGTGGTTTAATGGTTTTTAGGATATTTTGTGTTTCTATAGTTTTTTTTATTTTTACGGGTTTTTAGAGTTTGATGGGTGTCTTAAGGGTTTTTGGGGGCTTTGTGTGTTTTGGGTTTTTATGGTTTTTAAGGTTTTTATGTTTCTCGATGAGTTCAATGGTTTGTCAGGTTTTTAGATGTTTTATGGGATTTAAGATTCCTTTCTTGTTTTATGTTTAACTTTGGGGGTTTTAGGGGTTCTAAATATTTTTGATGATTTTTTAGGTTTTTGATTTTTTTTTGTGTCCAAAGGGTTTTTTATGATTTTGGGGTTTTATTAAATCTTCTTTTGGGTTTTTAGATTTTATTGGGTCTTCAAATTGTTTTAAAAGGAAATTTAAGGGGTTTTGGGTTTTTTGTGTTTTAGGTATTTTAATTATTTTTATGTTTTTTATGGGTTAGGGGAGTTTTTTGGGGGTTTTGTTATTTTTAGGGGTTTTAGGGTTATCAGTGAGTCTTAATGATTTTAGGTTTTTAGGGGTTTTTTGATTTTTAGATGGTTTTATAGTTTCTATGGTTTTGAAGGAGTTTCAGGGTTTATTGTGTTTTTAATTTTTTTAGGGTTTATAATGTTTTTTAGGTTTCTTATGGTGTATAGTTTCATTAAGAGTTTTTTTGGGATATTAGGGTTTTTATAGTGTTTTATGGATTTTATGTTTTTAAGTATTGTGTGTTTTAAGGGTTTTTAGGGTTTTTAGGGGCTTTAGGTTGTTGACGGAATTTATGGGTCTTTATGTTTTTTATAGTGATTTGGTTTCTTATAAGGGATTTTCATATTTTTTTAGGCTTTTATGGTATATATGGGTTTTTAATGACTTTCATAAATTCTAGAGTTTATATGGTTTTTAGGGGTCTTTTGGGTGGTTTTAGGATTTTAGGGTTTTTAAGATTTTTATATTTTATTTTTCAGTTTTTAGTTTTTCTATTTTTTATTGGTTTTTTTTAATATTATGGGTTTTAAATGTTTAAATGGTTTTAGGGTTTCTTATTGTTTTATAATTTTAATTATTTGTAATGGTTTTTAGGGTTTTTATGTTTCTAGGGTTTTAGGTTTTATAGGTTTTTTGAGAGTTTTAGTTTTTTTGTTTTTTATGGATTTTTATGAAATTTTAGGGTTTTAAAATATTTTCAGTGTTTTATGGTTTTTATAGAGTTGTAGTGTAATGGGGTTTTTATAGGTTTTAGGGTTCTTTATAGTTAATTATATGTTGTTTTGGTATTTAATGTTATTTTTGGTTGTAAGGGATTTTAAGATTTTCTCAGTTTTTAAGGGTTTTTGGGGTGTTTAGGGTTTCTTATTATTTTTAAGTCTTTTTTTGGGTTTTTTTGGATTTTATGTTTTTTAAAATTTGTAGGATATTTTTTAGTGTTTTAGGGCGGTTTTATTTTTTAAAAATTGTTTTTTGTCTTTTAGGTTTTTTATTTAAATTTAATGTTTTTTAATAATTTTTGGGTTTTTATGGGGGTTTATGGTTTTTAGTTTTTTTAAGTATTTTTTAGGTTTTTGTGCATTTATATGGTTTTTTGGGGTTTTGACTATTTTTATTGTTTTATGGAGGTTTATAGGGATTTTTTTTTGTTTTAGGTGGTTTTTGAGTTTTTAGGGGTTATTAGTTTTTCTTGTGGTTTTTAGTCGTTTTTTGGTTTTTGTAGTTTTAGTGGTTTTTAATTTTTTTAGGGTTTTAGGGTTTTTATAATTTCATGGTGTTTTTTAGTTTTTTGGGGGGTTTTGGCATTTTTGTGTGGTTTTTGGGTTTTTAGGATATTTTAAAGGGTTTTTGGTCTTTATGGTTTTAGGGGTCTATGGTTTTAGGGGTTTTATGTTTTTTTATGGTTTTATGGAATTTCAATGTTTTAGGGTGTTTTAATGTTTTTATGGTTTTAAGGTATTTTAGAGTTTTAGGATATATGTTTTTTTGGGAGTTTTAGGGTTTTTTAGTTGTTTTGAATTTTTTAGGTTCATTTAAGGTTTTTTAGTGTTTTTAGGGTATTTGTGGGTTTCTATGTGGTTTTAGGATTTTCAGTATTTTTATGGGTTTAATGGTATTTTAGGGTTTTTAGGGTCCTTTAAGGATTTTAATGGAGTTTAGGATCTTTTAGGGTTATTTTTGGTTTACAGAGTTTTAGTGTTTTTTTGGTTTTTTGGTTAATTTTAGGGTTTTAAGGTTTTTACTTTTTATAGGGCTTTTAGGGGTTTATGGTTTTTTGGGTTTTAGGGGTCTTAAGTGTTTTTAGAGGTTTTAGGTTTTTTTATTTTTAGGGGTTTTAACCATTTTTAGGGGTGTTTAGGATTTTTAGTGGGGTTTTATGATATTGGTATTTTTGAAGTTTTTATGGGGGTTTTTAGGTTTTTATGTGTTGTCTTGGTATTTAGGGTTTTTTGGATTTTTGGAATTTTTATGGGATTTAGTGTTTTCAATGTTTTATGGGATTTAGGATTTTGAATGGTTTTTTTATAATTTATAAGTATTTTCATGTTAATAAGGGGTTAAATATTTTGTTTAATATTTTTTGGTTTTTAGTGGTTTTATTTCTTTAAGGGTTTTTACAGTTTTGAGGGTCTTTTGATTTTTTTTGTTTTTTTATTGATTTTTAGTTTTTTAGGGTATTTTAAAATTTTCAGGTTTTTTATGGTTGTTTAGGGTTTCATTTGGGTTTTCTTGTACCTTGGAGTGTTTTTATGGGAGATTTAAGTATTTTAGGTTTTTAGGGTACTTTATGGGTTTTAATGATTTTTAGGGTCCATTAAGTGTTTTTAGATTTTTTATAGACCTTTAGGGTTTTAGGGGTATTTTGGGGTTTTTATGATACTTTTGGGGTTTTATGGTTTTAGTGTACATTTTGGTTTATTAAGTTTTTTGGGGGAGTTTTAAATATTTCTAGTGGTTTTTATGGTTTTTAGGGATGTTATTTTTTAGGTCTATTTTTTGGTTTTTAGTGGTTATTTATGGTTTTTATTGTGTTTTATGAATTTTAAGGTTTTAGGTATTTTATTCCTTTTATGTTTTTATGAAAATTTTGGGTTTTTTGGGGTTTTCTGGGTTTTTATTGTTTTTTGGAGGTTTATGAGGATTTTATGATTTTAGAGGGGGGGGGGGTTAGTTTTTAGGGGTTTATGGGTTTTAGGGGGGTTTTAGGGTTTTTAGTGGTTTTTTTGGGTTTTCAGAGTTTTTTGAGTTTTATTATTTTTTAAAATTTTAATGGTTTTAGGGTTTTTACTATTTTTATACTTTTTATGGTTTTCATGGGTTTTGTATTTTGGGGGGGGGGGGGGTAGGAGTTTTCAAGTTATTTTAAATGTTTTGTTTTTTGTTTTTTGGGTTTTATGGGTCTTTTGGGGTATGTTGGGTTTTAGGGGTTTAAATATTTTTATTATTTTAGGGTCTCTGAGGGTTTTAGGATGTTTTAATTTTTTTATGGTTGTAGTGTATTTTAGAGTTTTGTGTTTTATGGTTTTTTGGGTGTTTTAGAGTCTTCTTTAGTTCTTTGTATTTTTAGGGTCATTTAGCGTTTTTAGTGTTTTTAGGGTGTTTGTGGAATTTTAGGGTTTTTAGGTTGTTTAGGATTTTTTACTGGTATAAGGTACATTTAGGGGGTTTTATGGACCTTTATTTCTTTTAGTGGGTTTTAGGATCCTTTCAGAGTTTTTTTGGGGTATATAGTGTTTTAGTGTTTTTAGGGTTTTTGGGGAATTTTAGGGTTTTTAACTTTCATAGGGATTTTATTTGTTTTGGGGTTTAAAGGTTGTTAGAGGCTTTAAAAGTTTTTAGGGGTTTTAATGTGTTTTAAAATTTTAGGGGTTTTCGGTATTTTGGTTTTTAGGGTATTGGGCGTTTTTACTAATTTTTTGGGGTTTTTGGTTTTTAGTGGATTTTTGGGTTTCTTATCATTATAGGGGCGTTTCAGCGGTTTAATAGATTTTATAAATTTTTAGGGGGGGGGTGTTAGGTTTTTTAGTGTGTTTTTAAGTTATTAGGATATTTGAATGTTTTATGGGCTTTTCTGGGTTTTTATGGTTTTTCATGGTTCTTAGGGTTTTTAGAGATTTCAATATTTTTATGGGATTTAGGTTTTTCAATGTTTTAGTGGTTTCAAGGTTTTATAAGGGATTTTAGAGTTTATAATGTTTTTAGGGATCATAATGGGTTTAAGGGTATTTTTAATATTCTTAGTTTTTTACCGGTTTTATGGTTTTAGGGTATTTACAGTTTTGGTGGTCTTTTTCAATTTTTTTGTGGTTTTTTGATTTTTTAGGGATTTTGGGGTTTTTATTGTCATTTAGGGTTTTCATGGTTTTTATTGTCATTTAGGTTTTAGTTAGGCTCTTTTATGCCTTTGAGTGTTTTAGGGGAGATTTTTGGGTTTTTAGGGTATTTTATCAATTTTAAAGGTTTTTTGGGTCGTTTAAGGATTTTTAATGTTTTTAGGGTCCTTTGGGGGTTTTTATGGGGTTTTAAGATACATTAGTGGTTTTAGGGGTTTTGTGTACTTTAGTATTTATTTTATTTTTTTGAGGGGTTTAAGATTTTTAGCGGTTTATGGTATTTACAGATGTTTTTTGATGTCTATTTTTGGGTTCTTAGTGGATGTTTATGGTTTTTTAGGGATTTTTGGTGTTCTTGAGATTTTTTGGGTTAAAAAGTTTTAATGTATTTTTAGGGTTTTATCGGTTTATGGGTTTTAGGGTATTATTAGGGAGTTTTAGGGGGTTTAGGGACTTTAGAGTTTTTAGGGTATTTAGGGTTTTGAGGTTTTAATGGTTTTTAGGGTATTTTAAAGGTTTTTATGGGGTTTTAGTGTATTTTATGTTTTTTGGGGGTTTTTTGGTTTTTGGGGTCTATAATGATTCAATTAAGGTTTTTTAGGGTCCTTTAGGATTTTTAAGGGTTTCTAGGTTCTTTTACGGGTTTTCACGTGGTTTGGGATTTTTTAGGTTTTTAGGGATTTTATGGGTTTTTAGGGTTTTAGGAGTTTTTTAGTAAATTATTTGGTACTTTAGTGTTTTTTTGTTTTTTTAGAGTCTTTTATGGTTTAAGGTAATTGTATTGTCTTTTAGGGGTTTTATGGTTTTAGTTTCTTTTAGGTTTTTTATGTTTTTTAGGTGGTTTAGTGTTTTAGGGGTTTTTTGTATTTTAAAATTTTTTAGCAGTTTTAGGGTTTTTACGGTGATTTTGTTTTTCTTGTTCCCTCTAGTATTTTTATGGTTTGGGGTATTATTTGATTTTTGGGGTCTTTTGGTTTTTCAGGTTCTAAGGGGTTTTACGGATTTTTTGGGCATTTAGGTTTTTAAGGGGTTTATGGATTTTTTATGTGTTTTTGGGATTTTTTAGAGCATTCATAGTTTTTAAAGAGTTTTTGGATTTTCTGTGTTGTAATTATTTAGAAGGTTTTTAGGGTACTAATTGGTTTTTAGTGTTTTTAGGTTTCTAAGGGGTTTTAGTGAGGTTTAGGGTATTTAGGGTTTTAAGGGTTTTTAGTGTTTTAGGTATATTTTGGACTTTTAAATGTTTTGGCGGTGTTTTGGGGGGTTTGGGGGTTTTAATGGGGGTTTTGTGGTTTTTGGGTTTTTAGGGTTATTAGGGGTTGTATATTAATTTTGGGTTGTTGGGTTTTTTAGGGGATTTTAGTTTTTTGGTGTTTTTATGGTATTGGGGTCTTTTGGGTTTTAGGGGTCTTAAGGATTTTTATGGTTACTTATGGCTTTTATGGTCTTAAGGTTTTATGGGTTTTTAGGGTATTTTAGGGTGTTAGGGGTTTTGGGTGGTTAATTTTTTTAGGGGTTTTATGGGATTTAGGGTTTTAGGGGGTTTTGGGTTTTGGTGTTTTTAGATTTTTTTGGATTTTATGGATTTTATAAATTTTAAGTGTTTTTAGTGTTTTTACGGGGTTTAAGAGTTTAATTAAATTTTGGGTTTTTTTAGTATTTTTGTGGTAGTTTAGCTATTATAAGGGGTTTTAAGGTTTTTTTTTATTTTTAAAGGGTTTCAGGGTATTTTTTGTGGTTTTTAGGGTTTTTAGGATTTTAGGGTTTTTAGTGTTTTTAGGGTTTTAGATTTTTTTAGTGTTTTTTTGTATTTTTTGGGATTTAGTTATTTTAGGGTTTTTTTGTTTTATCTTGTGGTTTTCATGCATTTTTAGGGGGTTTAAAGGTTTTATGGTCTTTTTGTGGGTTTTGCGGATTTTTAGGGTTTCATGGGTTTTTAGTATTTTAAAGGTTCTTATGTTTTTAGGGGTTTTTATCTTTTTAATGTTTGTTATGTTTTTAAGTGTTTTGGGTGTTTATGGTTTTTGGGTCTTTTAGGTGTTTTAGGGACTTTTACAGATTTTAGGGGTTTTAGGGTCTTTCAATGTTTTTTCTATTTTTAGAGGGTTTTAGGGTCTTTTTGGGATATTTATGATTTTTTGGATCAAAGCAATTTTAGGGGTTTTTAGGGTTTTAAAGGGTTTTTCATGTTTATAGGGTTTACTAGGGTTTTTAGTTTATGGAGGTTTTTTTGGTTTTAAGGTTTTTACTGTTTCTAGGGTTTTTTTTGGTTTTATCATTCTTTGGGTTTTTAGTGTTTTGGGTTGTTTTATGGTTTTTTGGGGGTGTTTTAGGATTATCATAATTTTTTCATGGGTTTTCAGTGTTTTTTATGGTTTTTGCACGTTTTTAGGGTTTTATGTCATTTTTGGAGTTTTTTGAGATTTTAGAGTTTTAGAAATTTTTAGGGGTTTTAGGTTTTTTTGGTGTTTTTAGGGATTTTAATGTTTTTTTTTGGGTTTTTAGTTTTTTATGGTTTTCATGTATTCTAGTGTTTTTAGGATTTTAAGGGTTTTTTTAGTTTTTAAAAATTTTGGGGTTTTAAAGGGTTTTTATGGTGTCTAGGGGTTTTATGGTTTTTAAGGGACTTTAGGGATTTTTTGGGGGATTTTGGGTTTTTAAATTTTTTATAGGTTTTTAGGATTGTTCAAGTTTTCTAAACATTTCTAGGGTTTTTAAGGATCTTTAAATTCTAGGATGTTTTGGTTTTTAACGTATTTTAGGGGTTATGGGGGTATTTTAGGGGCTTTTGTAGTATTTTGTTGTTTTTAAGGGTTTAAGGGTTTTTAGGCTTTATGGGTTTTTAGGGGTTTAGGGTTTTCATATTTTTTGGGGTTTTATGTTTTTTAGGGTTTTTTATGGTTTTTAGATTTTTTGGGTTTAGGGTTTTAATGGTCTTATTTTCGTTTTAGGGTTTTTAGAGTTTGTTGAATATTTAGGGGTTTTATGGATTTTAAGGATTTTTAGTATTTTTAGTGTTTTTAGTGTTTTAGGGGTTTTTAATTATTTTTAGGGTATTGATTGGTTTTAGTGTTCTATTACAGTTTTTTGGATTCCTGTAGTGTTTTAGGGGTTTTAGTGTTTTCTAGGGGTTTTAGGGTTTCTAAGAGTTTTTCTGGTTTAGGTGTTTTTAAGTTTTTAGTGGTTTTTGGATTTTGTTTGGGTTTATTAAGTTTTATAGTGTTTTTCATATTTTCAAAGGAATTATAAAGCTTTAAGTGTGTTTAGAGTTTTTAGGTATTTTAATGTTTTTATGGGTTTTAGATTTTTAAGTATTTTTTATGATTTTATTGATTTAGGTTTTTTAATGGGGTTTTGATATTTTTTTATGTGTTTTATGGTTTTTACGGTATTTATGGGTTTTAGGTTTTTGTCGATTTTTTGGGTTTTTGTGTTGTTTTAGTGTTGATAAGATTTTTTGGGTTTTTAGGGTGTTTATAGGTTTTTTACAGTTATCTATGATTTTTAGTGTTTTTTTTTATTTTTATAGTTCTTATAATGATTATGGTTTTAGAGGGTTTTAGTGTATTTATTGGGTTTTTACGGTTTTTAGAGTTTTGATGGTCTTTTAGGGGTTCTGTGGTTTTTACCGTCTCTTGGGGGTTTTAAGGGTTTCTAAGATCTTTGATGTTTATTTTAGGGTTGTTATGAGAACATGGTGTTTTTTGGGTTTTTTGGGGTTTTGGGATATTTAGGGGTTTTAGGATTTTTTTGGTTTTAGGTTTTTTTGGGTTTTAGGGTTTTTTAAAGTTTTTAGGGATTTTAGAGGATTTAGGGGTTTAATGGGGTTTTAAGAGGTTTAGTGTTTTTAGGGTTTCTATTTTTTGTCTTTTTTAAGTGTTTTTAGATTTTTAGGGGTTGTAGGGTTTTGGGGATTAAATGGGTTTTAGGGTATTTAAGGTTTTTTGTGATTTAGGGTTTTATGTTCTATAGTTTTCTTTGATATTTTTATGGTTTTAGTGGGGGATTAGGGTTTTTAGTAGTGTTTATTGTTTTACGGTTTCTAGGGTTTTATGTAGTTTTAGGGGTTTTAGAAATTATTATGGTTTTTAGAGTTTTTATTTGTTTTTATGATTTTTTTAGGTTTTTAGTGTTTTTTAGTATTTTAAGGGTTCTATATTGTATTTAACATATTTCATTTGTTTTGAAAGGATATTTAGGGGCTTTATAATTATTTACATTTTTTAGATATTTTTGAGTTTGTAGGGATTTTATGGTGTTTTAGGGGTTTTTTGTTTTTTTGGGTATTTTAGGTTCATTTAAAGCTTTATGGTTTTTTGGTTTTTTGGATGATTTAGGGGCTTTATAGTGTTTTATGGGTTTTTAGGTTTTTACCATTTTTATGGTTTTTACGAGTTTTACAATGTTTTTTGGGATGTTTGGTATTTTAATGTATTTATGGTATTTATAGGTTTTTAATAGTTTTTAAGGTTTATCATGATTTTTAGGATTCTTATGGTATTTAGAATATTTTAGTGTTTTTAGTGTTTTTTGGGACATTTAGGGTTTTTGGTGGGTTTTATGGTTTTTAGGGGTTGTTAGGGTCGTTTTGGGTTCTTACGGTCTTTTAGGGTTTTTAGTGGGGGTTTTTAGGGTTTTTAGGGTTTTTTCTATTTTATGGGTCTTTTAGGGTTTTAGAGGTTTTTATATATTTCTAACGTATTTTTAGTTTTCAAGGGTTGTAAAGGGTTTTTAGGATATTTTAAGGTTTTTGTTGGGGATATAGGTTAAAATATAATATTTTTTGGATATTGTAGGGCTTTTAAATTGCATTATGTACTTTAGGGTCCTTTAGTATTTTTGGGTGTTTTTGGGCCTTTATATGTTTTAGGGGTTGTAGGTGTCTGTACGGTTTTTAAGCGTTTTAAATTATTTTAGTTTTATAGGGTATTTTAAAGAATTTTAGGAGTTTTTTATCTCATTTAGTGTATTATTTTTATGGATCTTTCTGGGGTTTTATAGGGTCATTTGGGTTTTTCTTCTATATTTAATGTATTTTAGATTCTTTTGTTGTATTTTTTCTCTTTTAGAGTCCTTCAGGGTATTTTATGGTTTTAAAGTCTTTTTTGATTTTAAGGATTTTTATGTTATTTTAGTGGTTTTAAGGGGCTTCCATTGTTTTTTAGCGTTTTAGAGTTTTTAAGTAATTTTTAGGGTTTCTTGAGTTTTTCAGGTTCTTCAGGGTTTTTGGAGTTTTTTAGTGTCCATTATTTTTAGGGGTTTTAGGTATTTAAGATATTTATGGGTTTTAAAGAATTTTTATGAATTTTAGGGTTTTTTGGGGTTTAGTGTTTTTTCTGTTAAAAGTGTTTTTTATGGTTTTCAAGTTTTTAGGGTTTTAGGGATTTTATGGGGTTTTTTAATTTCTATATGTTTTAGGGTTTTTTATAATTTTATATTTTTTGGGGTTTTGGGGTTTTGGGGTTTTTAAAAACTTTTAGATTTTTAGGATTCTGTGGGTGTTCCGGGTTTTTAGAGGTTTAGGTTATTTAGGGTTTTTAGGATTTTTAAGTGGTTTGAGGGTTTCTTATGGGTTTTTAGGGTTTTAATGGGTTTTAGTATTTTAGTATTATTTTTTTATTATTATATTTTTTATGGTAATTTTTTATTGTTTTTTGGTTTTTCAGGGGTTTTACTATTTTTGGAGGATTTTAAGCATTTTAGTGGGTTTTTGTTTTTTTATTATATTTTGGGTTTTTAGTAGTTTTAGGATTTTTCGTTGTTTTTAGGTCATTTAAGAGTTTTTTGGATTTTTTATGGTGTTTATTGATTTTATGGTATAGGGACATTTAGGGCATTTATGGTTTATAATATTTAGAATATTTTGGTTTTTAAGAACTTTTAGGGGCTTTAAGGATTTTAAGGTTTTTTGAGTTTTTTTTTGTTTTTTAGGTATTCGATGAGTTCTTAGGTTTTTTAGAGTATTTGGGGTGGGGTTATTTTTTGGGGTTTAAGGGGTTTTTAAGGGTATTCAGATTTTAAGGGTTTTTAAGGGTTTTAGGGTTTTAGGGGTTTTAGATTTTTTATTTACTTATGGGCTTTAAGTGTTTTAAGGGGGTATTTTGGTTTCTTGGGGTTTTAAGTGTTTTTATGGATTATTTAGGTATCTTAGAGTTTTTAGGGTTATTATGGATTTTTAGGATTTTTTTTCAGGTTTTAGAGTAATTTTAGCATTTTTAGTGTTTTACTGGTTTTTAGGTTTTCATAGTTTTTTTTTGCGTTTTTGGGTTTTTAAGTATTTTATGGGTCTTTTGGTTTTTAGGGTTTTCAGGGTTTTAATATTTTTGAGTTTTCTTGAGTGTTTAAGGGGTTTTAGGGTCTTTTAGCAATTGTTATCAGTTTCATTGAATTTATGGGATTTTCATAGTCTTTCTCGGACTTTAGCAACTTTTTGGGGTTTTAGGGTCATTTAAGGGTTTATGTTTTTTAATTTCTATTATGGTTTTTATGGTCTTTTAGAGGTTGTTTGGGTTTTTAGGGTTTTTAGGGTTTTTAGGTTTTAAGGGTTTTTTGGGATTTCAATGTTTTTAAGGTTATGTTATACTTTTTTGGGTTATTTTGGGTTTTTAAGGGATTTTAGTTTTTTATGGGTTTTAAGGTTTTATGGGGTTTTAAGATCATTTTTCAGGGTTTTATAGTTTCAATGGTCTATATGATTATTTTATGGGTTTAAATGTTTTATTTTTTTATTCTTATTTTGGGAGGTTTTATGGGAATTAAAGTTACTATAGTGTATTTAGGGGTTTTGGAGGATTTTATTATTTTATTAGTATTTTTGGGACTTTTTGTGTAGTTTTAAGGGATTATGAGGATTTTCATGGGTTTTAGGGTTTGTAATAGTTTTTTAAGGATTTTATGGTTTTAGGGGTTTTATGGTTTTTATGTTTTATGATTTTTGGTTTTTGGTTTATTTTAGGGGTTTTCAGGGTTTTTGAGGTTTTTTTGGGATTTAAGAATTTAGGGGTTTTTATGGATTTTACCACCTTTATTGGTTTTCAGGGTCTTCTAGTTTTTTACAGTTTATAGGATCTTATATTGAGTTTAGGTTCTTTTGGGTTTTTAGATTTTTAGGGTCGTTCTTGGTTCGTTTTGGGTTTTTAGGGTATATTTAAGGGTGTGGGGGTTTTACATACTTTTTAGGTGTTTTGGGGTCATTTATGGTCATTTAGGGTTTAGGGATTTTAGGGTTTTTTGTCCTTTATGGTATTTTGTGGTTTTAAATATTTTATATATTTTATGGTTTATATTATTTTTAGGGGGTTTTGGCGTTTTTAAGGTTTTTTGGTTTTTTGGGGGGATTATATGTTTTAAGGGTTTAAAATATTTTTATTCATTTTTATGGTCTTTATGGATTTTTTGTGATTGTAGGGTTTGAGTGGGTTGGGTTTTGTATATGTTTTGGGTTTTCTTATGTTTTTTCATGTTTTTAGGGTATTTTAGGATTTTTTAGTGTTTTATGTTTTTTATATTTTATAGGGTTTTAGAGTTTATAGTTTGTTTAGGTTCATTAGTTTCTTTTAGGGGTTTTTGGGTCGTGGGTATTTTAAGTTTTATGAGGGTATGTTTGGGTTTTTACATGTTTAAGGTTTTTTATTGTTTTTATGGTTTGAAGGTATTTAATGTTTTTTACGTTTTTAAGGTTTTTTAGGGTTTTAGGGTTTTTTACAGTATTACGCTTTTTAGTGTTTTTATGATCTTTTTAGGGTATTTATGATTTTTAGGGCTTTTACCACTATTATGGTATTATTGGGTGATTTAGGGTCTTTTGGGGTTTTTGAGACTTTTAAATAGTTTTAAATGTTTTTATGGGTTTTATGTTTTTTTTCGGGTTTTAGTGGTTTTTAGATTTTTTTGGGTTTTTATGATTTTTATTTTTTATGGGGTTTTATAGTTTTTGGGGTCTTATTATAATGTTTTGAGGTTTTTGGGTCTTTTTATTGTTTTTGAGTTTTTATGGTCTTTTTAGGGGTTTTTGGGTTTGTTTTGGGTTTTTTGTTTTTAGGGGTTATATGGGATGTCAATGTGTTTTAGGGGTTTTAGGGTTTATTAGTATTTTTTGGTTTTTAGGGTTTATATAAGGTTTTTAGGATTTTTTTCTTTCGGGTTTTAAGATTTTTCTACTGTTTTTTAGTGGTTTTAAGGGGTTTTAGGGTCTTTAGGATTTTTATATTTTTTTAGTGTTTTAGGGTTTTTTCTATGTGTTTTAGGTTTTTATATTTTTTATGATTTTTATAGAGTTATTGGGTTTTTTTGGGATTTAATGGTCTTCTTATTATTTTTAAGGTCTTTGGGTTATTATGGTTTTTAGGATTTTAGGGTTTTTAGGTTTTGTGGTTTTTAGGGTTTTTAGGGTTTATTAGAGGTTTTAGGTGTTTTTTAATGTTTTATGATTTCTAGGAATTTTATGGGGTTTTAGAGTATTTTTATAATTTTTAGGTTTTCATAGGTTTATTGTGGTTTTATAATTGTTTTAAAGTTCTTAGAGATTTTATGGTATTATGATATTTATGTTTTTTACTGTGTTTAATTGTTTTTATTATTTTTGGGTTAATTAGGTTTTGTAGCCTTTTAGGGTTTTTAGGTTTTTAGTGTGTTGGGGGGGTATTTTGGAGTTTTAAGTGTTCTAATGGATTTATAGGTATTCTATGGTTTCTATAAGGTTTTAAGGGAATTTTTATTTTTTAGGTTTTTTAGGGGTTTTGGGTTTTAAGGACCTTTTAGGGGATTAATGGTTTTTAGTATTTTAGGCTTTTATTATTTTATGGTTTTATAGTTTTTAATGTTTTTATGGTTTTTTAGAGTTTTTTGGTTTATTTTGCGTTTTTATGGGTTTTTCCGGGTTTGAGAGGTTTTTAGTGTTTTTTGGGGGTTTGGGGGATTTAGAGGATTTAAATATTTTTTAGGTTTTTAGGGATTTTTTGGGCTCTAGTGTTTTTAGGGGTTTATGGTTTGGGGGTTTTATGGTTTTTAGTATTTTTATGGGATATAGGGGTTTTCGTATTTTTTTAAGGATTCAAAAGGTTTTTAGCCTTTTTTAAGAGTTTTAGGCTTTTATGTTGTTTTGAGCGTTTCAGGGTTTTCTGTTCTTCCAAAGATCCTTCAATGGTTTTTAGGGTTTTAGGTTGCTTTAGGGATTTTAGGATCATTTTGGGGTATTTGGGGTCCTTTAGGGTTTTAAGAAATTTTTACAGTCCTTTTTGGTTTTAGGGTTTTTAGGGTCCTTTATGCTTTTAGGTGTTTTAGGATTCATTAAGGTTTTCGGTGTTTTGGAGTCTTTTACATTATTTATCTTCATTAATGGTTTTTTAGGGTTTTAGTGTGTTTTATAATTTTTATGGTTTTTAGACAAATTTAGGGTATTTACAATCTTTTAGGATTTTTAGGGGTTTTAGGGTATTTTAGGGGACATAGTTGTTTTAGTGTTTTTTTGGAGTTATTAGGGTTTTTATGATTTTTAGTGGTATTAGGGTATTTAGGGGTTATAGGTTTTTTAGGGTTTTGGGAGTTTGTATGGTATTCTAGTGTTTTATGGTCCATTACAGTTTTTAGTGTTTTTTGTGTTTTTTGGGGTTTTAGGGTTGTTAGGGACTTTAGGGGTTTATGTTTATTAGTTTTTAAGGGTTTTAGAGGTTGTTAGGGTTTTTAATGGTTATTGAGGGTTTTAGGTGTTCTATAGTTGTTATGTTTTTAATATTTTTTTTAACATCATTAGGGTTTTTATTTACTTAGGGTTTTTAGTGTTTTTAGTGTTTTAGGGTTTTTTTATGTCTTTAGGTTTTTATGGTTTTTATAGATTTAAGGTTTTTCAGTTTTTATATTGGGTTTTAATGGTTTTAATGGTGTTTAAGGATTTTTTTTAGGGTTTTAGTTATTTTAGGTTTTTTAGTGTTTTTGTAGTTTTAAGGGGTTTTAGGGTTTTATTTTTTTCAACGTCAATAGGGTTTTTAGGAATTTTTTATGTTTTTAGCTAATTTTTGGGTCTTTACATAGTTTTTAGGATTTTAGGGGTATTCCTGTTTTTTATGGGTTAGAGGGAGTTAGTGTATTTAGGGGATTTTTATGGTTTTAGGGTTTTTATATTTTTAAGGGGTTTTATGGTTTTGGGGGTTTTAGGGATTTTTTTAGGTGTTTAGGTGGTTTTTTGTTTTTTGGTATTTTTTGGGTTTTGTCTTTTTGGGTTATTCATGTTTTTTAGTTCTTTTAGGGTTTTTAAATTTTTATTTATAATCGTTTATATTATTTATAGTTTTAAGGGTCTTTTATGGGTTTTATAATTTTTATGGATTTAGGGGTTTTAGTTGTTTTAAGTGTTTTTGGGGATTTTAGGGTTATTAGGTATTTTTTTATTTTTAGAGTTTTTAGGGGTTTTGGGATTTTCAAGGTATTCTTGGTTTTTTTTGGGTTTTAAGATTTTTTTAGGATTTTTAGGTTTGACTTATGGTTTTTGGTGTTTTTCATGGTTTCTAGGGGATTTATGGATTTTTAGGTTTTTTAAAAAATTTAATGTTTTTCATAGTTTTTACAGTTTTTTGGGTTTTCAAGGATTTCATGTGTTTTTTTAGGGTTTTAGAGTTTTTATTATTTTAAGGATTTTATTTAATTTTTTGGGATTTAGGGGGTTTTAATGGTTTTTAATGTTTTTAGGGGTTTTATAGATTTATGGGGTTTTTTAGTTTTTTTGGGATTATTCAGTGTTTTAGGGATTTTTAGGTTTTTTTTGATTTTTAGGTTTTGGGGATTTTTAGGTTTTTCTGTGTTTTCTGGGGTTTTAGGGATTTTTTGTGTTTTAAGGGTGTTTAGGGGGTTTTAGGGTATTTTATGTGGTTTATAGGGTTATTTAGGGTCTTTAAGGGCATTTATAGGGTTTTAGGGTCATATAGTGTTTTTATATTTTTAGGGTTTTTGGAGTTTTATGCTTTTAGTATATTTTAGGGGTTTTATGGTTTATAGTGAATTTTAGTATTTTTAAGGTTTTAAAAGCATTTTATGGTTTTTAGGGGTTTTACGGTTTTTAAGGTTTTTTGGCGTATTTACGGGTGTTCTTACTACGGTCTAATGCATGCACTCATTTTGAGTTGATGCAGAACTACTTTCCAAAGGAAGGAATGTACGTAGATTTTTTTAATGAGGCCTTTTAAGACTTTTGGGATGAGAGGATATGATTTTTGGCTCATCACAATCTTTGGGGGGGGGGTTATTTCTGACTCTGTGACTCACTTATATATTTAATACATGTTTGTGAATCCTTTATTAAATCCTAACAATGAATGAGTTTTCCTCTATGTTAACAATTATTAACATGTGTTGAATTTAGAATCATCAATATTTACATGAGGATCCTCATTGATGGATACATCTATATGTATCAGAGTTCATCACTCTATTGTACCCTTTTGTAAATGGATTATATATTCTTATGTCATTTATTATAAAGATGCATGTTTTAATCCACATAATTGGGAACTCGTTAATTTAAAGTCATCTGGTAAAGAAAAAAGTTGTTCTAATATCAGGATCAGACCCATGAGATGGGATTCTTATGTTCCTTATGAAAGGATTCGAAACCCATGTAGTTCGGTTCCACTTAATTGGACACATCCTACCTTTTAAGGTCACATGATGAGGACCAACCCAAGCAATTTAACGTTGTGCATCAAGGAAGTACTGGTGAAAAGTTCCTCGTAAAAATTGATGTGGGACTTATGCCAAAGCATCTTGAAGTTCCTAGAATAGATTATATCCCCAAAGTGGGGTATTATCTTATCGGTAATATAGCCCAATAAGAATGGTGATGAAAGGGAATCCGAAGGAATATTTCCTTCCATGTTTGATGTAACCCTTTTGGAAATATGGCCCATAGAACATTAGGGTGAATCTGGGGTGTTGTGTTTGAGACCCAGGGAGGCTTACTAAATATCCCTATTTGTTGGGAATCAAGGTCCATATGGTTGAAATTGTTGAGGATTACATCTTTGTAGGAGCCCCATTCTGAATTTAGGGTATTTGTTTGTGGCTTACACCTAGGGGGATTCCCATGTTGAATTTTCATGAAGAAGATTCATAAGATAAATATTATTTCAAGAGGTGTATTTGATCATATGAATTTTTTGATCTTTCATACACTCTATACTAATGTTATTAATGCTTTATGTGATAAACAAGCGGAATTAGAAGATCATATAGTCCATATAATATCCTGTGTCTACAAGTGGACTATGCTTGGGCCAAAATAGAGAGAGAGAAATTTAATTGAAGTGTCCTCGTCCTCTTTTTTTTAGTAACTAGGATAGCCACATCTAACTACCTACCTAGCTATAGTCAATAAGATGAATAGGATTATGGGTTTCACCTCCTATTTGGTTCTTAATCTAAGATGGATTCCCTAATCCCGACTCTAGAGAAGAAAAGGGGATAAACAGATATCCCTCAAATAGAAAAGAAAACATGATCCAACCTCTTACCTTCTGAAATGGGGTGGACTCTGGAACTACCTCAATGGTTGGGGCCCTCATTACCATGAATATTTAAGCTTCCGTACATCCCTAGGACCCCCCTTGTAAATGTGGTTACCAATAGGAAATCATTTACCATGGGTATGTATGCTCAATAGGACATGCTGATGTGTATGGTTTATTGACCATACATATTAGGTAGCATTGGGAGAGGTCTTGTAATGATGGATCGGGAAGGGGTTCTTGGATAAGGGGCCTAATTAAGTGTTTTGTAAAGAGTTCTACACAAAGGGTCCAAGTTGGTGCTCACAAAGGGTGATTACCAATGGGGATTGGATGGGGAGAATTGTTTGGACAGTTTTTGAAGGGGTGATGGAAGGCCAAGTGCTTCATGAAAGGGTATCGAGACTGAAGGATCGAATCCCTTGCTATGCAGGGTGAATTTACACAAAGAACTCATATAAAATTGGTTCGTGAAATGATTTTATGAAAAGGTTTCTCTATGTGAATGGATATCTCGTAAAGGGTTCTTTTCTACAAAGACTACTTTTTATGATATGTGGAACAATTCTTATACCCTATGTTCTTTGTGATATATAGTAGATATTTACCTACTAAAATCTCTTTCTCACATTATCTCATAAAAAAATCCACTTTCAAGATATCCATACCCAAACTTATCACCCCCAAAAGTATATGTGTGGGGTTTTTTTAAAGCAGTATGGATTTAATTACTCAACCGCCACCCATGTAGGGTTTGGGTTTGTGGGCCTCTACCTCACATCGTAAAGGGGATTTTCATTTTTAGGGGGCCTAAAAAAGATGACTCACCCCCATCGTGAGTTTTCATTTGAGTGGGGGGGGGATATATTTATTTGCCCTACAAAGAAAGTTTCATCTACAGGGGGATGAAAAATGATGTCTCACTCCGGAAATGAATTTTCTTTTGTGGGGGCTGCTTTGCGAGGGCACTTGACGGAGGAACTATGTGAAATGTTTCCTTCTAAACAATTTCTCAGGATGGATGTATTTCACTGAAATGTTAGATTTTTTTGTTGTGATAGGGAGGAAAGATTTATCTTAAATAATCAAAATTGCCTATTTTATATTTTATTATCATTCCTCTACACTTTCCTTTCAGAAATATTATATCAATTGTGTTGTCTTAATCTCTTGTTTAATGTGGCATGTATTTTTTCCAAAATAAACAATTTTTTGGTTACTTGAAATTTTTCAGTTGCATGTGAAATGAATTTTTTTCAGTTTCCTTTGACATTTTTTTATTATGTATTAAATATTTAATATAAAATTTATTCACTATATTAACTAGATTAATTTTTTTGATGGACTGTAGCTAGTTGTGAAACTTATTTTTTATCAATTAATCAATAAACCAACATAATATACTCGAAGGATATATGATAAATCATTATCCAATTCATTAGTTCACTAATTATAATAGATAAATATTAAGGGATGATACATGTATTTTGATAAATCATTTCATAAACAAGAACATTCAGTTTTAAATTTATATTCATGTCAGTTCTTCAATAAAACTCCATTGAGATTTATCTTTTTTCTAAGTTCTTTTTTAAGGGATCACTTATGTTTGTGACTAGTCTGTCCATTTACCCTAATTTTAAATGGATTATTGATTAATGTATTTTTTTATGGTTTTATGGATTGAAAACTAATCTCAAACCATGTTTAGTACCTACTAGATTACTGGATAATATTTAGACCTGCCATTTATAAAGAGTAAGTGTTGGGGTAATATCATTTTATATATTTTCATCAATATAGGAAACTTTATAGGTAATTAGGGATAATATATCATGAAATCCAAGATATAATCTTATATCCTCTATTTATATTTGAATTTGTGTAATTATTTACCTTTTGGATTTGAATATGATAACTTCTATATTTATACTTTCTAAAATTTATGAATTTTATTTTTAATGTATGATTTTTCTACCAATTATGTTTATAAGGAATGTCCCATGAAATTATAAAACATTAAATTCACCCAACACTTAAATATATCCACTGGGATAAAATGTCACACCCCGAACCGTGATTTTATTTTATTTTGTGATTTCTTTGGTTTTATATTATTTTTCTCTGGTTCAGGTTCAGTCTCGGATGATATTTTTGAGTTTATGTTAAAAAGTGTTTGTTTCCGTTTGACATCATTGGTGCTTGGCCGGAGCGCGTTTGAAAACCACGTGTGGCTTCACCCAGACACTACGCACCCTGTTCGTCTTTGAAAAAATTAAAACATGTTTTTTTTTGTTTTTTTATTGTGATTATAAAAAATTAATTTTACTATTGCATTATCTAAAAAAACTTTTACTGTTAAGAATATTATTATTATAATAAAAATGAAATAAATACTTTTATTATTTTTAATTTTTATCATCATGTGGTTGTGGTTGTTATTATTTATTTTGGTGTGCGGGCACAGCAAGGTTAGCAGAAGTCATGCAGTAAGCCCAGTACCCGTGCGACTACTTGCATTATTATTATTAAGTTATTGGAATTTCAATTATCATTATTATTATTGTTATTAAATTTTACGAATAATATTGTAAAAGTTATGATTATTATTTTGTTATTTTAAATCTTATAAATGAAATGAATTTTCAAATGAATTTTAATATTATGATTACTATTATTATTATTGTTTTTTTCTTTTTCTTCTCTTTTTTCCTAACCCTACCCACAGACTCCCCTTTTACCCCTTTTTTTTCTTTTGTACCGCCACCCCCCCTATCATTTTTCTTCTCCCTTGCAATGCCCGGCCAGCCCGCTGCACCCTTCTCTCCTCCTTTCCACTCCCCTCCTGCAGCGTGCCAGTACAATCTCGCCGCAGTCTTCTTTAGCGACCCCCTTCTCTTTGTAGGATCCTTCCGCTCATCCCCCCTTCCGGTGCGATCCAGCGCCCCCAGCCCTATGCGCTTCACCTCCGCCATTGGCCCTCCTCACCCCACTGGTCATGACATTCCCTGCTCGGTGAGTAGCAGCAACCCTCCATTCCTTTGTCAGCAGTAGCATCCCTTTGTGTAGCAAGGACCACCAGCACACCCTGGCGCCTCGGTCCGCTGGCCTCGCCTCTGCCTACACTCCCACCGTGAGTCCCCGTCGCCTCACCTCTCGACCTGTAGCCAGCCTTCACCCACAGCGTAACCCGCCACACCTACACAGCCTCTTTGCGCTGGTTCTAGTAGATCCGCCTCCTTTTTCCACCTCTAGCGCAGTCAACCTCCTTCAGTGTCGCACCCTGCTACCTCCTCCTCTCCTTGCTACAGTGACGCATCTCCCGGCGCACTCCCCCTATGCACTGTGCAACCCCAGCCCCTGGCCAGCCGAAGACCCAGGTCACTCCTGTTTTTCCTAGCGACCCGACCTGCCTTGCCCACTCAGAACCCAACCAGCCTCCTGGCTCCCCTATTTTCGGCCAACACCCTCAATTCGTGAGGCCCACTTCCTTAAACATTCCTTTTATTTCTTTTATTTTTTCTATTCTTATTATTATTCTTCTTTTTATGGTTATTATTTTTATTATTATTTTTATTATTATTGTTATTATCATCATGATTATTATTATCATTTTTATTATTACTATTACTATTACTATTATTATTATTTTTATCCTTATCATTATTATTAATATTATTATTATTCATATTATTATTATTATTATTATTATAATCATATTTATTATTACTGTTACTATTATTATTATCATTATTATTAATAATTTTATTATTATTGTTATTATTATTATTATTATTAATCTTATTATTATTATTATTGTTATTTTTATTGTTATTGTTATTATTATTATTAATCTTATTATTATTATTATTCTTGCTTTGGACCTTGCTTTGTTAGGGGGTTATCAACTTATGTTTTTTTGGTACGATTATTGTTTTAGAACCTGCGCGGAGCGATTATGAGTTTGCGTCGTCGTCGCACTTCAGTTTCGAGGTGAGTGTTTCTCCCAGATTCTTGGTTTCGCTTTCTCTAGTAAGTTTTTGTATGTGTTCTGAGTCCTTGTTATTTTATTATGTAGGGCGCTGGGCTTTACTGTGTTTTTTTAAACGTGCATCATTACGTCACCTTGTGTATCTGAGGTAGGTTCCCTTTGCACTGATTTTAAAATTTAAGTTATATTATTTCCTGCTGTTTGTGCACAATATTTGTTCAAATTAAATATTTCATTAATTCTAGTAAACGTAAAATAGTATTAGAGAATTGTTTTTTTAATTACTCATTGTAAGAAGGTGTTGTTTATTTTATACACGACACATGAAATATTTTCTTGATGAGTGGACACCCAATAATGAAAGAATGCCCGTTTGACTTTTAAAAATAATTCACAGAATATGAAATAGAGTTCAGGTTTAATGATAAAAAAATTTCTTTTGAAGCGTGAACAAGTAATTTGGTTCTTTTGAGAAATTGCCCGGTTGGCTCTTAAAGTTTATTTAGAAAAATAAAATGGTTTGGTTTGGTTTATAAAAATTTTGTCAGCCTGTGAAGTTGTGTTTTGTGGGTTATTTAAATGGTTTTAAAATGGGTTTGGTCTTATAAAGAAGTTTTACTTTTTTTGAGTAGTGATTGTGAAATTTATTTAATGCCCGTTTGACACTTTATGGAAAGCGATGAAAATGTTTTGATAAAATCCCTCTTAGGATGAATCTCATGCCTTGGTTGCAATTGATTGTTTGAGAGGCCACGCTTAGAGGCTCCTGGGTACATGAGTAGTTAAAGGTAAGAGGTTGTCCCATGGAGTGGCTCGGGGTGATGCCTGTTGTGCTTTATATATATATATAGATATATCTGATTGGATGATCGGTTGGCATCGGTTGGCTCACCCCCTTTTTAAACATTTGAGACATGGGAATCTGGCATATTGAGAGAATATTCTAAGAATGATTGCTGCACTGGTAGGTTATGGTACTGACCAGTGGCCCATAGTAGGTGGATATATTGGGTTTATTACTGTGGGATTTGCCCTCGACCTGCCTGAGAGAGGATGGTCGAGCGTATTGTGCATTTTGATTTCATCGTGACATGTCGATAAGGATGATTTTTCATGTATTGGTGTCTTCTGGTTTACTCTCGATCTCCTAGGTTTACCCATGTCTATTTAGATTTTGTTTCTTGCAGTAGTAATTATGATGCTCACATGTATACCTACATTGCCCTTGCTGTGTGTTTTACTTTGTGCATTCTGGTGTAATGTTTTCCTTGGAAAGTGGTAAATTGATTTTGATTAGGATTCTAAAAATGGTTTTCAAATGAAAGTGTTTAATCCTCTTTGTACTAATTTGAAAATATGAACATTACTTTCCCTTTTCCTAAAAATCTATTGACACTAATGAAATGACCCCAAATTTGGAAATGGTAAAGGGAAATGGTTCATACTTTGTTTTTAAGTAGAATACGTAGAAAAACATACTTTTATAAATTGTAGTTCAAACAATAAATGATGTTTCTTTTATTTTAAAGGTAGTGCATTGGGAATAGATATCAGGCTAGACTACTGAGTTTTAATACTCATGCCTATAGTTCTTTTCTATTTTTAGTGTTTGTGCAAGCTTTAGCTTGAATGTGCTCGCCTAGGGAGACGCTTGATCGTTGAGTCGGAGAGCGACCCGCGAGGTCACACGGAGTTTGATCGGATGTCATGTTTGGTCAGTTTTATTTTTCTTCTATTTCTGTTTAGTCACTTTATCTGGTTTATCTTTTCTGCACTACTCTATATTTTTTTCACTGTCTTATTTATTTTTACGGGGAGAAATCATTCCCACAACCTCTATTGATTCCCTGGCGCTTGTCGCCAGCCCGGGAGGATCAGGAACGCCTCTCGGGCCATGTCGCGGACCGGCTCAGGTGACCGGTTCAGGGTCGACCCGGGTTGGTTCGTGACAAAATGGTATCAGAGGAGTTCATCTTATAGTGGACCTCACTGTTCAGAGCGCCCTTTGTTATTTGGGATGTCAAGGTAGATGGAGTATGATTTTCGAGACTTGAGGGGTAGGTGCGAGAAGAGCATCATGAACTCTCACCCGTACTGACCCTCAGGTTTCCAGGGGAAGTCCAGTTTAATTTTTTTATTTGGGTTTTTATGGAAATGTTTTGTGATTGGGATACGACAAAGGGGGTTGGGCTAATAGTCCTAAGCCTCCCGGCCTGGAAATCCATGCAATGCTTTGGGCATGGTCCAAAAAGACTCTTCGTGTCGGTGACGTGATTGACATATGGCCGCCAATCATATGGTCAAGTCGCCCACCAATACTGGTTCCCTGTTTGAGATATTTTGATTCTCCTGTGACTTCTGAGAGTGGTTCTAATTTTAAAAAAAGTGGGTTTTGAAAAAAAAATGGTTGTTTGAAATGACATGCTTAATTTGTGGATGGTTTTAAAAGAAGTGGTAAGAATGATTTGTTTTTGGAAAATGAAGTTCTTTGTTTTGTCCTTGGTGTTCCTATGAGTGCTCTCATGCATAATGGTATGTTGGAAATGTGGACGGATTTTTGGTATGATGAATGGATGCCTGGGGTCGCATGGATACATTCATGTGAGTTAGAATCTAAAGAATACTAATGGCAGGGGTTTAATCCACTAAGCTTGTTTTAAATTAAAGATGTTTTCAAAGAGAAATATTTTGATGTTATGATAGCTTGATTTCTCGTGTTTCAAATTTGTCACCTGCTCATTTGTTGACTTTGAGGTTTTAATTATTCATTGAGCTGGCCTTGATTGGGTTTTTGACTGTTCCTAGTCCAGCAGTTATCCCTTTGAAGCTTCGATGGGTGATCGTAGTGCGGTTGATCAACCAAAGAATTTTATTCTTAAGTTTTGGAAGCTCGATCCACCTCTCTTCTATGGTCAAGAAGACCCTTCCATGGAAGAGGAGTGGATTCAGAAGATTGAAATGGACTTTAACCTCATTGAGTTTCCCGAGTCGTTGAAGGTCAAGTTTGCAACCTTCATGCTTGAAGGTTTTTCGTGGATGTGGTGGAAGTTAGTGTCTCGGAACAAGCCCCGTCAAGAGATTACTTGGGAGTTCTTCAAGGCTTTGTTCATTTGCCAATATTTCTCTGAGGAAGAAAGGGTGATAAAGGGAATGAAGATTTGTTGTCTACAGCAGGGCGATGGATCCATGATAGAATATTTCCATCGCTTTGTGGAGCTAGTCCCTTATGATTCAGAGTATGCCACGAATGAACCCATGAAGGCTTGATGCTTTGAGGCGGGTCTCCACCCTGATCTACAGTCGAAGGTGTCAGAGTCCAACCTAACTTCTTTTGTCGATGTGGCAAGACAAGCTTTTCATGTGGAAGCCATGATGGCAGGAGTGATTGAGGTAGTTCTCCCTCCTTCGATCCCTATGAGCAGTGGTGAAGATTCTGGAAAGGAAATGAGTAAGAAAATGGAAGTGGATGGATCAGGTCGTGGAATCAAGAGGCCTCGAGATCTTTCATCAACCTCTTTGGAGAGAGAGATTATTGTGTGTTATTAGTGTGGAAATCAAGGCCACAAAAAGTCATCGTGCCCAAGCACTCTGATGCCCTACTAGGCATGTGGATGCCTGGGTCACTTGCGACGATTTTGTCAGGGAGTTGCAAGAAAGCGTCATAGAGGAAGTTCTCAAAAGTAATGTGTTGTTGGGTCTTTTTTCAAAGTTTCCGGTGTAAGTTTCCTTTCAGTTTAAGGGATCTTTTATCATTGTAGTTGTACTGATGGTGTTTTGGTTTGAAATGAATTGGAATGTCATGGGTCTTTTGACGAACTCCGGCTTTAAATGCTGGTATGTTTTTAAATTCTAAAATTTGGTCCTTTCCTTTTTCAAATAAAAAGATGTATGTTTCTTGTTGGGATTATCAAAACCTTACTATGAGGCAGAAGATGATCCATCCATCAGAGTTCTAGCCAAAATGTCTCAGAGTGAAGCCGGTGCGTAGTCCGAAACCCCGATGGAATTTTAAGGAGCCTGGTTAAAGTCGTGCCTCTATCGTCACGGTGAGATAGTTCTGGTGTTGCTGCTCTGGTTTCTCTATTGTTGTAGTTTTTCTCTTGTCACAAAGTGCGCGATGGACTTAACGCTCACACAATGTCAGTAATTGTGTCTTTTTTTTGGATGTGAGGTGTCAATTGGTGGTCATGCGTGGACAACCCATGTGAGTCAGTTGCGATTGTGGGTTGTGTTTATCACGAAGTGATGGATCGTGAGTAGTTGTCCGTCATAGTTTCCGTGATCCGATCCTTGGGACCTCCCTCCCCACCCATGGAGTAAGGGTTTTTGGTTTGCGCAAGCTTTTCAGATCAACTTTTGGACGGGATTAAGTGGTTTAAAGGTCCTTGTTGTGCTTCATTTTTCTAGCTTGAGTAAGGCCTCATTCACGTCTAAGCTGGTTTTTCCGTTTGGTTTCTAGTAGGATAGTTCTTTATGGTGCGGAGACCCACCATGAGTCTTGTTGGGTTTTATCTTAAATAGTTATCGAATTCTAGTTGAGATCTTATGGTGGGGAGCCCGTTCAGGCCTCCCCTCTATTGGTGATTTATTTCGGGCAATGAGGTTCAGTTCCGCTGGTAGCCAGTGTGATGTCCTTGGGTCAAGAGGTTGGATCGTGTTTATGGGGAATCCTTAGGTGTTGATCAATCGACTAGATAGTGTTGTGGCTTTCCAGGGGTGGAAAGCGTTATGGTGGGGAGAATTGTCACACCCCAAACCGTGCTTTTATTTTATTTTGTGATTTAATTGGTTTTAAATTTTTTTTCTCTGGTTCAGGTTCAGTCTCAGATGGTGTTTTTGAGTTTATGTTTAAAAGTGTGTGTTTCAGTTTGACGTCATTGGTTCTTGGCTGGAGCGCATTTGAGAACCATGTGTGGCTTCGCCCAGACACTACGCACACTGTTCGTCTTTGAAAAAATTAAAACATGTTTTATTTTATTTTATTTTATTTTTATTTTATTATGATTAAAAAAAATAAATGTTACTATTGCATTGTCTAAAAAAAACTTTTACTTTTAAGAATTTTATTATTATAATAAAAATTAAATAAATACTTTTATTATTTTTAATTTTTTTCATCATGTGGTTGTGGTTGTTATTATTTAGTTCGGTGTGCGGGCACTGCACGGTTAGCGGAAGCCGTGCGGTAAGCCCGGTCCCCGTGTGACTACTTGCGTTATTATTATTAAGTTATTGGAATTTCAATTATAATTATTATTATCATTATTAAATTTTATGAATAAGATTGTAAAAGTTATGATTATTATTTTGTTTTTTAAATATTATAAATAAATGAATTTTCAAATGAATTTTAATATTATGATTACTATTATTATTATTGTTTTTTTCTTCTTATCTTTTTTCCTAACCCTACCCGCAGACTCCCCTTTTACCCCTTTTTTCTATTGCGCCGCCACCCCCCCTCTCATTTCTCTTCTCCCTTGCAACGCCCGGCCAGCCCGCTACACCCTCCTCTCCTACTTTCCACTCCCCTCCTGCAGCGTGCCAGCACTCTCCTGCCGCGATATTCTTCGGTGACCCCCACCTCTTTGCAGGATCCCTCCGCGCAGCCCCCCTTCCGGTGCGATCCAGCACCCCCTACCCTATGCACGTCACCTCCACCGTCGGCCCTCCTCACCCCACTGGTCATGACATCCCCGGCTCGGTGAGTAGCAGCAACCCTCCCTTCCTTTGTCCGCAGTAGCATCCCTTTGTGTAGCACAGACCACCAGCACACCCCGGCGCCTCGGTCCGCCGGCCTTGCCTCTACCTACACTCCCACCGTGAGTCCCCTCCACCTCACCTCTCGACCTGCAGCCAGCCTTCACCCGCAGCACAACCCGCCACCCCCGAACTGCCTCTTTGCACTGGTTCCAGCAGATCCGACTCCTTTTTCCACCTCCAGCGTGGTCGACCTCCTTCAGCGCCGCACCCTGCTACCTCCTCCTCTCCTTACTAAAGCAACTCAGCTCCCGACGCACTACCCCTGTGCACTGTGCAACCCCAGCCCCTGGCCAGCCGAAGACCCAAGCGGCTTCTATTTTTCTTAGCGACCTAACCTGCCCTGCCCGCTCATCACCCAACCAGCCTCCCGGCTCCCCTGTTTTCGGCCGGCACCCTCAACCCGTGAGCCCCCATTCCTTAAAAATTCCTTTTATTTCTTTTATTTTTGCTTTTATTATTATTATTCTTCTTATTATGGTTATTCTGTTTATTATTATTTTTATTATTATTGATATTATCATCATGATTATTATTATCATTTTTATTATTACTATTACTATTATTATTATTATTGTTATCATTATCATTATTATTAATATTATTATTATTCATATTATTATTATTATTATTATCATAATTTTTATTATTACTGTTACTATTATTATTATCATTATTATTAATAATGTTATTATTGTTGTTATTATTATTATTGTTATTTTTATTGTTATTGTTATTATTATTATTATTAATATTATTAATCTTATTATTCTTATTATTATTATTATTCTTGCTTTGGACCTTGCTTTGTTAGGGGGTTATCAACTTATGTTTGTTTTTGGTAGGATTATTGTTTTATAACCTGCGTGGAGCGATTCCGAGTTTGCGTTGTCATCGCGCTTCAGTTTCGAGGTGAGCGTTTCTCCCCGACGCTTGGTTTCGCTTGCTCTAGTATGTTTTTGTATGTGTTTTGAGTCCATGTTTTTTTATTATGTAGGACGCTGGACTTTACCGCATTTTTTCAAACGTGCATCGTTACGTCGTGTTGTGTATCTGAGGTATGTTCCCTTTGCACTACTTTTCAAATTTAAGTTATATTATTTCCTGCTGTTTGCACACACTATTTGTTCAAATTAAATATTTCATTAATTCTAGTAAACTTAAAATCGTATTAGAGAGTTTTTTTTAATTACTCATTGTAAGAAAGTGATGTTTATTTTATACACAACACATGAAATATTTTCTTGACAAGCCGACACCCAATAATGAAAGAATTCACATTTGGATTTTAATCATAATTCAAATAATATGAAATAGAGTTCTGGTTTAATGATAAAAAAATTTCTTTTGAAGCGTGAACAAGTATTTTGGTTCTTTTCAGAAATTGCCCAGTTTGCTCTTAAAGTTTATTTAAAAAAATAAAATGGTTTGGTTTGGTTTATAAAAATATTTTCAGCCTGTGAAGTGGTGTTTTTTTATGGTTTTAAACTGGGTTTGGTCTTATAAATAAGTTTTACTTTTTTTGAGTATTGATTGTGAAATGTATTTAATGCCCGTTTGACACTTTATGGAACACGATGAAAATGTTTTGATAAAAACCCTCTTAGGATGACTCTCATTCCTTGGTTTCAATTGATTGTTTGGGAGGCTGCACTTAGAGGATCTCGAGTACTTGAGTAGTTAAAGGAAAGAAGTTGTCCCATGGAGTGGCTCGGGGTGATGCCTGTTGTGATTTATATATAGATATAGATATATCTGATTGGATGCTCGGTTGGCATCGGTTGGCTCACCCCCTTTTTAAACATTTGAGACATGGGAATCTGGCATATTGAGAGAATATTCTAAGAATGATTGCTACACAGGTAGGTTATGGTACTGACCAATGGACCATAGTAGGTGGATATATTTGGTTTATTACTATGGGATTTTCCCTCAATCTACCTGAGAGAGGATGGTCGAGCGTATTGTGCATTTTGATTTCATCGTTACATGTCGATAAGGATGATTTCTCATGTATTGGTGTCTTCTGGTTTATTCTCAATCTCCTAGTTTCACCCATGTCTATTCAGATTTTGTTGCTTGCAGTAGTGATTATGATGCTCACATGTATACCTACATTTCCCTTGCTGTGTGTTTTACTTTGTGCATTCTGGTGTATTGTTTTCCATGGAAAGTGGTAAATTGATTTTGATTAGGATTCTAAAAATGGATTTCAAATCAAAGTGTTTAATCCTCTTTGTACTAATTTGAAAATATAAACATCACCTTCCCTTTTCCTAAAAAGCCATTAACACTAATTAAATGAACCCAATTTTGGAAATGGTAAAGGGCAATGGTTCGTACTTTGTTTTTAAGTAGAATACTTAGAAAAACATAATTTTATAAATTGTAGTTCAAACTTGAAATGATGTTTCTTTTATTTTAAAGGTAGTGCATTGGGAATAGATATCGGGCTAGCCTACTGAGTTTTAATACTCATGCCTATAGTTATTTTCTGTTTTTAGTGTTTGTGCAGGATTTAGCTTGAATGCGATCGCCTAGGGTGATGCTTGATCGTTGATTCGGAGAGCGACCAGCGAGGTCGTATAGAGTTTGTTCGGACGTCATGTTTGGTCAGTTTTATTTTTCTTCTATTCCTGTTTAGTCACTTTATCTGGTTTATCTTTTCTGCGCTGCTCTGTATTTTCTTCGCTGTCTTATTTATTTTTACTGGGCGAAATCGTTCCCACAGCCTCTATCGATGCCCTGGCGCTTGTCGCTAGCCCGGGAGGATCGGGAATGCCTCTTGGGCCATGTCGCGGACCGGCTCAGGTGACCGGTTCAGGGTTGAACTGGGTTGGTTCGTGACATAAAACATGTGTTTTTAGTGTTCAATGAACTATAATGAATATTATTTATTTTAAAAACTATAGCATGCTTGAGAGAAAAAGATCAGGAGTTATGAGTTTTGATGAAGAAGGTGAAATTTTGATTTTATTCCTAAATTTGATGGGAAAGTCTTTTTTCATATCATTACATATAGATTATGCATCATGGTTGAAAAACATAGACATTTATATCTTTCCCTAAAGAAAGGGAAGAATGTTATGAAAGATTATAAAATGGATCCAATCAGCTTCCTATAATTTCTAGAATTCCTTATAATGTTTCAGCTTCTCCTTACAATGCCGGGTCTTCCTCGGTATCACAAGTTTTATTTCTCTCTTTTTTTAATTGGGACTTTAATAGATTCCATATTACTTTATTTCATTTCACAATAGAATCTCTAAAGCAAGATGGGCCTGTTGAGGTGAGTTTTCTTCCAATCACCGTCCATATGAATACCGCAACTTGGAAATTATTAAATATATTCCTTCACTACAATATTGTATTTCATATATTATATTTATTAATTTATTTATAAATTTAGATATACACTATAGATTTTTTATTTTACAGTTAAAATATTAATTTCCCTATAATGAGGTACACGTTTTACTAGATGTTATTTAACATGTTTACAAACATTATGATATTTTGCATTCTGTTTCTCACTATTCAAAGAACTGATTAATAATTATTCATTTTTCAATTCAATGTATTTCAATATTTCTTCAATGGTGTATTCCAATAAGTTAATTGGATAAAATTTTATTGTAATTTATATCACAATAAGAGATAAAAATTGAATTATTTCATTTCATAAACCCCATCTACAAAATTTTAAATTCCAGTGAATGTTTTATAAAATCTTATAAAATAGTTTAACACAGCTTCCTATAATTCATATAATTACATAAAATGTTTTATATTTTCTTTAAAATATTGAGTATTACTTAGTATCACAGGTATGATTTCTCTCATTCCATTTTTTATTTGATAGTTGTTATATAATAATCTATCAATTCATCTCCCTAAATTATAATCCATTTCCTATATGTGAACCTTATCTTAATTGTACGTTATCTGTCTACATTATAATCCACATAGTGTTTTCATATGGAATTGTAAATTCCATGTTCTATGGTTTCATTTAACTAAAATTAAAAATTGTGATAGGTTTTCTGATGTAAGTTTTCTTCCAATCACTATGTATATGAATATTGTAATGTATAAGTTGTGAATTGTTTTCTTTCACAATAATGTTAAATTTCATATATTATATTTATTAACTCATTTATCATTTCATATTTTTATAATTCCAACAAGACACTCAATTTCAATATTATATTTAGTACACTAATGGTTTTTTATTTTATAGTTAAAAACGTCAATTTTCCTATCATGAGACACGTAGTAAAAATAGATGTTATAATAAATGTTTAAAAAACATTAGGATTACCTACCATGTGTTTTTCTCTGTTCAAATAACTAATTAATAATTACCTTTTTTTAAATTCAATGCATAATCTATATTTGTTTTATGGTGTATTTTAATGAATTTATAGGTTCATATTTTAGAATTATGTATACCACAATAAGAGCTAAAGACAGAATTGAATCATTGTATTTCATAAACCCGATCTCATATACATGATAAAAAATATTTTTTTGGTCATTAACAAATTCATTTTCTATGAATTTAACACTATTAACTGGTAATCATTTTCATTTTTCTTCATTTATATCTAAATCCATATTCACTTCCATTATTTTTATTATTTCATTAAACACAAAACCAAATCAATTTTTGTCATGTATTATGAGTTTTTCCTATAAAAAAATAGACACATCATAAGTTAACTTAAACTATTAATACCAATATTGAAATTGATTTATTATTATTTAATTTCATAATATATTATATGTTTACTTTTTTTGATATCACAACTAAAATTCAAATGTCATTGTTTTATATTTTTATTCATTTTAATTTTTTTCAAGTCTCTCACTACATCCCTTTCCTATTATATTCTTCTATTTTGAATGACATGATGCTAATTTTATATTTCACTATCTAGAAAACATAATCCTTCTGAATCTAATTTTTTATCTTCAATATTCTTTCAATTTTACTCTTTCAATTTGATATTTCTTTTCATGTCATTTCCCATTACATGATATCATAATCACATTAATCATTTGTTGAATCTCAAAAATCCAAACATCAAATAATTCTTTTGAAACTCATAAGTTTTATATGGTTTCAATTATTCTTATAAATATTTGTAATCATTCATCATATGTCTTGTCAAACAAAACATAATAACAAATATTTTTACTAAAATAGAACAAACACCACTTATTTTTTCCAACTGTGTATTATAAGTGATGTGTCATAAGCATTTTTACATAAGGGTACAAGTGGGGATGAGTTGTATGGGAGCTCTACCACTTTTGAAAAACATTCTACTATAAATCCATTTTACCAAAATATTCTCATGTGGGATTTGATACATTATTTTTATTTTTAAGGTTTAGTGTTTTATTTAAATTGTTAAATAAGTTTTATGAATGAATATTTTTTATTTTTTTGATAATGGTGTTTTTTATAGAGAGTTAAAACTAGTGGACTCTGAAATTTCACAAAATGACATTTTGTTCAGATCATTGGATAATTTGAGTGGAATATTCACTTATTCTAATGGTTTATAATTTTTTACCTAATTATAGGATTTATATGAGATCACTAATGTTAGGTTTATATGATTTTGAGGTTATAAATTATTTATTACTTATGGGGACCTTGACATAACCTAAAGTCACCCAGTGAAACAGATTGATAAGATATTTGAATGATAGAATAGATAAACAACACTAATAATTTAGAAAGGTCCCTAAAATATCTCCACAATGAATATGGATGAAACTCTAATATTGGGAATTGGTTTATGGTAAATTATTTCCCTGAGTGATGTAGGAAAAAAACATTACAATATATAACATTAGTTTTTTTATATTGTAATAGCGAATTTTTGAATATCCAAAGTATGCTTCAGAAATTTATTAAGATAGTATAGGTTTGATCTGAGTGAATAAAGTATTAGGATTTCTCATTATAACACATAATTCATGCTAATTTTATTTGAAAAGAATTCAAAACAAGGATTAATCCAAGAGAGTGGGAGAATATGTAGGATTAAAATCATCATAATCTATATTGATGGTGGAGAGACTCAGATTCATAGAATTTATTATAACATGAAGATATTAGGTTAAATTTTTAAAATGAACAGAATATGTATACATGAAAAAGAACAAATTTCAAAATAATCAGAATGATTACAATAATGTTCGACTCGGAATATAATATGGTATCATACAAGAAAAAGTGTATGGAATTTATTAAGGTATTGTTAAATGATCACCAGAAGCCCAAGAAAAATACCCATCTTGTTTAAAGTATCTAAATGCTAAAATAGATTGATATAAGATAATGTAAAAGGAAGAATCAGATAATGATGTGTAAATTACATGGAAGTACCACTACCAAAAATTTGTTGGGAAGAACATAAATTTTATGAAAAGTGAAACAAATTATTATGAATATGAGATAGAAAATCAAGGATTCTTAATTTAGTAAATTAAATTAGGGATTCTACCGGAGTTATGAAATATGTTGAAGATTGATGAAACTATATTTTGTTTAATTTAATATAATTCCAATAACCTAACATCTTTTGAGGATATTTAAGGAATTCTACAAAATATTGAGTCAGTATAAATGTTAATATTGAATTAATTAATTCTATAAATTTTGTAGAGTAATATTGGTTATATAAAGTAGTGATTTTATTTCTAAGGTGTATCTTGAAATACTATTGATTTTATTGACATTTAATTTATTATAATCATCTATTGTATGAATCGTGAAGAAATAATTATGTTGAATAAAAGAATAGTTTCTATAGAATAAAGAGATGAGGAGAAGTCATCTAATTTTTGGAGGTCTAGACATTATAATTCAATAATCATCAGTTTTGGTGACTTAATTTCCAAAGATATATATTTTAATATTTCTAACTGTGAAGAAAAATAGAATTCTATTTTTTAGAAAAATTAGAGGAAGATAAAAACTTGTTTATGAAGAAACTATAAGATAAAAATAATAATTTTCTTATTAGTTATGAAATAATTATAATTAATGGGAAAAAATATAATCTTTTTAGGAGACATTTTGTGTGGGATTCATTGTGGGTATTAGATAATAACAATCCCACACCACTATAATTTATTAAAAAAATATCATTTTGTAATGAACATACCATGATAAAAAACTAAATGTAGAAAGGATTCTATTTCCCATATTAGGGAAAATCCTTGTAATAATACATTTTGAATTTCTATATCATTTATTTTTTTTTGTATACAAGTGACTGTGTGTATATTTTTGATTGGATAATAAATCTAACAAGTCATAGAGATAGAGGATAATTTTAATATATAAAAAGTTATAAAAATAGATACCTTATTCAAACCCTATCATAGTTTTACAATTATTACTAAGAATCCCAAGTGGTATCAGAGTTGGATCCCTATATAGGATTTGTTTGATGAATATGTAGAATATAAATTTTATTTAAAATAGATAAATTCCTAATTTTGATAGAAATAATTTTCATATATGGAAGAATGGGGTGATATCCTATCTTCTTTCACTTATCCATGAATTGGTTGATATAGCTAATATATTATTTCCACTTAGAGAAACATATTTTCATATGGATTTTATTAATTGAAAGAAAATAAATGTCAATGGAAAATTATATAATTTTTCCTCTTATTATTTTCAAATATAGTCAACATGAATGTTATGGGTATCCAATCTACTTAGGAAAATTGGAATAAACTTCAGAGAATCTATGAAGATAATGTTAAACTAAAGGAAGAAAAAACTAAAATATTGTGAACTATGTTTCAAGATAGAAATATGGCCAATGAAGAAATAATAAAACATTATTTTACAAAGATAAATGAAATCATCAGCAACATCCTAGGTCTGGGTTCTACCTTAACAGATTCAAAAAATTTGATAAAGTTGAAGAATTTTGAGGATATATTTGATCCTAAAATTTTAATAATTTATGATTCAGTTTAATTATCATATGATAAAATCAAAATATCTTTATTTTATATGAAATGGGGAATTCAATGGTAATAAAAAATCAAGGCTAATGAATACATTCCCTATTAATCTATAATGAAACTAATATTCATATTTTCATAAGTTGATGTTTCTAATGAATCGAAAGATAATGATCATATATACGGAGAGTATAAAATAATTATTTCTCTAATTTTATGAAAATTAAAAAATTTATAAGAAAATATAAGTGAAATCTTATATTTAAGTGTTTTATATTTGAATGAATTATAAATTTGACTATAAACCACCCTAATAAGAGAAATATTGATGATGATGATGATGATGATGATCATTATGAAAATAAATCAAAGGAGAAGTGGGGTAAATGTTCCAAATATGATAATAAATATATGAAATGTTAAAATGGTTTCATCCAAAAGACAATGAGAAGTCTACTAAGAATGGGAGAAAAAGGGAAAAATAAAAATATGTATCATTTGATAATTATTTTCAATATAAACATGTAAAATTAATATCATTTGTTAAGCATTATTAAACATCCACTAGTAGAGAACTTTTATATCACTACAGGTTTATAGCTACTATCTTATATATAGATTGATATATGTTGCATACTTTTTCTCACAGACATAGGGAGAAAGGTATTTTTCCATGACATTTCTCTAATAAATTCCCTATAATCATTTTCTTATATAACTATGTCTATAGGACTTCAAAAATTTACCTTAAAGACCAATCAAGGAAAATCATGGTAATATCCTCCCACCCCAAACATATATCAATAATCAAGTATGAATATTTTTAATGTTTATTAAAGATGGAATCTATTTCCATGGATATAGAATACCATCACTATATGACCCTCACCAAGAAATTATAGACACGTTTGTGTATGGCCATGGATATAGGTCTTAAAAAACACCATATAGCCATAGTCATAGAAGTTTGTGGCTGTTGTCCACTCACCCTTACCCTATAGACTTATTCAACCATGAATATATTATTTAATAATAATAATTAAATATTATTATACTATATTTTATGTAAAAATAAATGTGTGTGTATAGATATATAAATGAGTGTTTGTATAGTGGTTTAATAATACTCATTATAGGCTTGAGTTAGGAGTTCAAAACCCACTGAAAACTTAATTTTTAAAATTATTCTATAGCAACATGAATATTTCCTACATCTCTCATTGTGGACTTAGCTATATCCATGATCCTTTTTCATGTCTATAAGTTAAATACATATACCATTCAATTCAAATGAGATGGGGTTTTACCTATAACTCAACAACTAACTAAAATATGATGATGTTAGCTCAGTGGGGAGGGAATCCTCATTGCCTTATCTTATTCATATTATGTTCAAAGTGTTAGGATCAAAGATGATAAGTCAGGCATTGATACTTTAAATATAAGAATTTTTCATTTATAGTTGACATTGATATTCAAGGTACTTTATTATCATCTTAAAAAATGATTTCACTAATAACTATATGTATATTTGTTTCCATATATATTCATGTAAATGAGAAAATTGATCAAAATCATACATCTGCACATATTTTATATATTTAAAAAACATAGTGGTTTCCTAATGATTACTATATGATCAAACTCTATAATTGTACTCTGGTGGATATATAGTTTTTTTGATTGTCTTATAAGGGCCTATAGGTACTAATAAACATTGCGATGATCTATTCTTTTTGTACATATTCATTGTTGGATATGTAGTTTTGTGGTATGTCTTGTAGGTGGTTGTGACATGTATAGATTTTTTACCTTCATCAATGATGTACGTATTGTGCCATGATAGAAAGGGACAAATCACTTATGATGTTGGAATTGAGGATATCTGGGAGAATATGTCTTTGGAGTTTTCAAGTGCTAGTGATGATGAGAAGAGGGTCGTGTTCAATGGATGTATGAGGAAGAAGTGAAGTCAGAGGGATATACTGATAGATATGGAAAGATCTATCTGAAGTCAAAAAATAAAGATCATGGATAAAGGTGAAGACTATATGAAAAATGAAATTTAGATGATTTAATTCATTCTTGGGAAGTCGATCAACCCAGCTAAAGTAGATGAGTTAAATATCAAGAATAACATCCTGACCACTTTCATGTAATCCACATCATTTGGAGTTTCGTTTAGCTTTTATTTCAGAAATTTTCTTGATGCTTTTTGGGTAGTGTGATGTGTTTCTAGGTCAATTTTATCAACTCCTTTGGGTGGATTGCTATGTTTCTAGGTGGTATGAGTTCTTTTTTATGATGGGATTTTAATCTTGTATTGATAATCCACAATCATGCATCATTAAAAAAAATAAGTATTAAACTTGTATTAGAATTCTGGATCATGTATTGTAGGATGTAGATAACTATTTTTAGTATTATACATATTAGAATTATTCAATAACTATTTCTTCATAGTATCTTTAGGCTATATCTACAATTATAAACTATGTCAGTGGACCTATAGAACCAGTTTTTAACCATGTCTATAATTCAATGTGATAGAAGTTATATCCACAGTTGGAAACTGTGACTATAGGGGTACTTCCATGGTGGAAACCTTGGATATAGGTCTATAACCATGTTTTGAAACCATGGATATCGATGTGGATCTATTTCCACACAAATAGGATCCATGGTCCACTAAATTATGGTTATTACCTATTTCCATGGTTTCTTGACCTATAGCCATGGTGATAAAATATGACTATAGCCTAAATTTATAGTAGTGATAATTACATAGTTTAACATCAGGTGTAAAGGATGTTTAGGAATGCCTTTTAAGAATATCCATCCAAGACCAAATTAACCCTAACATGAACTGATATTCCTCGATTATACAGGGAACACTATACCAAATTTCGTAATCCCATGTGAGATATGCTCAAGGTGAGAAACAAGGTGTGCAAAAACATTCATTTATAACATAGAGGAAACAAAAATAAATGGTTGGGGATTATTATATCATGTGGTGAGTGGGACAATATATGGGATGTGAGATTCACTACATATCTCATTAAAGAATGAATTAATCCATATGTAGTTCAAGGAGACCATACAGTTTAGTTTCATGTGGTGATGAAATTATCCATGAATTTTAATGTAATTATCTAAAGAAAAAAGGTGACTCAACTTGAAAGGGAAGAAATATTATGGCTAGACCCAATCATGGAGTGTTGGGTTTTTCTACATATCCTGTAAAGGAAGGAACAAATCCACATGTAGTTCCTAAAAAACTGTGAAATTTAATGTTATACAGTGAGTACACAGGTTACATGAGATCATGAAAATAATGAGTGATATAGGGTATTACGAGACAAGGATTTTTTATCATACTTTGGACATGAGGAATAAATTTTAAACCAAAATCATGGGAGTTCTATGATCAAGAAAAGTGATATCGTCTATGTACACAACAAGTGAATACAGACCATGCTCAAAAATTGGTTTCTATCCCAATGTTGTCTAGGTTTATGGAGATAGAAGAGGTATCTCCTATAGAAGAATATTCCTTTAGTTGATAGGCCTTTTATGGGTGGATTATATAGAGGTAGACTAGGGCATTCTATGCATATTCAATATAGTGGTGTCCATAGTAAACTAACATTCTATTACTGAAGTGTTATGGAGATATGTGTTTCCCTAGGATAAAGAGTATTATGTACGGAGAAAAATTTTCTGAGCATAAAAGAAGCATTTTACTAGGAATAGGACATGGGGTGTGGAGTTCCCCTCGCATATCTGAATCATATGCACGGAAGAGGAAATTTTTGTTTTAATGATGGTCTCTTTAATGAGAAAAACGAAGTTAATATATTATATATATATATATATATTCATATGAATAATGGGGTATTTTAATAATTTTTTGGTTGGTCTTAGAGAAAAAGGTCTGATCATCACAATGAATCTCTCAAAGATGAGAATCAAGCCATGGGTAGTTCTTGAAGAAACAATGACTGTGCTAGTCTAACCTATACAAAAGGAGGACATTTTTATATTATGGATGAACCTAGGATTAGGGATTTAATAATATCTACATATATTACATGATAGAAATCAAGAAACATGTAGTGCTATAAAAAATTGTGGTAGGAGAACAACACTCAAGTTTGTGATCTATTAAAGTATACACTGAAATGTTTTGCAATTCTATGTCATGCAATGAGGATACAGACTATGTAGTTTTATTTCATGTTGAAAATTCATTATGTTGGTGTATTATAACTATAATGTAATCCCATGGGATAATTTTTTATAACCATAAGACGAATCTTAGTTCTTAGAGAATAATTTTTTGTCAGGGCTTACACCTAGTAGGATACACACAAGAACATGTTAGGGTAAAAATTCCATAGGAAACACCTGGTTTTGTGATGAATTTGGGGCTAGGCCTAGATAAAGAAGTTCTATGTATCACTTCATATCTTCTAATGCTAAGAATCAAGCCACATGTAGTTTTGGAAGAGATCTCCCTATACAGGTCTGACTGGTACATAGGGTGCATGACATTTTGATATTATGGATGGACCTAGGATTGGAGATCTGGGCATCAATATGTATCTTATGATGAAAATAATCATAACACACATAGTTATTAAAAGGGAGTATAGTAAGAGACCAACACCCACTGTTGTGATTCATTCATGAATAGTTCCAAATTTTGTTTAGTTATACATCATTCAACAAGGATGTTAACCATATAGTCTCACATCATGTAGTTAGGATGATAGTGTCTTATAGTTTTAGTGAATATGACTAGGAACAATAATTTTGGGAATTATGGTTTTTTTGTGGACAATTTTGAAATTAACCTAATGTAAAGAGAGGAATTAGGGCCAAAGGATGGTGAAAACCATCTTATCAATTGGGGAAAATTTGAGGCTAGTCCAAATTCAGGTGGTCTAGAAGTCACTATGTATCTTTTAAAGAAAGGGATAAAGCCATATATAGTTTTTGAAGGTAGGTGTTCTAAGAAATCAACACCCAAGGTTATGATCTACTCAAGCATGGATCAAAATGTTATGTACTTTTATATCATGAACCAATGACACTAACTATATAGTTTTATGACATGTATTTAAGATGATGGTGCCTTGTAATTTAGGTCATAGGACTAAGACCTATAGTTTTCATTTTAAGGTCATTCATACAAGACCATGAGGTTATGATGTTTAACGTCATACAATGAGGAAATTGGTGTCATGCAATTTATTATCATGAATCATGGACAAAGACCATGTATTATAATGTCTTTCATCCATGACAAAGGTATTTTGTTCTTACACATTTGGAGGAGGCCCATTTTTCTTATATAATCACATGATGTATTTCTTAAAAAATCATTCATTAGTATGGGGTATATTGCATTCCACATCCATTATGATTAACGAGTATGTCCATTGGAGTTTTCCTTGTTTATGGAATAATTTCCTTCCTAATTTGCTTTAATCCTTAGAGGTTTCTTCCCTAGAATTATCAGGGTTCTAAGGACTAGTGCCAGTTCTTCATAGAGGAACAAGGAGAGACAAACTTTTTTATTGAAGGCTCGTTCAATAGGATTCTGGTATATTTCTAAATGATTCTAGATATACATCCTTTTCTCATCAAGTTTCTCCAATTCATCAAACCACTTGTTTGATTCTTCAATATAAAAATTATGTTCATAGATAGCTATCTAAAGTGAGGGTAATTGAAACTTCATGTAAAATAATGCTTATGTTCCATAAAGTGAGTATTAAAGAGTTTTATTAGTAGTTTTGGGTTTTGTAGTTTGGTAGGCCCACATGGAATACAAAAGCTTTTCAGGACAATATTTATTTTCATTATACACTATCTTATGGAAGATATTGGATAGAGTTTTATTGAAAGCCTCTATATATCCATTTTCAGCTGTATGGTTGTGGGAAGAGTGGTTGGATTATATTTTTTACTCTTGATACAAAATCTTAAATTTAGAAGAGCATAAGTTGGCATGGTTTTCTGACACTATTGTGTGAGGGACACCAAATCTAGTGATGAAATTTTAATTCAAAAAATTGATGATTCTTTTGGTTCTGAATTATTTAATATGTATCGAATCATTCCATTTAGGGGAGAAGTTGATAACATTAAATATATACTTGAATTTATTATCCGTAGCATGAGGATATATTCCAATAATATTCATTTCTCATATTGAGAATAGAGAAAAGTATTCAGTTGTATACAACAACTTTGGGGGTTGATGGATGACATTAGAGTGCACTTGGGAGGAATGAAACTTCTTGAAAAATTTTATGAAATCCTATGTCATTAAAGTCTAGAAATATCCAAGTCTCGTGATTTAGATAGAAATATTGGTTCCAGACTTATGGGAACCAGAAGAACCATCATGAACCACTTTTATGGAGGCGATCATATCATCTCAATAAATCCATTTGAGGAGGATTCCATCGATGATATGCTTGTAAAGAACTTTCTAATGATCGGGGTTGTCCTAGACAGTGAAATTGAACTCCCATCATCAAACCTACCCATTTCCATTTTTTTCTAGAGAAAGTGTCTCATTTTGGATATATTTTAGCATAGTCATCATCCATCCATTTATAGAAATATCTGGTTCATAATATGAATTGATCTTGTTGATCTCTTTTATGATACTTTGATAAAATGGAAATACAATTATGTGATGGGAAATGCTGACGATTGTTCCATACTGATATGGATCTCCCAAGGCCAAAAAATCATTTCCTAACACATATAACTAATCATTTTATGAACAAAAGACATGATTTAGTGTTATCTCATTGGTGAATTCTTCCATAAACCCTTGAACATAATTAAATAGGGGAATCTATTCTTTTCTAAGGGCGTAATCACTATTGATATTTTAAATTACCAACTCGTAATCACCCTTGATTCTTTGGTGAGTCATTGATATTTTCAAATGATATTCCAATCCATCAATGAAGTATTGGTATTTAGTCTCATTGTTTGTGAAGCCTTCTAATAGTATAATGAATATGGTAAACCATCTTTTTTGGTGAAATGAGGATGATCTCTAACTGATCATTGTTGAGCTTGAGATCTTATAGTCTCTTTACAGTTGGAATTCTAAATGCACCATGAAAGCACATTTCCCACATTCATGTGGAGTCCTGAATGGAATAGATTTTATCATCTAGATATTCTATATTCATTGGTACTTCTTCCATAGAGGGATGTTCCCCCATAACATTTTCTAAATCCTTCCCCTTTATTTTCATCTACAGTATGAACTAAATGTTAAACTATTGCATAATTACATACCATTGTGCCAAGGGTCCAATAAACATGGGATGATTGAGGATATATTTTTTTCAAGTAAATTAGAGAGATAAAATGGACCTCATGGTGCTATATTTAATGACTCGGATTTTGAATTTTGTAAATCAATTCCGAATAGTACTTCTTGATGTCAAAATATTGAGTCTCTATGTCATGCTTGGTATGACGGAGGTAATAAAGGATGTTCTTACTGCTGGTATGAGTTTTATACAAAAGAAATTAAACTATAGATCATTCCATAGACATATTATATAGAATTAGAATATTTTCTTCAAATGGTGGCATCTACATTATTGGGATCAAGAGATATTTGTTGAGGTTTTAAAAGGATTTTTATTAGTCATCATTCTACTAAAACATAAAACCATTCTTCCTTAGTTTAGTGGAGATGAAATATTTGTTTGTTAAGTTTTATATGAAGTGTAAAATGTGGGCATGGTTTCCCTACAGTCATCTCAATTCATTAAGGTTTTAAGGAGGGGACAAACACAAAATTTACTTTGTTTTCTATTGGTCTACTTTTATCACACGATGGTGTATAAAGAATACAAGAAAACAAAATTAAGTAATTTCAAAAAAAAATTTAGGGGATTATTTTTCATACTATGTTTTCAAATTTTATTGAAAATTATTTTCCAATAGGCAAGTTGATCAGAACAATTACGAGATTTTACCCAAAAATAATTGACATAACATTTAATTATTTTCCATAGGAAGAGTTTAAATATGCGATGCATGGAATGTTGATATGTAATTTCATAAGTCTTCAGAAAAAATTAATTAATCAATTTAAGAACTCTCCCTTGGGGAGAATAAAGGTTATGGATTATTGATCTTTTGGGGCCATTCGGATTTGATTGTATTGTAAATATCCATCCATGAAGAAAATGTATTGATATCCAACTACTACATCAATCAGGAGTTCTTTGACAAAAAATAGGAAATTGAATTTCATATAGTGTAAATTCAGTTCTCTAAAGTCAATTCAAACCCTATTTTTATGATTCTTTTACTAAACCAAAACTATGATGGTGATCCATTTTATTCTATTGGACTTCCAAAATGATGTTATATTTGATGATATTTTCAAATTTTTATTAAACCTTGTAATATTGAGTCGAATGTTTCCTTCTCAATACCTTCATATAGTTATAATGGTATTCTTATAATCCTAGTTGTTTAGTATCCACATTAGAATATAGGCTTGGAATCTCTATAATTTTAATAAAACATGTCATATTGTTTCTATAGAAAATAGATATAAATATCTTGTTCATCAATGGGAATAACTATGTTGATTATCCTTTGTCATAGATCATCTTTCGTACACAGATTGATCTCTCAGAGTTCATCGATGATGATAGATAATCCTTTTTTAAATATTGGTGGAACATATCTAAGGTCATTTTCTTCCACTTCTTCTTTTTACTCTTCCTTTGTGTCAATTTTAGGATTGATAAGATACATAGAGGAATCATTAAGTTTATGAGAAAGGTCAGTATCCCAAGATATGGTTTCCAATAGAGATACCATGAATTTTGTAGGTTCAAAAGATAAAGCGGTGGCCTAATGAAGTTATAAAGATAAGGTTGGAGAATTTTCATCTAAGGTGTCACTAACAACAGAGGAATCAAATAATTTTTCAACATCCTCAGGATCTACAGATGTAACTAATATCTTGAAGACTAGTAAACACGTCTATAAATATGAGTTGATACCTTTGACCAGAATGATGGGAAGAACATATTCACCAATGAGATCTATAAATAGTTTAAATCAATTCATTTAAAAACCATTCATATAAGTAACCAAAGAAACATCATCATTCAGGGTTTTCTTCCCTTCTATGTGGTAGAATCATGCATCAATGTATTGATATTCACAGGGCTCGAATGGAGATTGGTCAGGATGTAATGTCCCAATATGCCAATTTTTGTATCAATTGAGGAATTATTCATATGATTAAGGAATCACTACATGATAGTACATCAAAGTAATTCTTGGAAAAACATTTAAATTTGTATCTTTTCAGACAACAAAGAACTCTAAATTGGGAAATAGATCTTTAAAATGTGTTTTAAACATAATGTGTCAAAGTGGTTACAAATCAATTTTTTCATACCACTAAAGCATTAATGTTGAAGGGGATAAATCATATTCATTGTATCCTTATATGTGAATAATTATGGTAAGAATGAGGTTGAAACCTAATCCATTTTTATAAAATATCAATGGTTATCAACATCAAATAATCTTCCAAATACATACTGGGACCTAATGTTTCCCCCTATTCCATCATTTATATATTCCTCAAGAATGGAGATAAAAACATGAAATTATTCAGGATCAATCCTTTCATGATATAATTTAGTGGAATAATATTTAAATTCAATATCTTAAGGTAATAGGATATCCTAAACAAAGTTCTATATTTCCCTATAGGTAACTATTACCTATATTGTATTTGTGGAGAAAATGTACCTAAGGAATATTTATCATCTGGTGGGGTAGATGTAAAGGGTAGTTCTTCTACTATTGAATCAAGCCTCCTTAGCCTACCCACTTTCTTGGGATGGCCATATTATCTCCCATTCATATATTGTTATTTTAAAATGATTGGTTCATAAGGATTTTTCACATGTTTGGATTTATTTTCCCGATCATTATAGGGTTTTAAGGTCTTTTCTATGATTTTTATTATCATAGGTAGCTCTAGTAGGGATGTAGTTGATATTTTATATTCGACCGCATTTGTGCCTTTATATGTTTCCTTGAACCCTGCGACATTAATTCACGTCTCCCTAATTTAGTGTGGGAAACATTGTTTGATAATAATAATAATCATTAAAAAATGGATCCCTCAAATGAATAACATTAATGGATCTGAATATCATATCTTCATTGATGAGGAATCTGTTTGATTGGTCGGTGCCCATTGTACCATTTATAGGAGCGGTGCCAAATACATTTCCACTGAATAAATGATGTTATAGTGGGTCAATTATATATTTATAATTAGTGAAAGTTCATATTCTCACATTTTCATTCATCCATTCAATATATTACTTTTCATAAAACACTGCCCTTTGGTGGACTGGGGTAATGACAGAGTTGGTTATGCCATAATAGAAGTAGTTGGGGGCACAGTTAGTTGTTTCAATTGTGACTTGAGAATAACATGAGATCATTTGGTCATCATTAGATTCATCAAATTGATAAATTTTTTATACCATTATTGGTTACTTCCTTCAAACCACCCTATTATTCTGGAAGAGTCATAGAAATTTATGCAACTTGTGGTGGGGGTTTACCTAGCTTCACTTTCTTTGAATGATCCATATTTTTCTGTATATTTTTGAAGATGAATTAATCCCAAATTTTTTACCTAGAATTCAATGAAAAGATTAATAATTCAAGATATCCTAATTACTAAATTTATCAGGTTTTCTAGAATCTGGAAGAGTTGTTATGTTTTTTCCAAATCTGTAAAGAAATAACCAAGAATTTTCACACCATGGATGGAGAAAGATTTGTTATTTCATTCTTCAAATTGAGAGCACTTTGGATCAATCCTTTTATCATGATAATGTTTTTTTCTATTTTTCCACCCTAAAGGGTATCCCACAAGATAATTTGGGGGATTTGGAGAAGGATCCAACACAAGGGTTAGTTTTAGAGTGATAGTTTTTGTTTCTTATTTTCTGGTTCTATTTCCCTAAGTTGTTTGAACTATTCTGGATTTGGATATCCATCATAAGATAGATTCATTCATTATTTTGGGAACTATAACAATATATCAGAACCCACCCGTGCATTTTATGTTTATAAGTGTTGTTCTAAATTCCTCATGGAATATCTATATGAATTTCACCAGCACATATTCCCAACAATTCAAAATTAAGGTAGAGAGTTAGACCCTTCCATCTAGAAATAAAGTCTGAGACTACCTCATTTTCTCTTTTTTTTCTCATTTCAAGAGGTTGAAAACAGTTTTCCTTTGTACCATTAAATAGAACCAGTAAATAAATTGATAACATGGTTCTTCTCATCCTTTGATTGACCCTTATAGTAAACTGGTTTAAAATAAAACAAATGGTCCTTATAGGTTTGAATAAAACACCAGAGCTTGGTGGTTTCTTGAATGAATAAAGTTCCCATCATAGGGCCATTCCAAGATACATAATGTGTCATTGAATCAGATCTCCAGCATAGTCAAGTTTTGTAAATGTGGAATTTCTAAAATTGGGTGGGTGTAGAGTTTCATCCAACCATCAAGGATAAGGTTTTGTTTCCATTTGTATTGGTTCCAATTGTCCTTCCATAGCATAGATTCGAGCTTCCAATTCCTCTATAGTGTAAAAAAATCCTTTCGTAATGGCCACCTGAGCATGGACTAAAGTAGGACATACAACATGCTGAACTATCTGTGTTGGTTCTATCATCACCAATACTTGAACTAGATGATTGTAACTTGAATGACATTGGTCGAGTTTCTTGTCCAATAGACAGAAATCTTGATATTTGGATGTAATTGGTTAAAAATATATTTTTACTCAATATTTTGAATTTTAAGACATTGTGACTCTATTTTTTATGGTATAATGAGACCATCCTTCTAAGTGACATCAGCAGCAAGAGTGAAATGAGGTTTTGTTGAAAAAACAGGTCCAGTGAGAATATGACCCCTATGTAATTCAACATTAAGCCTCTTTAGCTCTCTCATTTCTATATCATATTGTTCCAAAATCTCTTATAGTGTAATGGGTTCTACACATTATGGTAATAGGTGGTATTAAACCATATCCTTACCCTTTTATTTAGTTGAAAATCATTGAGTAGTGGGAAGGGGATCATTTGGAGAAATTTCTAAATTATAAGTAATCTTATGATTTTTGGTTTGTAAAACTTCTTCTTATATTTTGATGTGGAAAATATTTTTTGATAGATATATAATCTTTGTGTTATCCCACATTATCTTGGTGTTCTATATTATTTTCAAAAGCGACATTGATGACATTTACTAATGTGAACTACATTTTCGATATTTTATCAGTCATGGAATAGTGGGAGAGATGGTTTCTCTAGGAAAATATTCTAGAAGATCCATAATTCAAATGATTTTTTTTTCTCTTGACAAGTATTTTTTGATTGATACTATTATGGGAAGTCATCCTTTCCTTTAGGGATCATTTTGAAATTTGGTAAAGATTAACCTGAATGAAACCTCTAGACAATTTTGTTGTCTACATCCTTGAAGAAGAAACTACATCACGGGATAGGAAAAATGAGATGATTAATTGTTTGTAACATATGAAAATTGAGAGAAGATTTTATTTCTCAGAGGTTGAGTAAAAAATTCCCCTAGACCTATCATTTTGGGGTCTTCTTGTTCTACTTTCATAATGTTTTCAGTCTGATCTTTTTTCTCTGGGGATTGTGTTGAAAATTCCCCCAAACCTATAGGATGGGGTTTCTCCAATAATTCCACATGTTCAATTAATATGTCCACTCTTCTAATATTATGTATATTTTTTCTAACATGGTTTGGGTGAATCATATGAAATGTATTTGAGCTACCTACTACTGATGACATTTTCAATATTTGTGAATTGTTTTCTGTCAAATGATTGACTTCCATTAAGCAGGAATCATGTTCGATATTTTCTTATTCCTCATGAAAAAACCTTTTCATGGATTTCTATTTTTTATTTCAATATCTTTGAGAGATTTTTGGGGCCATTTATTTCTAATAAGACCATTTACTGTTAGCAGAGTTTGTTTCCTTAAGATGGTATAGGGTAATGGCATTACATGATGTCACTCTTCAAAGAAATTGTTGAACATGAAGTGAGGTAAAATGAAACACTCAATGTTCCCTCCATACCCTAACATTAACACTATATGGGGTGTCATCAATTAGATGACATAATTCTTTTAACATGTATAGACATTTGCATTAAAGAGATCTTTACATTTTTTCATTTATCAAGCATCATGAAACTAGGAGAGCTGCTAATCCAATTTGATAGTGCATATCATTCATTAATTTTTTTTAATATTAATCATAAGTTAGTACCATTGTTTTTAATTGGTGAAGATTATTCCATATTTTGAAACATATTTAGGACGCATAATCATCCAAAAAATCATTTATATTGCTGAATTGAGGAGTGGATAAGGGTTAAAACATTATTGGTATATTTTCCAATATCAATTTTCAAATCATGAGAAATATTTCTCCTTATTGTTTTTAAGGGAGTTACTTAGATAGATCTAACCAAAGAGGATGTTTTACCATTTATTTATTCTAAAAAATGTAATCAATAGGGATTACCTCTATTGTATTCGATGGAAGGGGATTCGAGAGGGCTTGAAGAAAAACCATTTCATTGGGATATCATCTAAATGAGAAATAATTTCATTTATCAATGAGGAGGAATCAGGAATAACTGGCCCCATTTTCCCAAGTGCCTCATGGTAATTGGGATTTCTCAAATTTGATTCCTAAAATTGTGTACCTTATTGATAAAATGAAATATTTCTACAGGGAGGACCATTGTAATGAAATCCATATTGGGGATGAGTACCATAATGGATTGATGTCATGATATAGGGAGAATGTCTATATCATATACCCTAGGGAGGACCTTTAGGGTGGATAGTAGAAAGGGGAATACCTTATTGATATTTGATCTTTTGGATCTATAGATGACTACCGTGAAATTAATCTGGAGATGAGCTCTCAAGATTGATCATATTCTCCAAATGAAGAGATAATTCATGCTAAGATGTCTAGGGAGGACCATTGGAACTGGTGGTAGTCAAATTTTTGGGAGTACCTTTATAATCGACTCTAATGTATTCATAATTTAGTGATGATTTTATAGGATCTTGATCCACTACATATATATTACTGAGGGCTTCAAGAACACTAGTATTTAGAATAGATTGGTCATGCAATGGATCTTAATTTACCAGTTGCTCTTAGTGAGTCTTCTTTTTAGATTTATTCCTCTAATAAACTAGATCTACTTACTGTGGGTGATAGATTTCATATTTAGAAACCTGTTTGATGAGTTCCTATGTTGTTGTTGTAATTTTTTAATAGATTTATGGAATTTTGGGAGTGATATATACATTCCCCAGTGTGGACACCAATGTAGACCAATGAAATCCAAATATAATGGGGATATGTTCTTGATATATTTTTCCATTTATCGGGGGATGACCATGAACCTCCTAGATGTGAGTAAGAATATGTGTTTTCTCCATAGTGACTCTTGAATTATTCAGGTATTTCACTTAAAATGTGGAGGTGGGGTTATTAGCCTGACTCATAGTCACCACTATTGTTATAATTATATCTTGGAAAATTTACAGGTGCTACCAAACTATGTTGATGATTTTGATAGGTTTGGGTAGGTCTATGTACTTTCTCATGATTTTATGCCATGTTAGACCATAATGATTCATTGGATGCCGCCAAATTGTATCTTCAGGCTTGGCTAGTGTGGGAAGGTATTGGTTTCTCCTCATGATTTCCCACCAAGTTGGTCGGATAGGATTTATTTGATGTTGTCCAATGATTCTAGTAGGCTTGGCTAGTGGAGGTAGGTATTGGTTTCTACCCACAATTTTCTTCCAATTTGTTCTAGCGGACTACATTGGATACTGCCAAACTATGCCAACGGGCTTGGAGAGTGTGTCAAGGTGTTGGTTCCTACTCATAATTTCCCCCCAAGTTGTTCTGGTGGGATTCATTGGATAGAATAGAAGTATGAATTTGCTCTCTAATAACTGGTTTCTTCCCTTAGAATATTTTTCTGGTTTCTTAGACCTAAGTGATGTTGGACGGACCCCCAAGAGTGGCACCACCATCCTATTGAAGGAGTGTTATCCTGCGACACTAGCAATGACAACTATTGGAAGGAGACCCTTGGTGGGACCCCTATTCTATTTAGGCAAGGTCATTCGTGACCACTAAAACAGTATCCATAATATAATGAATCCTTTTTTATATTTAATAATTTATATATTCCATTTTTAAATAAGAAACAATTAATATCATTCAGACAATGCATTGTGTGAGAAATTTGAGACCATTTTTTGGGACTGGAAAATGGGGTTTACCTTAGGTAAGGTATAACTTTCATATGAAACAACTGTCTGGTCGGATTACACATAAAAATCAATTTATTTGATTGGTTGAATTATTAAATTAATTAATTTAATTTAATAAATAATTTATTATTCATTCATCCCTAGCTTCATGCCACCTTTCTATTTCTTCCCACTAAATATTTTCAACGCTTTAAATCTTAGTCATTTTTGACAGAATATTGATAGAAATGCACTAATGGGGTGAGTCTATTGACTCTATAATTAATTGTTTTTTAATAAATAATTTAAAATGGTGTTAAATTAGGGGTGTGATGGATTTCTATAATTAGCGTACGATGTTAGTTAAACTGATTGTCTTCTCCCTTATGTCGATATCATCAGGTCTAGGTAGTCCCTAATTCCCTTGCAAGTAGTAAGCAAAGCTTCGATAATCCCTTCCTTCAAAGATAAGTGGGAAGTTAAATCTTTTCCTTCCTCTTACACGCATCCTTCATGTGTTCTTCATTTTGTATATTTTTTATTCTTTATACAAGTTACAAAAAAAAAGTTTGATCTCGAAGGAAAAATAATCATCCTAAAATTTATCAAGTGATACAAATTTATTCAAATTATTATAATATAATTTTGAAATAAATTTTTAAAAGAAATATATATATATATATATATATATATTAATTATAAAATTGTATGATTAGGTATGGTTCTTTAAAACTATAAATTTCAATTTAATGAATATCAAAGGATACATTGTTGAAATTTTCAAATGATATTTACCTTTTTTATTCAAAGGTTAATTGAACGATATCAAAGATAATTTATAAAAATTATTAAAGGATAATTATAAAGATAATAATATAAAATTATTAGATGAAAATTTATTATAGATTATTATAAGATAATTATCATCAGATAATTTATTAAATTTTCAATGTGTAATTACATGAATTATTAAAGGATAATTATAAATTAATAATTTAAAATTATCAAATGGAAATTCAAAAGAGATTATTATAAGATAATTATAAGTGGATAATTAATTATAATATATAATTATCAAATATTTTATAAATGTATAATTTTTTATGAAATTATCAATATATAATTATAAGGTATAATTTATAACAATTTATGAAAAGATAAATATAAAAGGATAATTTTTATTAAATTATCAAAAGATAAATATGAAAGATAATTTTTAGTAAAAATATGAAAATAATATTATATTTGATAATTTATAGTAGATTATCAAAACATAATTATAAAATGGATGATTTATAATAAGTTATAAAAAATATAATCATAAAAATATAATTTATATTAAATTATCGAAAGATAATTATAAAGGATAATTATTAAGAAATTATTGAAAGATAATTATAAAGGATAATTTTGGATAAAATTATCGGATACAATTATAAAAGGATAATTTGTTAAAAAAAATATCAAAAGGTAATTATAAGAGTTAACTCATAATAAATATTCAAAATATAATTGTAAAAGGATAACTATTTAGAAATTTTAGAAATATACTTATCCTTGATGAGAATATAACGAGCACATTCTTTAACCTAAATGATTATTAGAAAATTATTTAGGAAAGAGAAAATATCATCACATCTAATATTTTAATGATAATTCAAAAATTCTCAAAGAGATAGAAAGTATCATCATCTGTTATATTTTATTTATTTTTGAAATACACTAGCTGTTTTCTGTTCTAGGGAACCTTTACAAACCTCATGTGTCAAAGTTTCAATAATGAGACTACGAAGAGGTGTTCTTGATTGGTTTATCCCCACTTTTTTACATCGACTAATTTTGAGGTAGGATGTTCCTTGTCTTTGTGGGATCTTATTTACACATATTACCATACATTATTTATGTGTTTTTTATTTGATATTGTACTTGAATTAAGATCACATGTGGGTGTGTATATCCCCTGATATAGTTTGTTTTGATTCCATGGTATTTCTGTGGTAGCTTGATTCCATGATGATGTTTAATTCATATGTTGATGTATATGATGATTCTATATTTCTCATGATGTGTGATATGGTAGTTTTCACAATATGAATTATCATGTTTTCATTGGAGGATTGGTATGTGTATACTTGATAGGTGGTCGTTGTGGTATTATTACTCATTGTGGGGGTGTGCACATGATCTACCATGAATATAACGTTGCATAATGATAACCTTGTAAACCAAAATCTACTTGATGCCTTGTAGATTCCAAGTAGGTGGTCGACACTTGATGCCTTCTCAATTTCGAGTATTACCCATTTCCTTGTGGATTTCTTGTAGGTTATAGATACTCGATGCCTTGTGGATCATGTGTATTACTTGATGACTTGTGGATTATGAGTAAGTTGATTTCACTCGATGACTTATGGATTCTGAGTAAAACACCATAGCCTTATGTATGGTTTTTGATACTTACTGACATAAAGTAAAATTTCAGTATGGAGCTAAAGTAGGTATGACTACAAGTTTGTGGTGGCTTGGTTAGTGCATGACCACCAATTTTTTTATTGTGTTATTATTATTGTTATGGATTTATTATTACTATGGAATAAAATTGTATTCTTGAGAAAATTAGGTTAATGACACATTAGTGGTTCCCTACTAAGTCTTTTACTCACACCCTACTCTGGTATTTCGATGAGCTTATAGATTTCATGAGGGATTCGGTGAAAGGAAAAGACCCTATGGCGGACTACTGATCTGAGGATCATGGAGCTAGTGATGGGTTAGAACATACATTGGCATAACCTGAAGTTTATCATTTGATTATCGACATTACTTACACTAGTTATTCTTTACACTATGGGAGATACTTTAATTTTTTGACATATATTCCATTTTTACCTTTCTGTATGTTTACACTGATTATTTTTTATATTGATTATTTTTTATTATTGATCCTAGGACATTAAAATAAGGGTATAGTCTCCACACTGATGGACTCAAAACCTCACTACTAGTCGGTAGCCTCTTGTGTATGGGGAGGTGAACATGAGGGCATGTGGAATTCTTTCACAGACCCTATGGTTCAGGTTGAGAAAAATTTTGGGGATAGGCTCCCAAAATGATTTTACACAGAAAATACTTTTGTGGTATTCTAAACCAAAATCTGTTTTTGATAAAATGGATGACATGGCTTCATAAGCTAGAGGTCTTGTCGAGATACCACTATGGCTGGGACGGTACCATTTTGGAGGTACCATTGAATCATCATTTTTGAGACGTAACATTGAATACACTATGTTGGTGACAGTATCCTCTGGTTGGATGAGGACTCGACAGTAGATGTGAATGTTCATATTGGATAAAAGGATTCCATTGGATTTGTTTGAATGGATTTCATGAAAAACATTCCTGTAATACACGCGACAAACCCACAAAATTATAACCATTAAAGAAGAATATCAATAAATGAGCCCGTAAAAAAATTAATTTTTATGGATCCATGTTTTGGGATCAAATTTATTCTATGATAAGAGGCCACATGTGGGTGGCACAATCAACTTGGTTAAGGATTCATGTTGGGTTCACCATTTTCAGTTTTCATGAGGTCCACAAAAAATGGCCCAAATATTGATGGGGAGAAAAGAATTCACATTTGGTTCATCATTTTTTATTCCCTCCACTATCTCATGCCCACACTCATTTTGAGTTGATGAAAACCCGGTTTCAAAAGGCAAGAAACCAATCATATTTTTCCAATGAGGCATTTAAAGACACATAGGATGAGAGGATGAGAGTTCGGGATCATCACATTCTTTTTAGGGAACTATTTTAAACTTTGGGACTCTCTTATAGTTTTTAGACATATTCATGAATTATTTATCAAATCCAAAATATAAATCAGGCAACCTATATGTTAACATTTAATATCAAGGGTTGAATTTATAATTATCTATATATATATGAAGTTTCTAATTGACAAAGACATATTTATGTATATGAGGTTCTTCATTGATGTTACCCTTTGTAAATAGATTAGAGATTATTATTTCATTTATTATCAATAAGATGGTTTTATGACACACATTTGAGTGCTCAATAATTTAACACCATCCAATAGGGATAGAAGTTGTATTGATATCAGGATCGGGCCCATGAGATAGGATTCTTACATATCCATATAATACATATTAGAAACCAATAGTTTGGCTAAACATAACTAGATATTTCATGCCTTTTAAGGTCCTGTGATGAGTACCAAACCATATAGTTTGACATCATGTGGTGAGTATTTCTAGTTGAAAAGTACCTAGTAATGATTGGTGTGGGACTTACAATTATGTGACCTCATGTTCCTAGAATAAATGTGATCTCCCAGGTGGGGTAGGATATTATCTAGAATATATAAAAATAATGATTGTGATGAAAGGGAGCCACAAGGAATATGTCCTTCCATGTTGGATGCAACCCCACTAAGAATATGGCTGAGAGAACATTAGGGTGAATTTGGGGTGTTGGTTTGATCCTCAAAGAGGATTTCTATAAATCCCAGTTGATCTAGAATCACAACCCATGTAGTTTAGATAGTTGGTAATTATACCATATGAGGAGGACCATTGTGAATTTGGGACATTTTGTTGGGTATTTATCCTAGGAGGATTTCCATTGTGAATTTTTTTAGAAAAATATCCATAAGGTAAATCTCCCTTTAGGAAGGGTATTTGATCATTTGGATTTCATGATCGTTACTACCCTATATACCCATGTGATTCCTGCTCAGTGTTCGAAAAAAATGATGTGGAATATCTGAAAAGCCACACACTCTCCTTGGTTAGATGTTGGACAAGGCTTGGGTCCAAAGGTATAGATAATGGAAGTTAATATTCTTATCACCTCTTTTGTTTGGGTAACCAGGATTGTCAAATCTGACAACCTACCTGGAAACGACCTAGAAAATGAAGAAGGAGGGTTGTGACCCCTGATAAGGGATGAATACAGGAGGGATTCCATTATCCTAATTCCATATAATAGAGGAGGATAAGCTTCTATCCCTTAAAATGAAAAAAATAATGATCCACTCTTTTACTATTTGGAATATGGAGGCCCCTATACCTTCATGGATGGAACCCTAATTACCATGGGAATGTATGTTCAAAAACATTCCAAGGACCCCCTTGTTAATTAGGTTACCTATAGGACCTCATTTCCATGGTTATGTATGATTGATAGGACATGCTGATGTGTCCAGTGATTTGATCATACATATCCAATGGATTTGGGAGAGTTTTTGGTCTGATGGTTCGTCAAGGGGTTCTTGGTGAAGGGGATCAGTTAGGTGCTTCCTGAAAAGTTCTTCATGAAGGGTCTAAGTTGGCTACTTTGTGAGGGGTGTTTTGTAAAGGTTATTTGATGGAGAGGATTGTTGTTATAGTTCAAGATGGGGATGGGAGAAGGCAGATCACTTCACAAAAGGGTACCAAGACAGAAGTACCCCATCCCTTTCTATACAGGGTAAAGGTCTGTAAAGAATTCATCCACATGTGGTTCACAAAATGATGGTCTAAAAAGGGTTATCTATGCCAATGGATGGACCAAAAAGGATTTTTTCAATGAAAACAACTTTGTTAGGATATGTGGACTAATTATATTACACTATTTCCTTTGTGATATATAGTAGATATTTACCATCTAAATACTCTTGTTCAGATTATATTTTATATGAAATATGCTCTTGAGAAATCCAAAAAAAATCTTATCACCCCCATCATTCTCTATGTGTGGGTTTTTATAGGGGTACATATATAACCACTTAACCACTGCCCAAGAAGGATTTGGGTTTGTGGGTGGTCGCCTCACACCATAATGTGGATTTTCATTTGTGAGTGTGGGAGGAGTGAAAATGGTTCTTAACCCCACAAATAAATTTTTTGTTTGTAGAGGAGAAAGGTAATTCCTTTTACCACTAATAGATTTTAATTTTTAGGGTATTGAAAAGGAAATATTACCCTGCAAATGAAATTTCTATTGCAGGGAATATTTGTGAGGATGCTTCAAGGAGGTGTTATGCGGTGCATTAACTTGCATAGTGAGTGCGCTATATAGATATTGCTGTTCCTTTGGGGCTCCTAGAAATTTACCATTTTAATCTTCATGAAGTAGACCATTTGATCTTAATCTATCCATAAAAAATGCATAAAATCCTTTTTGATCCTCCATGAAAACATTTCCAGACATAAGAAACAATTTTTTATTTTTTTAGGTTTCTATAGTTCTCATGGTTTTAGGGGGATCATGGGGTTTTAGGGTTTTAGGGTTTTTATGGTTTTAATATGGTTTTTGAAGGTTTTTTTGGGATTTATAATGGTTTTTAGATTTTTTTACAATTTATAAAACTTTTTTATGTATTCTGAATTCTTAGTGGGTTTTGAGGGGTTTTTAGGGTTTTTAGGATATTCAAGGGTTTGGGGGGGTTTGGATTCTAGGTTTTTAGTGATTTTAAGGGGTTTTAGGGGCTTATAGGTATTATGGTGTTTTATGGGATTTAGGGGTTTTCTATATTTAGGGGGATTTTCATTTTTAGGGTTATTTTATATTTTTAGTGGTTTTACAAGTTCTAGCAGTTTTATGTTTTTTTAGGATATTTAGGGGTTTTAGTATTTTTAGGATTTTGGGGTTTTTTGATATTTTTATGATTTTTTAGGGTTTTTAGAAGTTTTTATGAGTTTTTCATGATTTTATGGGGGGGTGTTACAGTTTATTAGGGGTTTAAGGGTTTTTATTGGGGTTATAGAGGGTTATTTTATGGATTTTAGGGTTCTTTAGGCGTTTTAAAGTGTTTTCAGTTTATTAATATTTTTTGGGTTTTTATGGTTTTTAGGGTTTATCAACAGTGTTTTTTGGGTTTTCTTAGGGGATTTGTGGGGTTAGGGGTGTTATTTTTTTTGTGATTTTAGTTTTTATGGTATTTTAGCATTTTTAGTGATTTTAATAATTTTTAGGAGTTATAAGGGTATTTAGGGAATTAAATATTTTTAGGGTATTATGTGTTTTTAGGGTTTCTAGGTGTTTTAGTATTTTTTTATTGTATTTTAGAATTTTTTAGGTTTTTAAGGTTTTTTTGGAGTTTTTTTTGGGTTTTAGAGGTTTTTAGAGTTTTATAGTTTTTATTTTTAAAGGTGTTTGAGTTTGTTTGTGGATCTTTTAGGGTATTTATAGGGATTTGGGGTATTTTAGGGATTTTAGGTTCGTTAGTATTTGTTTATGATTTTTTGACCTTTATGGGTTTTAAAGGTCTTTAATGGTCTTTTATGTTTTTATGGTTTTGGGGTGTTAATGGTTTTAGGGGTTTTAGGGTTTTAAGGGGTTGTTACGATGTTTTAGGGGTTTTAAAGATTTATGTTTTACTAGGGTTTTTAGTATTTTTAATGATTTTTGGTTTTGATGGGATTTTTTGGGGTTTTAGGGTTTCAAAAGAGTTTTAATGTTTTTTGGGTTATAAGTTTTTTCACAGTTTTTATGGTGTTAAATGGGTTTTATTATTTGTAGGGGTTTTATGTGTTTGTTGGGATGTTTATGGTTTTTAGTATTTTTTAATATTTTTTGGGTTTAAAGGGATTTTAGGGATTTAAGGTTTATTATTATTTTATTGGATTTATATTCTTTCTTAGGGATTTATGGGTTTTATGGATTTTATGGGATTTTTATGGTTTTAAAGGGTTTTAGTGATTTTTTTTGTTTTTTATGGTTTTGTTGTGTTTTTATTGTGTCTATGGTTTTTAGGTTTTTTAAAATTCTAAGGGTTCTTATGGTTTTTTCCATTTTTAGTGGATATTATGTGTTTTGTATTTTTAGGGGTTTTAGTGTTTCTTGGAGGGGTTTTAGGTTTTTAGGATATTTTGGGTTTCTAGGGTTTTAGGATATTTTGGGGTTGGGGTAGGGGTAGGGTTTTTATGGTTATTAGTGTTTTTTAGAATTTTTAGGGTTTTATGGGTTTTTAATATTTTTAGGGTTTTATGGTTTTCATTGGTTTTTAGGTTTTTTGGTGTTTTCGGTGGTTTTAATGTTTTTAATGGGGTTTTATGGTTTTTTATATTTTTAGAGGTTTTTATGACTTCTTAGGGTTTTTAGGTTCATTTATGGTTTTTAGGGTTTTATGGTTTTGTGGTATTTTAATGTATTTAAGGTTTTAGGATATTTTTTTTAGTTTTAGGGGTTGTACAAATTTTGGGGTTTTTGGATTTTTAGTGGTTATTAGTTTCTTAGGGTTTTTAGGGGTTTTTTGGTCATTTGGGTCGATGAGGATTTTTAGGGATGTTTACGGGTTTAGGGTTTTTTCATGGATCTAAGTTATTTTAGGGTTTTTATTGATTTGAGGGTCTTTTAGGGTTTTGCTTTTGGTTTTTAGGGTTTTAGGGACCTTTAAGGGTTCTTATGAGTTTTAGGGTCACTTTTTATTTTTATGGTTTTTAGGGTTTTTAGTTTTTTTTAGATTTTTTATTTTTTTTAGGTTTTTTATGGTTTTTAGTGTTTATAGTGTTTATAGTTTTTGGGTTATTATGTGATTCTTATGGTTTATGGACTTTATGAGTTCATAAGAGTTTTTAGGGTTCTTAGGGTTTTTAGGGGATTAGGGTTTTTAAGAGATTTTGTGGGTTATTAGGGTATTAGGTTTTTTTCCCGGTTATCATGGTTTTTAGGGGTTTTTAGGTTTTTATTGGTTTTTTGTGTTTTGGTGGCGAGGGGGGGGGGTAGGTTTCATTTGGTTTATGGTTTTATGTTTTTTAATGGGTTTGTAGGGTTTGTAGCTCTTTTAAGATTTTAAATGTTTTTTAAAGTCTTTTGTGGTTTTATTTTTTAGGGGTTTCTTGGTTTTTGAGGGGTTTTAGTGATTTAATTGTTTTAGGGGTGTTTAGTGTTCTTCGGATTTTACGGTTTTTAGAGTTTATAAGGGTCTTTAGTGTTTTCCTCAGTTTTATGGGTTTACGATGTTATGGGGGTTTAGGGTTTTAGTGGTTTTAAGGAGTTTTAGACTTTTTTTAGCATTTTAATGTCTTTGGTTTTTTAGGTGTTTTAGATTTTTAAGGTGTTTTTGGGGTTTTTTATTGTTTTTAATGGTTTTAGTGTTTTTATGTATTTTAGATGTTTTAGGGTTAATGATTTTTTTGGGATATATTGGGATTTTATGGGATTTTAGGGTTTAGTAGTTTTTTATTGTTTAGGGGTCTTCATTTATTTTTTCTATGGTTGTAGGGTTTTTAGGGGACTTAAGGTGTTTAGGGTTTTTAGGGTTATATGGTATTTTCATGATTTTTGAGTTTTTTAGGGTTTTTGTGATTGTTTTTTTGATTTTTTTGGGTTTTTTGGGATTTTAGGTGTTTTTATGGTTTTTTTGGTTTATAGGGGTTTTATGTTTTTAAGATTTGTTAGTATTACTACTAATTTTAAATATTATTTTAGAATCACATATACAAGAACAGTAGGAAAAAATATAATGTCAAGATATAGAAAGACATCAAACATCATATGAGATAATTAGGACATTATAGAATAATTGAAAATAGTTTGTATGATTTGCCTTGAATATTAACCATTCGATGGATGTAACCTCTATATATGGATTGCCTTTTATGAGATCCTTCAACTGATATTCCATCATGTTCTAGGCCTGTGCATGTTCATCCAGTCTTGTTTTCCCTTCATTGAAAACCCATATCAAAATTAGATTCTTTTTATCGATCCCAGTGGTTTGTTCTTTATTCAGATCAAATCATATAGGTTTTTTAAACATGTTTATCCCCATTGATTCCTTGTTCTGGTAATAATCCTCTAACATATCTTCATTTGAATGTAGGAGATGCTCCTAAGTGTTTTCAATGTCGACAAACTCAAAACCCACATTCTATGGAATGATGGAATTTTATTATATCTTTTAGATAAGTAATATAGCCATGTTTAATGGTGTTTTAATAACCTCATAATAGGGGTTAGGATCTATAAGAAAACTATGGCCCTTATACTTTCTTGCTTTGGGTAGCAAGAGAGAAATACCTTTTCTTTCAGAATGACCTTTACTAATACCACTTCCCTTTAGGGTGACAAAAACAACAATAAATCACTTTTGAGAGAAGGTACCATTCCTAGATGATCTTGTAACTAGAGGAATGGGTAGGTTAGAGTAGTCCTTCTATCTCCATGATCTACCAACTTTTGTTAATAAACCCCTCTATGTTAACAAGGGTCTTATTTCCTTTATTTCAAAAAGGACTGATGGTACTATTCCACTAATTTTGCTTCCTTGGTCTTAGAGAACCATGTATCAGAGTTTGATTCATTATTAGCTTTATTATCATACAACCTTCCTCCAAAAGGATTGTTCTCTTCATGCCCTACCTCATTTCCTTTCCCTATTTCAATATGGTTTGGATCACCATCAATCAACACCACAAAATGGTTCTAAATACCAACTCTATTGGAAGTATCAATGAAATGGCCTTGATAAATATGAATTGGTCTTGAAGGGTGTTATTATCTTGGAGACCCCTACCCTAGAGTAAATGAAATGTTCATTCTAGGGAGATATTGTGGTGCAGAAGGATCCCTTCAATCAACGTGAGATTCTGTAGTGGTTTTATTGAGATCCTGTCCATTATCGGTAACTCTATCCTTATTCGTGTTAGAAAAAGAGGGAAGGACCATGGGAGAGATTGGCCTGGCCTCTCTGGGGACATGTTCTATTGACATGGAATCATCCAAATCATTGCTCAAATTAGAAAACATATATAAAACCCTTGGATTATAAAATATGAAACTCAGATTTTCCCAATGAGAAAAAGAGTTGACTAGATCTTCAAGAGCTGACAAACAAGTGGAGAAAACAGTAGGAGGACCTAGACCAATCAACATGATGGGAATAACCTGTTCCATATGTTACTTATGAAAGTGCCACATAATGATACTAAGTGACCTAAATGCTTCCTAGAAGAACTATAAGTGTTCCAAGACTCAAATACCACCTTCTGTTTGCAAAACACTCCTCCCTAAATGAAATGAAAAACCACTAAACTAAAAGTTTTGAAATATCAACTTTGAAACATATTCGTAGAATGATTGGGTGGAAAACCATGTTGGTTCTACTATCCGAACATAGAAAACAACCTACCACATCCCTATGCATGCATATGATTGATGGATTTTGGAAAGGAATAGGGAGTTCTGGAAAACTTACACACTATTCCAAAGATAGAGCATCACGCTTCATATGAAATCATATGTCCATCAAGAGAGGAAGAAATTAGAATCTTTTAAATATCAAGGAGATCTAGACCAATCAATAATAAAATTTTCCTCTGAGGGGAACTGAATCATTAAGTGATGCATGCCAAGAATATCCACAATTATACTATCCTATAAATCAAATGATCTGAGCACAAACCATTTAAAAGAATCAAATGAGGGATGATGATGGCTGAAATAAGCCACCAATTTTTGATTAAGTAGAGGCAAGGACCCAATGAACTATGTGGTAGAAATCAAAAATTGAATAAATGCATCAAAAACATATAGCACATTCAGGCTAAGAATAATGGCAGGAATCATGGTTAGGGAAATTGATAAAGGGGAGAGGCTAAGCCCCTGATGAAGAAGAATGGGTCCCCCTACATATGATGGGGTAGGGACCGCAACAGTGTCCATCACCACCTATAGGTTTAAATATATGTTTGATTTAGTGGTTTTAGTACTTTTCTAGATTTTTAGGGGTTTAAAGGTTTTATAAATTTTTAACATTTTTAGTGTTCTTAGGGGTTCTTATGTATTTTTAGTGTTTTTAGGGATTTAATAGTTTTTTGTGGTTTTAAGTGTATTTCATTCTTTTTAGTACTATTTAGTGATTCATGAGTTTTAGGTTATAAAGAATGTTTGGGGTATTTTAGAGGATTTTAGGGTTTTTAGGGGTTTTAGGGTGTTTTAGGGGTATTAGGATTTTCCACGGGGTTTAATGGGTTTTATGGGTTTTTAGGTTTATTAGGAATTTATTTATTAGGGTTTTTAGGGTTTTTAGAATTTTTTGTATATTTAGAGTATTTAGTGCTATTAAGGATTTATAATATTGTCATGGTTTTATGTTTTTAGAGTTTTTTAGGGTGTTTAAGAGTTTTAGGTTTTTTAGTGTGTTTTATGATTTTAGGGTCTTTCGGACTTTTAGTTTTTTTGAGGTTTTAGGGAGTTTGGGTTTTTAGGTAATTTTATGGGTTTTATGGATTTTAGTTGTTTAAAGGATTTTAAATATTTTCTAGAGTCTATTATAATATAAATGTTTTTAGTGTTTTTAGTGTTTCTTGTTTTCATATGGTTTTAAGGATTTAGGGGTTTTATTAGGTGTTTTAGGGTTAAAGAGGTTTTTATGGGGTTTATGGATTTTTTTGGTATATGGGTTTTTAGGATTTTTAGAGGTTTTGGGGGTTTTTAGGTTTCAAGTTTTATAGGATTTATAAGGTTTTTTGGTTATTAGGGGATATAGGGGGTTTCATGGGTTTTCAGAAATTTTACAGTTTCCATTATTTTTTTATGTTTTCAAGGTTTTTAGTGTTGAGGAGTCTTTTTTGGGTTTTAAGGTTTTTGGGGTATTCATAGCTTTTATCATTCTTATGTGTTTTAATGGTATTTTTAATTTTAATGGTTTTAAGGGTTTTATGGGGTTTTTAGGATTTCTTGGTTTTTATGGTTTTTGAGGGTGGTATTTTTATGGTTTTTAGGGTTTTAAGGTCTTTTAGTGTTTTACATATGTTATGAGTTTTTTAGAATTTTTAATGGAATTTTATGTATGTTTAGTATTTTTATGAATTTTCATAGTTTTAATGTTTTTTAAGTGATTTTAGGGAGTTTTAGGGTCTTTTATGGGTTATTTATGGTCTTTTAGGGGGGGGGGGTAGGGGCGCTAATTATTTTTTATATTTTTTATATTTTAAAGAGTTTTAGGATTTCATTATAATTCTTAGGGGTTTTAGAGTCTTTTTTTGTATTTTAGAGTTTGTAAGGGTGTTTAGTGGTTTTTTTTAATGTTTTTAGTGTTTTTAGGATATTTAAAGGTTTTTAGTTTTTTTGGGATTCATATATGTTTTTTAGTGCTATAAGATTTTTGGGTTTTTGGTTTTCTTGTATGATATTTTGGGTTTTTAGTGGTTTTAGGGTATTTTAATGGTTTTATGGGGTTTTTATGTTTTTAGGGATTTTAGGGGATTTAATATTTTTGGAAGATATTTTAAGTTTTTAGTTTTTATTGTTTTCTTAGGGTTTCTAGGAGTTTGAGTGTTCTTTTGGATTTTCTAGAGATATAAGGTTTTTTTAGTTTTTAGGGGTTTAAATGTTTTTAAGGGTTTTTTTTTGTTTTTAGATATTTTAGGGTTTTAAAGGGGGTTTTTTGGGTTATAGGGGTTTCTGGTTGTTTTGGGTTTTAGGGTTGTTTTATAGTTATTAAGGTGTTTGGGAGTGTTTGGGGGATTTTGTTTTTTAGGTCTTCAGGGTGATTAGGATATGTAGTGTTTTTTGGGTTCTTTGGGGTTGGGGTTAAGGGTTTTGGGGTTTTTTTTGTATTTATGGGGTTTTACGGGTTTTAGTGATTTTTAGGATTTTTAATTTTTTTATGGATTTTAGGAATTTTTAAGGGATTTTTATGTTTTTAATTGGTCTTTAGAGTTTTTTGGGTTTTCTTGGGAATTTAAGCAGGTTTATGGTTTTTTGTGTTTTTTTTTGGGTTTTAAGGGTTTTTATGGTTCTTAGGGTTTTAGGGTTTTTAGTTAATTTTAGATATTTTATGGTTTTTAAAATTTTTATTATTTTTTGAGGTTTTATGGTTTTTGGGGTTTTAGGGGTTTTATGATATTTTGTGTTTTTATGTGTTTCATGGCTTTTAGGGTTTTATGGTTTTTTTTAATTTTTATGTTTTTTGGGATTTTAAGGTTTTAGGGTTTTTATTTTGTTCAATGATTTATATATATATATATATATATATATATTTGTTTTTATATGGTTTTATAATCTTTCCATGTTTTTTGGAATTTTAGGGTATTTTTTGTTTCTATGGGTTTTTTTCCTTTTAGGGGGTTTATGGATTTTTAGGGTTTTTATGGTTTCAGTGGTTTTTTGTATTTTAATGGTTTTTAAGAGTTTTAGGGGTTTTATGATTTTTTTTTATTTTAGTTTCTTATTGATTTAGGGTTTATTATTATTATTATTTGGTTTGTTGGTTTTTTGGTTTTTTAGGTTTAATGGATTTTTATAGTTTTTAGTGTTTTTATGGTTTTTAAATGAATTTTTAACGTTTTTTATGTTTTTAAGGGTTGGGGTTTCTATGGTTTTTTGGGGGTTAAGGTTTTTTAGGTGATTATTGTGTTTCTTAGTGTTTTAGTGGTTTCCCAAGGTTTCATGGGTTTTTTGGGTTTAATAGGGTTTATTACAGTTTTTTAGATTTTTTAAGAGTTCTAAGGGATTTTAGGGTATTTAGAGTTTTTATTGATTTTATGGTTTTTAGGGTTTTTAGGGTTTTAGGGGTTTTTTGGGTTTTTATGGTGTCCTTTATGTTTTTTGATTTCATAAGGTTTTTATGTATTTATTTAGGTTTTTTGGATTATTAGCGGTTTTAGTGATTTTTAAGGTTTTTAGGAGTTTTTTTACTGTTTTAGGGTTTTGTAATGTTCTTAAGGTATTTATGGTATTTAGAGTTATTTTTGTTTTTTAGATTATGTTAGGGATTTTAAGGTCTTTCTAGTACTTTATGGTTTTAGGTTTTGATAATGTTTTTTCTGGAATTTTGGGTTTTTAGGGGTTTTTATGTTCCTAAGAGGATTTTAGGGGATTTTTGTGTTTTTTAGGTCTTTAGGGTTTTTTGGGGTTTAATCTTTTTTTATGTTTTTTGGATTTTTTAGAGGTGTTCGGGGGATTTAGGGTTTTAATGGGCCTTTTCAAGGTTTTATGGTGTTTTTAGGGGATTTTTTATAGGACTTTTCGGTTTCTAGTGGATTTAGAATTCTTTTAGGTTTTTAGGTTGTTTTTTGGGGGTGTTTGAAGGTTTTTTTTGGTGGTGGGGGGTGGTTAGGTTAATTAGTTTTTTATGGTTATTGGGGTTTTAAAGGGTATTAAGGGTTTTTAGGGGTTTTATTTTTAGGAAATATCATGAGTGTAATGTTTTTATGGGTTTTTTGGGTTCTTAGTGTTTTATAGTTTTGATTTATTTGGTTTTTCGTATTTTATTTTGTTTTTTATGGACATTAAGGGTTTCAGTGTTTTTTTCGGTTTTTATAGTTTTTTAATTTCTTCTAACATTTTTAGGGATTTACGGTCATTTATGTTTTTTTGGGTTGTGTGTGGGGGGTATAGTTTTTAGTTTTTTAATGTATTATATTTTTATGGTTTTTATGTTTTTTAGGGGTTTTCGGGTGTTTTGGTTGTTTGATGTTTTTTGGTTGGTTTTTTTGTGTTTTATGGTTTTTATTGTACTTTTGGATTTTTAGGATCTCTTAGGGTTTGGGAGGGTTATGTCTCTATATAGTTTTCTTAGGTGTCTATAAGGTTTTTTATGGTATTTAAGGTGTCTGGGGTTTTTGGTATTTTTATTATTTTTTGGGTATTTTGGTTTTTGGGGTTTTAGGGTTTTTATAAGTTTTTTGGTTTTTTGGTTTTAATGGATTTTTTGGGTTGAAAGTTTTTTTTAGGGTTTTTATGTTTTTTAGGTTTTTATTTTTTAGGGTAATTTGGGTTTTTCATGGTTTTTAGGTTTTTTAGGGTTTTATGGTATTTATGGGTTTTTAGGGATTTTATGTATTTTTATGGAGTTTTCACGTTTTTCATTTTTTTTGGGGTTTTCATGGTTTTTATTGTTTTTTTGGTTTTATGGGGTTTTTGGGTGGTAATGTTTTTAACATAATTTAGGGTTTTAGGGTTGTATAGTTTTAGCTGTTTTTAGGGTCATTAAAGGATATTTAGGTTTTTTATGGTCTCTTATGTATTTTAGGTTTTTTATGGTTTTTATTGTCTCTTAGAGGTTTTAGGGATTTTAAGGTTGTTTAGGGTGTTTAACTTTTTTAGGAGATTTAGGGTCTTTATTGTTCTAGTAGTTTGTAGGGTATTATGGTTTTTATGGTTTCATTATATTTTATTGATTTTTGGGTTTTAGGATTTTTGGGATTTAGTGTTGTAAGGGTTTTTTAGTGATTTTAGTGGTTTTTTGGGTTTTTGGGTTTCAGTGATGTTTATGGATTGAATGGTTTTATATTTTTTTATGTTTTTTGGTGAGGTTTTATGGTTTTTATGGGTATTAGGTTTTTTGAGGACTTTTATGGTTTTTAGAGTTTTGATTATTTTGTGGGTTTTAGGGTTTTTATGGGTTTTGTGTGTATTAAGGTTTTTTATTTTATGCATCTTTTATTGGTTTTTACAAATTTTATAGTCTTTTTGGATTTTTTGTATTTAGGGGTCTTTTAGGGTTTTAAGTTTTTCCATGGTTTTAGGGTTTTTTAGGGGCTTTAAGATTTCTAATGGTTTTTAGGGTTTCTATTTTTTAAGGACTTTTATGGCTTGGGGGTTTTACAAGGTTTTCTAGGGTTTAATGATTTTTTATGTCTTTTAGGGTTGGAATTTTGAAGTCCTTAAGGGTTTTTAGTGTTTTTTTGGATTTTTGTGATGTGTAGGTTTTTAAGGGTTTTATGGTTTATATTTCTTTAGGTTTTATAATTTCTTTTTATAGTTTTTATTGTTATAGGGATTCTAGGATTTTTATGATTTGGAGGGGTTTGTGGTTTTAAAGCGTTTATAGGTTTCTGTGTTTTTTTATGGTCTTTTTGGGGTTTTGTTGTTTTTATGTGTTTTAACTTCATTTTATAGTTTTTAGGTTTTCTTGGATTTTTTTGGATTTTGATTTTTTAGGGATTTTACAGTTTTTAGGGATTTTAAAGTCATTTATGGGTTTTAGGATTATTTAGGATTTTTCATGTGTTTTATTTTAGTTAGTATTTTTATGGTCTTTTAGTGGGTTTAGGGATTTTTATGATCCTTTAGAGATTTTTGGGGATTTTTGGGTCCTCTAGTTTTTGGGGGGTTTTAAATGTTTTTAGGGTTTGTAGAATTTTTATGGTTTTCAGGGTATTTTTTTACATTTTTTAGTGTCTAATTATTTTATGGATTTTTATTGTTTTTAATGGTTTTATGGGTTGTATGTGTTTTTAGTGTTTTTTAGGGATTTTTAGCGTTATATAGGGTCTTTTAGGGTTTTATGAAATTTTAGAGTTTTAATGGTTTTTTAGGGTTTTATGATCATTGAAAGGATTTTAGGTTTTTTAGTGTTTTTAGGGTTTTTAGGCTCCTTTATGTTTTTTTATATTTTTATGATCTTGTACAGGTTTTATTTTTTTATGGTCTCTTAGGGGTTTTAGGTTATTTAGCATCCTTTAATGTTTTTTATAGTTCTTAGGTTTCATCTGGGGTTTAACATTTAAGGGTCCTTTAGGCTGGTTTTGGATTTTTAGGGTCCTTTATAGGTTTTTATGTTTTGGGGGACCTTTTTGGTTTTAGGGGTTTTTAGAATCTTTTAGGGGATTTAGGGAATTTTATATTATTTTAAGGTTTTTAGGATTTTAGTGTCCAATGGGTATTTTATTTTTTTAAGGTCATTTAAGGTTTTTGGGGTTTTAGGGTTTTCTGGTTTTTAGGGGTTTTAATAATTTTAAGCGTTTAGTTTTTTTTAGTGTTATTAGGGTTTTTATGTGTTTTAGGGGTTTTGAGGGTTTTTAGTATGTTTAGGAAAATTAATAGTTTCTAAAGATTTCATGGTTTTTTTCGGTTTTAGGGATTTAGTATTTTTGGTAGTTTTTAGGGGTTTGTGGTTTTTTGAGTTTTTATGTTATTTTGGTGTTTTCAGTGTTTTTTATTGTTTCAATGGGTTTTAGGGTTTTTAGTTATGTTAAGGGCTTTGGGTTTGTTAGTTTTTTAGGGTTTTATATTTAAGGGGATTTTAGTGTTTATAATGTTTTTATGGGTTTGTGGGTTTTATAGGTTATAAGTGTTTTTAGTGTTGTTAGGGATTTTAGAGTTTTTAATAGAATTTCGGTTGTTATATTATTTTTAGGAGTTTTAAGGGGTTTAGGATTTTTATGGTATTTTGGGGTTTTAAGGCTTTTATGGGTATTTTAAGATTTTTAAGAGATTTAGGGATTTATAGTTTTTGGGTTTTATGGGTTTTTAAGGATTTTAGGGGTTTTAGTGATGCTTAGGGTTTTTAGAGATTTTTAGGGGTTTAGGGTTTTTTATATTTTTATTTGTAATTTAACAAATCATTATAATTTTTATGGGGGTTTTCAGGGTTTTAGGGCTTTTAGGGGTATTAAGGTATATTTATTTTTTTGAGATATTTATTGTTTTTTTGGGATTTTAGAGGTTTTGGAGGTTTTTAGTTCTTTTTATGTTTTTAGGCTTTTTGGGTTTTTTGGTTTTTAGGGTTTTTATGGTTTTTAGAGTTCATAGGGGTCTTATGGTTTTTATGGTTTTTAAAGGTTTTATGGGGTTTTATGGTCTTTTAATGTATAAGGTGGGTTTTAGTGTTTTTTTCGGTATTTAGGGGGTTTGATGTTTTTCTAGGGTATTTTATGAGGTTTTATATTTTTAAGGTCCTTTTAGCGTTAATAGGGTTTATTGTATTTATTTTATATATTTTAGGATTTTTAGGATTTTAGGGATTTTTAAGGGTTTCTGGGTTTTAGGGTTTTACAGTTTTTTTGGATTATTTTAGGGTTTTTTCGTCTAGGGGTTTTCTGATTTTTGGGGTTTTTAGTGGGTTTTAGTGTTTTTAGGAATTTAAGGTGATTAAGGTTTATAGGATTTTAAGGGTTTTTTGGTGTTTTTAGCTTTTTATCCTTTCTGGGGTTCTTGTAGTGGTCTTTTGGGTTTTTAGGGATTTTTTATGGGTTTTTAGCACTTGTAGGGTTTTGTATGAATTTTAGGTGTTTTAAGGGATTTTAGGGATTTTAGGGATTTTTTGGGTTTTTAGGGTTTTCATAAATTTCACAGGGTTTTTATGGTTTTCAGGATTTTTAGTGTTTTTTGTGGTGTTTATTTTAGTTTTTTTTAAAGATTTTATGCTTTCTTAGGGGTTTTATGGGGTTGTAAGGGTTTTAAGGTTTTTATAGTCTTTAGGGGTTTTGGGTTTTTTAAGGATTTTATGTTTTTTTCTCTTTTTAAGTTAACTTAGGGTCCTTATGTTTTTAGTGATTTTTGATTTTTTTTTATTTTTTTAGGGTTTTTAGGTTGTTTTAGAGTTTTTATGGCTTTAGGGTTTTTAGGGTTCTTAGGGTTTTAATAGTTTTTTAGTGTTTTCGGGATATTTAGGGTTTTTTAGGGTACTTAGGGTTTTAATAGTTTTTTACTGTTTTCCAGATATTTAGGGTTTTTTACGGTTTTATGGGGTTTTTGGGTTTATGGTTTTAGGTATTTTTTTCTATTTTTTAAGAGTTTTAGGGTTTTTTGGGTTTTGGGTTTTAAGGGTTTCTTACAGGTTTTAGGTTTTCTATGTATCTTATGGGTTTTAATGGTTTTTTGGGGTTTGGGGGGCTTTTAGTGTCTTTACAGGTTTTTTGGAGGATTTGTGGGTTTTTAGGGATTATTTATTTTAGAGGTTTTAATTATTTTTTTGGATTTTTAGTGTTATTTTGATTTTAAAGATTTTCTTTATTTTAAATTTATTTTCAGTAGTTTTAAAGAATTTTAGTGTTTTAGGGTTTTTAATTATTTTAGGTTTTAGAGTTTTATGGACCTTTAGGTTTTTTGCATATTTTATGAAGTTTTAGGTGTTTTAGAGGTTTTTATAAACTATTAGGTTTATTTTTTATATTTTATGGATTTTAAGGGTTTTAAGGGTTCTAGGATTTTATATTTTTTATTGTATTTTATGGGTTTTCAGTGTTTTTTTTATTATGGGATTTTTGGATTTCTGGAATTTTATAGAGGTTTATGGGTTTTTAGGGTCTTTTAGATTTTTTAATGGTTTGTTTGGGGTTTTTACATTTATAGTGTTTTTAGGTACTTTCAAGGATATTTGGGGGTTTTAGGGAATTTTAGAGGGTATAGGTGTTTTAAATGGTTTTATGGGTCATATAGTCATTTAGGACTTTTTGGGGTTTTAGGGTCATTTAAGGGTTTTAGGTGTTTCAGGGTTTTTAATGATTTTTCTTTATTTTTTGGAGGCTTATGGAATTCTAAAAAGTTTTTAGGTCCAATTATTATTTTTTATAGGTTTTAGGGTCTTTTAGGTTTTTAGTATTTATAGGGTCCTCAAGTAGTTTTAAGGTTTCTAGATTTATTTTTTGTTTTTTGGTAGTTTTTTGGGTTTTTAGTGTCTTTTCATTTTTTAGGGACTTTTAGGGTATTAGTGTTTTTTGTTACTTTTAGGGTTCATATGGGTTTTTTTGGTATTTTATGTTATTTGTTTTTGGACTTTTAGGTTTTTTAGGTTTTTTTTGCGGTCTTTGTTGTTTTTATGGTTTTGTGTATTTTTGGGTTTCTTTGGGTATTTTAAGGTGTCTTAGGATCTTTTTGGGTTTCTCCATATTTTATGGACATCTAGAGTTTTTTTAATTTTTAGGGTTTTTAGGATTTTCAGGGTGATTTATATTTATTTAGGTATTTTTTGGGTTTTCATGGTTTTTAGGGTTTCATAGAGGTTTTAAAATAATTAGTGTTTTTTGGGTTTTTTATGTTTTTTATGGAGTTTTAAGGATTTGAGGTTTTTTAGATTATTTATAGTTTTTAGGGTATTTTAAGGTGGTTTAGGGGTTTCAAAGGATTTTAGTGTTTTGAGAAGGATTTTGGGTTTTAAGGGTATTTAGGTGATTGGGGTTTTAAGGGGGGTTTAGTGTTTTTAGTGTTTTGTGGGTTTAATAATTTTTAGTGGTTTATGTTTTTTGTAGGAATTTAAGTTGGAATTGTATTTTTTATGGTGTTTTGGGTATTTTAGTAATTATAGGTTTTTTTGGGTTTTTGGTATTTTTAGAGTTTTTTAGTTTTAGGGTTTTTAGGGATTTTTAAGAATTTTAAACAATTTTAGGGTTGTTTTATGATATTTAAGGTTTTAAATGTTTTTTTAATTTTTTATGGGTTTTAGGATTTTTAGGGGGTTTTAGGGTTTTTAAGGGTTGATGTTTTTAATGGTTTTAGGTTTTTTTATGGTCTTATAGGTGTTTTATGGGGTTTATATGGGTTTTTGTGTCTTTTAGGTTCACATAGGTTTTATTATTTTTTTATTTTTTTAGAGTTATAATGTATTTTGGGGTTTTATGTTTTTTTTTTATTTTTTAGGATTTTTAGGGTTTTTTTAGTTTTTAGAGTTATTTGGGTTTTTTAGGGTTTTGGAGTTTTTTTTTTGTGATTTTAGGGGATTTTAGGGGATTTGGGGGGATTTTGCGTTTTTCTTCAGTTTTTAGGGGTTTGGGGATTTTAGTTTTCTTTTGTTCTTTGGTTTTTTAAGGGATTATATTATTTTTTATAATTTTATTGTTTTTTAGTGTTTTTTGGGTTTCTTTTGTGTTTTTAGTGTCTTTACATATTTTTATAGATTTTAGGGGGGGATGGGGTTTGCGGGTTTTTAGTTTGTTTAGGGGTTTTTTGGGATTTTAACTTTTTTTGTGGATCAGGGTGATTAGGGTTTAATGGTTTTAGTATTTTTTGGGTATTTTCTTGTTGTTTCAGGATTTATTAAAGAGTTTATTTGGGTTTTAGGGTTTTTAGTTTTTTAGGGGTTTTAATTATTTTTATGGGTTTTTGTGTTTTATGGTTTTTATGGTTTTAGGGTTTTTTAGGTTTTAAGGGTTTTTAGGGGTTTTAGGGATTTTTAAGTTTTCTAAGGTATATTTAAGGGGGTTTGGGGTTTTTCGGGTCCTTTAGGGATTTTTGGGATTTTTGGGTCTTTTAGGCATTTTTTCTTGTTTTTAGGGTTTTATGGTTTTTATAATTTTAGGGATTTTTTATTTTTATGGTTTTTAGTTTTTCATTGTGTTTTAGTGGGTTTTTGGATTTTAGGTTTTTATGGTTATTTTAGCGTTTTTAGGGTTCTTTTAAGGCTTTTAGGGTTTTAAGGTTTTTTAGGGTCTTATGGGTTTTTACAGGATTGTAGGGTTTTTTTCAGGTTTGGATGGTGTTTTACGTTTTTGTAGGCTTTCATAGGGTTTTTGGGTTTATTAGGAATTCTTATAGTGTTTTAAGGGTTTTATATTATTTTTAAGGTTTTAGGATCTTTTTTAGGTTTTTAGGGTTTTTAGGGTTTTAAAGGTTTTTAGAGTTTTTTGAGGTCATTAGGGGGTTTTCTGAGTTTGTTTTGTTTTTTTTATTATTAGGGTTTTAAATGTATTTTAGGATTTTTAAAGTTCCTAGAGGTTTTAGGGGGTTAATTGGTTTTTTGGTATTTTAGTATCTTTTGAGTTTCTAATAGAGTTCATTGGTTTTTCGTGTATTTTAAGGGTTTTAGTGGGTTTAGGCTGTTTTTAGGGACTTACAGTGTTCTTACAGTAGTTTTTGGATATTTAGAGTTTTTTGGGAATTTAGGGGTTTTATATCTTTTTTATGGTTTTTAGGCATATTTAGGGATTTTTAGGGTGTTTAGAGCTTTTAGGATATAAAATCGTCAATGTTTCTTGGGGTTTTAGGGTTTTCAGGGGTTTATGTATTTTCGTTATTTAAATATTTTAAGGGTTTTGTCTATTTTATATGATTTTAGGGGGTTTTAGATTTTTTTATCATTTTGGGGAGGAGGGGGGTTTAGGGTTTTTAGGATTTTGTTATCTTTTGGTTGTTTTAGAGTTTTAGGGGTTTTTGGAGTTTTTAGGGTCTTCAAGGATTTTTGGGGGTTCTTTTAAGGACTTTAATGGTTATGGTGTATTTTAGGATTTTAGGATGTTTTATTGTTTTTATTATTTTTATGTGGTTTACAGTTTTAAGGGATTTTAGGGAGGGTTATATTTTTTAGGGTTTTTAGTGTTATTGAGTTTTTAATGGTTTTTAGAGTCATTAGGGGTATTATTGTTTTTATGTTATTCGAGGATTTGAATGTTTTTATTTTTTTTGGGAATTAATGGTTTTTATAGAATTATTTAGGTATATTAAGAATTTTTTTGTTTTTGGGTCTCTTTAGCAATTTTAATGGTTTTGAAGGGGTTTTTGGGTTTTTATGGTTATTTGGATTTTTTAGAGTTTTTAGGGGTTTTGGGTTTCTGGGTTTTATAGGGGTTTTTATCTTTTTATAGGTTAATAGAGGTTTTATGGTTTTTTAGGTTTTAGTGTATTTATGGGTTTTTTAGTTATAATTGGGGATTTTATGTTTTTATGGTTTTTAGGTTTTTAGATTTTTTAGGGGGTTTAGGACTTTTAGGGGTTGTTGGGTTATTTTTTGGGTTTTAGTATTTCTTAAGGATTTTAATTTTTTTTTAGAGATTTTTGGGTTTTTATGTTTTCTTGGGTTTTTATTGGACTCTTGTATTTTTAGGGTTTTTAGGTTTTTGAAGGTTTTTTGGGTCTTTTGGGCTTTTTTTGGTTTTTTAGGTTTTTCAGATTTTTAGGCTTTTAGTGTATTGAGGGAGTTTTGTGGAATTTTCGGATTTTATTTGTTTTTAGGGTTATTTATGTTCTTTTTGGATTTTTAGGATCTTTTGGGGGGTTTATATTTTTTGGGCCTATTATGGTGTATTAGGGTTTTATGGTTATTTTACGGGTTTTTAGGGGTTTTAGATGTGTTTGGTTTTGGGATTTTTTCCCCTTATTAGAGTCATTTAGTGGCTATTGACTTTTTTTAGGGGTATTTAGGTTTTTTTTTGATTTTTTTGATTTATAGGGTTTTGGGGTATTTTAGGATTATTTAAGAGAATTCAATTATTTTTTAGGGTTTTTAGGGTTTTAGGGTTTTTAGTGTTTTAGAGTTTTTAAAGGTACCCTTAGACTTTTTTTGTTTTAGGGGTTTTAGGGTTTTTTAGGTTTTGGGGTTTTTTAGGGTTTTTAGGTCATTTATGTTTTCATGATGTTTAAGAGTATTATACTCAATTAGGGTTTTATCGGGTTATTTAGGGTCTTTTGAGTTAATATTGGTTTTTTGTTATTTTGTAGTCTATTGTTTTTTACGGGTTTTATGGTATTTTAGGTTTTTATCGTCCATTAAAAGTTTTATGATTTTTTTTATTTTCATGATATTTAGGGTTTTGAAGTTTTTTTAATGGTTTTTTTGGTTTCTAGTGTTTTTTAGGGTTTTAGGATTTTTTTAGGGTTTTCAAGGATTTTAGGTTTTTAGGGGTTTTTTATTGTTTAGGGTTCTTATAATTATGATGGATTTGGGTGTTTCTTGAGTTTTTTAGGGTTTCATGACTATTTTAAAGATTTTACGCTTTTTAGGGGTGTTTATGGTTTTATTGGGGTTTTTGGGCATTATTGATTTTAAGGTTTTTAGGGTTTTAGTATTTTTAGGGTTTTTTTATTTTTAGGGATTTTTTGGTTTATAGGGTTTATCTGGGTTTTCAGGTTTTTTAGTATTTGTTTTATTATTTTTGGGTTTTTAAGGGTTTCTTAGGTTTTTATAAATTTTAGGGGTTTCATGGGTTTTTGGTTTTTTAGTTATCTTGAGTATTTTAAGGGTATTTTGGGTTTTTAAGGGGGGTATGGGGTTATGGGACATTTATAGGTTTTTAGGGTTTTACAGTTTTATGGTTTTTAGGGATTCATATGGTATTCATGGTTTTTAATATTTTTTAGGGTTTTGGGGGATTTATAGCTTTTTAGGGTTTTAGGGGTTTTTAGGGTTATTAGGGGTCTTAAGGTTTTTAGTGTTTATTAGGGGTAGTTATTTTCATTTTGGTGCACTAAATTTTTTTTATTTTTTTTTATGTTTTTTAGGGTATTTTAAAAAATTTATTGATTTTTAAGGACTTTTAAGGGTTTTAAGGGTTTTTATAGTTTTTAGCGATTTTTCGGTTTCTAGGGGTTTTAGGGTCATTTATGGATTTTAGGGTCTTTTAAAATTTTTAGGGTGTTTTAGGGTTTTTAGGATTCTTTAGGGGCTTTGGGTTTTTAATTTCTATTAGTTTTTTAAGGTTTTTAGGGTCCTTGAGGGTATGTTTACAATTTTTTGGTCATTTACGGGTTTTAGGGATTTTTGGGTCATTTTGGATTTTTAAGATTTTTAGAGTTTTCACTGGTTTTTAGGGTTTTTAGGATTTTATGTTTTTAGGGTTTTTAGGATTTTTTACACTTTCTAGGGTTTTCTAAGTATTTTTTCTGGTTTTCTAGTGTGTGGGTGTTGGGGGGGGTTACGGTTTTTTGGGGTTTTAGTGTTTATAGGGGCTTATGACATTTTCTGGGTGTCTTATGAAGTTTATGATTTTTAGTGATGTTATAGTTTTAAGGGGTTTTGAGTTTTTAGTGATTTTAAGGGTTTTTAGGGCCTTAGGGGTTTTGGGTTTTTTTATATTTTTTATATTTTTTAGGGTTTCTAGGGTGATTTGGGTTTTATTGAGGTTTTCAAGGGTTTTTATCATTTTATGGTTTTTAGGTGTTTTAAGGATTTCTTGGGATTTTTGGGATTTTTTTAGTATTTAGGTTTGTTTATGGATTATAATTTTTAATTCTTTTATGGGTTTTTATGGAGATCCATATTTTTAAAGGGCCTTTATAGTTTTTATAAGTTTGTGGGGTTTTAGGTTTTTAGGGTTTTTTAGTGTTTTAGGGGTTCATAGGGTCTTCTAGGGGTTTTTATGGGTTTTAGGTTCCTTATGGGATTTTAAGGTCTTTTAACGTTTTTAGGGTTTTATGGTTTTGGTGTTTTTTTGGAATTTTAATGGGTTTTAAGGTTTTTAGGGTCATTTAGGGTTTGGTTCAATTTTTTGTGTGTCATCAGTTGTTTTAGGGATTTTAGAGTTTTGTAGGGTTTTTACTTCTTTTAGTGTTTTAGGGTTCTTTAGGGTTTTTAGTTTTCTTTACGATTTTTAGGATCCATTGGTTTTTAGGGGTTTTCATATCATTTATGGTATTTATGGTTTTTTGTGACTATTTAGTGTTTTTAGTGGTTTTTAGGGTTTTTATGGGTTTTAGGGTTTTTAGGGTTTTTATGTTTTTTAAGCTTTTTAGTATTGTAGATTTTTTGGATTTTATGGTTTTATAGGTTTTTAAGGTTTTTTGGGTTTTTAAAATTTTTAGGTTTTTTAGCATTTTTAGAGTAATTTAGGGGTTGTAGGGATTTTAGGTCTTTGTGGGTTTTTAGGGTCTTTGAAAGTGTTTTAAGGGGTTTTAGGTTCTTTTAGGGGTTTATGGGTTTCTAGGATTTTAAGGGGTTTTAGGTAATTTTAGGTTTTTAGGGGGTTTTAGGGTATTTTATGGTTTTTTTGGTGTTTTGTGTTTTTTTGGGACTTTTAGTATTTTTAGGTTTTTGGGTTTTTAAGGGTTTTAGGATTTTTATGCTTTATAGGATCCATAGGGTTTTTGGGGATTTTAGGGATTTTAGGTTTTTTAAGAGTTCTTAGTGTTTTAGGGTTTCATGTTTTTTAAGGGCCTGCACAATTTTTATGATTTGTTAGGCGTGTTTTGCATTGCCTGGGTTTTTTTTTTAATTTTTACTTGTTTTAGGGTTTTTAGTATTTTTAGTGTTTTAATTGGTTTATGGGGGTTTTATGGGGTTTTACATGGGATTATATATTTTAGGGGTTTTCATGTTTTTTGTATTTTTTATGTTTTTAGTGGTTTTATGGTTTTTAGCATATTTATGGTTTTTTGGGATTTGGAGGGTTTTTACTATTTTTTAGGTGTTTTATGTTTTTATGGATTTTAAGGGGTTTTGGGTTTTTTGCGGTTATAATAGTTTTTTCAGGTGGTTCAGGGTTTTTATAATTTTTTGGGTTTTTATTTATTTTTGGAATTTGTTGGGGGTATTAGGTCCATTAAGGGGGGTAGGGTGGGTTAGGGTTTATAGTTAATAGGTATTTTCTAGGGGTTTTAGGTTTTTAGGGGGTTTGATGTTTTTAGGTGATTTTATAGCTTTTATGGTTTATTGGAAATTTTTAAGGATATTAGGGTTTTTAGTGATTTTAGGGGTTTAAGGATTTTTAGGGTTTTTATGTGTTTTTAGTTTTTTAGGGGTTTTATAGGGTTTTAGGTTTTTTACGGAATATAAGGGTATTTTTCTTCTTTTAATGGTATTCTAGGGTAATTAGGGGTTTTCATGGTTTTTGGGGTCTTCTAGGGGTTTTTAAGGTTTTCAATTTTTTTAATAGTTTTAGGGTTTTAATTTTTTTTTGGGTTTTTTGGATTTTTTGGGTTATTTAATGGGTTTCAATGTTTTTAGGGATTTCCAGGGTTTTGGGATCTTAGGGATTTCAGGGTTTCAAGGGATTTTATGGGGTTTTTTTGATTTTTTGATTTTTTCTGTTTTATTAGGATTTTCAAAGATTTTCATACTTTTAAAGGTAATTAATTTTTTGGGGTTTCTAGGATATTTAAGGGTTTTTATGGTTTTGAGGGGTTTCAGCATCTTTTAGGAGTTTTTATGGGTTTTAGGATTTTTAAGTGTTTTTTACTGTTTTAGGGGTTTTTTGGTTTTTTTTCTATTAATGGAATTTTAGGGTTTTTGATGTTTTTAAGGAAATTTTTGGGTTTAATTGTTTTTAGGGTTTTTCAAGATTCTATGGTTTATTATTGGTTTTTATGGATATAGGTTTTTTATTGCTTTTAGGGGTTTTTGGATTTTAAAGGCGTTGGAGGGGTAATGGTATTTTTGACTGTTTGAGGGATTTTTGAGATTTTTTTGGAGTTTAATTCGGGTTTTAAGTGTTTTTTCTAGGGTTTTGGGTTCTTAAATGGGTTTCAATGTTACTCTATGGTTTTTATGGTTTTAAGGGTTTTTAGGGGTTTTCATGGTTTTTAGTTTTATGGTTTTTTTTTGTTTTTAGGGGTTTAGGGTTTTAGGTATTTTAGGGTTTTTAGGGGGTTTAGGGTTTTTAATTTTTCTAAGAGTTTTAATGTTTTTTTTTTTGTGTTTTTTGTTTTTTGGGGGTTTTTAAAATTTTTAGTTACTTTTAAGGGTTTCAGGGTTTGTTTTTTGTTTTTTTGGATTTTTTGTTTAGTTATGTTTTTTAGGGTTTATTATGGATTTTATGTTTATAGGGTTTTAGTGTTTTAAATGTTTTTTATTGTTTTTTATTTTTAGGATGTTTAAAATTTTTTATGGGTATTTAAGGTTTTTATATGGTTTTAGGGTCTTTTAGGGTTTTAATGGTTTTTTTGTCTTTTGGTTTCTTAGGGGGTTTTGGTTCTTTACGGTTTTTAGGGGTTTTTATGTGTTTCGTAGGTTTTATAGTTATTATTTTTTTGTGTGGTTTTTATGGGTTTTAGGGATTTTTTGGGTTTAGAGTGGATTTTAGGGGGTGGCGGTGGGTTTTTTTATATTTGTAGGGGTTTTATGTTTTTTAGGGTTTTAGATTTTGTAATTTTTTTATTGGTTTTTAAGGTTATTAATTTTTTTGGATTTTAAGGATTTACAATTTTTTTAGGTTTTTAGTGGGTTTTTAGAATTTTAAGTGGTTTTAATTGTTTATTATTGTTTTTATGGGTTCAGGGTTTGAGGGTTTTTAGGTAACTTTTATGGGTTTTGGGGGTTTTGAAGGATTTAATGGGTTTATAAGGTTTATAATTTTTTTTATTATTTTTAGGTTTTAGGGTGTTTGGGGGTTTTTTATTTTTTTTTATGGTTTTCAGGGTTATTGGGGTTTTTCATTCATTTTTATTTTTAATGTTTTTAATGTTATTTATGTTTTTTTGTGTTTTTATAGTGTTTAGTGTGTTTAAGGGGTTTTTGAGTTTTTAGGGGTTTTAAGTGTCTTAGTCGTTTTTGGTTTTATTGGTTTTTAGGGGGTTTTAGGGTTTCAAGGATTTTTAGAGGTTTTTTTGGGGGTTAACCTTTTTAGGGTTATAATGTTTTTTTGGGTTTTAGGTTTTTAGATTTTTTTATTATTTTTAGTGTTTGTATAGTTTTAAAAGGTTTTTAGGGTTATTTTATTTGGGTTTAAGGGTAATTCAGTTTTTTGGGTTTTTATGATTTTTAGGGTTTTTAGGGGTTATATGGGTTTTTTTCCAGTTTTCTTGGTTTTTTAGGATTTTTAAGGGATTTTAGTGATTTTTTTATAGTTATTAGGGGTTTAGGGTTTTAGGATTTAAGTGTTTATAGGTTTTTTATGGATGTTGGAGGTTTTGGGGGGTTTCTAATGGTTTTTGGGTTTTTAGGGCAGAAGCGGTTGAGGTCGGGCTATTCCCGACCCCCATAAATTTTATTAAAGAAAAGAGATGTAGCAGACAAGGGAGGGGAGGGGTCAAACGACCCACACCCCAAACTCTTTACAAAACCAAACCGAAGGACTCCAAAAAAAAGAAAACCCAACAGAAGACACAAAAAGACAAATGAGCAAAAAAACAGAAAAAGTCCCCCAACATCACCTCCCAACCAATCAGCAGCTCGCATCCATCAGCACCAAATCCACTAATCATCATCTCACATCCAGCAACACAAAGGACATATTCAGAAAATTCATCAACCCAAATTTAGCATCACAATATCACAATGATCAAAATTGCCCATCAAGTAACAGCCTCTTCTAGTAGTCAACGGCCAAAAACCAGCAGTGGCCACCACCAAAGAACACGCACTACAACAGATTACCAACAACAAGGGAAAAACATCAGCCATCATATTACACCAAAACCTTTCTTCACATCCATTTCCATAAACACATCCATTGCACACAAAGTCACCAGCTCCCACATTATCCAGCACCACCACGCTAGTCAGGTCCCTCTCCATTAGAACAGAACCATCACCAATGGAAATAGGAACAAGAACTTCATCACATCTCATCCATATAATATCCAACATTTCATCATGCCACACCCAGCAGCAGACCCAGGGGAATTGAATCACCATAACCCAAGACAAGAGCCAATCCGCAGCCCAAACGGCACCTCCAACAACACGGTAGAGCACGACCAGCAGGAAAAACCTCATATCTGAACTAAGATACAATAGCAGAATTGGCACACATCCAACCCATCCACCACTACAACAATTACATAAGAGAAAAAGGATCCAAAAAGACCCTTCATCAGGAAATGTGGGACCAAAAGAACCACTTTGGCACCGCAGGACAACATAGTCCAAAACCAAAATGCGACAGGACAGACTAGTTTCATCATTGAGAATCAGGACATAAGAACAAACCTAGAGAATTTTCGCCAGCCAAGAACACATAGATTATTCTTTATTCAACCTCTGAGAAGATCTGAAAGTATCCATAGCAGTAATGAGCATCAAATACCTTATTCCTTCACATAAACATTCAAGCCATCGAGAAACACCCAGCTGCAGCTCGTTGACACCAAACCTCACCTCATCATGGCTCCTCGGGAGACACCCAAGATCAAAACACACAAAAGGTGACGTCATTTGATGATCGGGGTTGTCATCTTCAAAGAAGAAACCATCAAAGAAAAGATCAATAGATGATAAGCAAGACTTATCACTAGGAAGAGCAGATTCCAGATCTACCGAAACCAAGGAAAATCGTCGCCAGATCCAAGTAAAGTCAACTCCGCCCTTGCAAGAACAGAACCGCCATAGTGCATCACTATAAATCATCATCTTCATCTCCTCCAAGAAAAACACAATGGCAGAAGACCGCTCAAGAATGATTCTCCCAACATCACAAGGCTTAAATGGGAAGAGATCAACGAAGCTACTGAGGAGAATCGGAAGACCTGGAGGTTGTCGCGTCGGGAGGGAGAGACCAGGAGAGAGCGGCGGTATATTCATTTTGGTTTTAGGGTATTTAATATTTTTAGAGATTTTATGGGATTTTGGGGATTTATGGTTTTTAGGGTTGTTTTTTAGGGTTTTAGGTTTTTTGGGTTTTTTGGGATCTTAGGTTTTCTAAGGGTGTGTAGGGTTTTTGGGTTTTATGCATTTTTATATATTTTTAGGGTTTTTTTTATTTTTCAGGTTTTTCATTGTCTATTATATAATGGTATTTATGGGTTTTTATGGTTTTTACGTTTTTTGGTTTTTTGGTTTTTAGGGTTTTTTGGTATTTTGGGGTATTTTGGGGTATTTTGGGTTTTTAGTGTTTTTTTGGTTCTATGTTTTTTTGGGTCTTTTGTGAGTTTTTTGTTTTTTAGGGTCTTCATAAGATTTAATGGGTTTTAGTGATTTTATGGTGTTTTTAGTGTTTTTATGGGTTTTATATTTTTTAGGTGTTTTAGGGTTGTATAGGGTTTCTTGGGGGGGTTTGGTAACTTAATATTATAATGGTGTTAGTCGAAATCATTTACCCTCAGATTTGGGTACTTTTTATAATAATTCCCAAACTCCTTTTTTAAGGGATTTAAGGTTTTAATTGGTTTTACGGGGCTTTAAAGGTTTTTTTATTTTTTAGGATTCATTAGGGTTCACGACACCAAAATCCGGGTTGAGAGACGGTTTTTCAAAACACTAATAAGTAAAATTATGACATTTAAGTGTTTTTTTAAAATAACTACTGAATATTTACTAAAATTATAACAAATGTGCGTTATCCCTCCTCTGAGAACTCTACCCACTTTACTCCCACACATGTGCCCTTCCCCTCACCATTGCATCTCTCGCTCTCACCACCTCTACTCTAACCATCACTTAAAACTCTCTCACCGTCATCATAAACCTTATTGAAACACTCTCTCCCCTTTACCCCTCCATAGACCTCATCCCCTACCACTACGATACTTTAGAGGCCCCCTTTCCCCATGTCTTCATGTCAGTCATCCCTCTTTCCCCATGCTGTTGTGCTACTCATCACCCTTTCTACTTGTGGAGCCCTTAACTACTGTCACCATTCTGATCATTCCACCTCCTTTTACCATATTATCGATGAGCATCTCACAACATCAGTGATAATAGGTACTTCAATTTCCCTTCTTAAATCACCTTCTAATTAAAATTCATTATATTTTTTTGAAATTAATATTCTGACTAATTTCTTTTTCATATTTTAAGGTGTGTTATGAAAATATAATCAAATAATTTATCATATTTTATAAGTGTTGTAAGTAGTTTTCAATTATTGTGAGCGTTATTCTAATATTTAGAATCACTTGTTAACTAATTTAAAATAAATTTTATTATTTCATTAATAGATAAAATAGATAAAATTAATTAATTTGTTTTTTATCTTGATTTGTGTTGTGAAAAAATATAAAATTAACTCACCATATTTGATATGTTCTATATTCTATTTTCAATTATTGTTTTATTGTTATCTTTACACAAAGATAAAATTACTAACTAAATTAAAAATTCATTCCTTTTTTATATATTAATATAAAAATGTACCAATTTTGAATGAATTTTATTTAATTATTATTTTTTTCTACTGAATATGTAGAAGGAAGTTTTCACAGTTTTCAATATAGGATTCCCCATTAATGTTTATAATCTTTCAGAAGATGGTATTATATGATTATTAAAAAAATTCATGAAATTGAATGTTATTGACTTCCAAATGAAGATAATTTATGTTTTAGAAAATAATAATTTAGATAACAAGTTAGATGAAAATTCCAATAATTTTTTCTTGATTCTAACATCCTAAAATAGAGAAGATGATAAAATAAAAAATTCCCACTAAATTAGTAATTTTTCATTAAATGAAATAGTATTTATTATGTGTTTTAATTTTATTTAATGAGTTTTGTGGACTTTGAAATATGTGGATAAAATATGGATCACAATACTGATGAACACACCTCAGTATGCTAAGGGTTTGGAAAAGGTTTTAGATTTTTCAATTTACAATTGATCCTTTGATGGGACAATAAGATTTCAAATACATAAATATAAATTTAAAAGATGGTTGAAGAGACATGAATTTTATGAACACTTGATATTGATGAAATTCCCTACTCAATATGTGTGTGAAATTTTTCATGGATAAACAACGGTTACAGAATGTTTGAACACTAATGTCAGTGAATATAATGAGCTCCCAAATTCATTGAAAATGGATCATAAAATTCAAAACCTTATAATGATGATTTTATAATTGTATGACAACATCATTAGAATCAATACATATCAGTAGAACTAGTTTAGGGTCTTATGAATAGTAAATTGAAATTTTTTTATTTTGGGACCATAAAGAAACTAGATCAAGATTTTAAATATCAGTGGATAGTCATCCTAATGTTGTAGAGACAAATTTAAGAGATAAATTAACTAAGAAAACAAATGTGTTTCATGATTTAGTTGATGATTGAAATCATGAGATATATGGTTTATGTTTTAAATAATAAGAAAAAAATTCTACTGATGTTCTACCATATCAAATTTTTGTGTATAATTAAAAATAACGAGATATCTGTGATATTAGAATTATCATGTGAAGCATTTCCTAAAGCTATGATCCCTAAGTATTTTTATTATAAGAAAAAATTTGTTGAAAAGATCTGTCTAAATTTACAATAATAAATTCATGTCTCAATTATTGTATGCCGAATTGGGGAGAGGATTTAAGTAGACATGCATTAAAAGAAATTCATCTTCTAGACGGAATTCAATGAGTAATGTTGGAAGTCTGAATCCACAAACTACAATGAAGAAGAAGAAAAATAACACACCTACAATAGTTTTTCATTATATACATTCAAAAAATTGATTGTAAAGACTATTTATGTAATTGAAAACTACAAATAACATGAAGTTGAATTCTATAGATAATAACTAAATTGGGAAAATGGGGTATCCAATAGATTCAAAATTGAGGAAGAAATAAGATTTATTACATCTGCATTTCTCATATGATCATAGGAATTTATGATTTGGATTATATGCAGATGGATTCAACCCATTCGAGACTCTGAGTACCAATTATATAATTTTTATAGTTGTTTTAATCCCTTTCATTCTACCTCTATGTATTTTTATGAAAAAAAATTATTTATCATTTCATTGATTATTCAGATAAAAAATACTACTAAATGATATTAAAGTACAATTACTTCGTATAATTGAATAATTATTGGAGTTATGGACCAATGTTGTTGATATGTATGATGCATCTTCTAGAATTTTTTTTAAAATTTATACTACTCTAATGTTGACCATTAGTGAATTCCCCAGACATGGGAACTTATATTGTTGGGACACATTCACAGGTCTAGATTTTCATATCTGTAACTACTGTTTTTAGCCTGAACAAAAATCTTATAGTGAAAAAATATCTCCTCTGGTGCCAACAAAATTTTCACAATGCATCTCATGTATTTTGATTGAATAATTAAAAATTAAATGGATCCAATGATCATAGACCACCTTTGAAGTTTTTGATGGGTTCTGAAATATTAGCACAACTACTAATCATTGAAGTATAATTTTTGAAGGTTCATCATTTTAATGATAATGGTATATGAGTTTTTAGTGCATCATTATTTGAAATTGGAGTGAATGTATGGAATAAAAAGGTATATTCTTTATACTTCCAAGTTAGCAATTTAATTTTTTGTTCCATAACCCTGATGTTATGAATATTTAGAATAATGTTTATTAAAATTTGATCTTCTCATTACAAAATTTTAATGAAAAATATAAGGACATATCAATGCTCAGAAGGACTTAAAAATACCAAATATAAAGCATGACCTATTGCTAGATGATAATGGAAAGTATGCTCTATAAATTTTTTAAATGAAAATTAGCGATAAAGATGTATTACATTCAATTTTAAAATATATGAAAGTATTTCATGTGTATTTAAGTAACATCTCATGGTGTGTCAACATAAATCATCATTAGTTACATGGATTCCAAATCCAGGAATCATATATTATGTTATAATATTTACTATCATTTTCATTGAGTACATTTTTACCTGAAAAGTTTAATGTAGTTGCACTCTAATTATTAAAATTATTTATAAAAATATGTTTGAAAACATTAAAAGAGCTAAACATGACAAGATTAAGGATAGATTTTTACTAACACTTCCTAGAATGGATATGATCGTTCATCTATTATTTTTTATTTTTATGATTTATTTAACAATAAATTTGGTCAATGAAACTAAATTGTCATGTCTCATATATTATTTATGGACGAATCAAATTGGGAGGTAATTTATTTATATGTTTTTTATATTATTTAAACCTTTATTAACAATTTATTAAATGCTTAACTATGTTTTATTCATATTATTTC